>CM039726.1:48843553-48900068 GCA_022539455.1 Dendrobium nobile
AAAATAATGCACTCAAAGCATGTAGAGGGAAAGATGGAAGTGACATCATCTGTGTAATATGGATAAGTATGATTTATAGCCCTGAAGAAAAGAAAACTTACTCACCGATTAAACATACTTTGATACACTAAATGTAGTAGCCTTGAACCCTAAATCTAGAGTGGATTTAGCATTCTACCCCCCCATACAAACACTCGTGTCCTAGCAAATACATATGAGCTTATATCCTTCCTAAAAAGGAAAGTCATCTATCCACCTAGGTGCATAAAATACATATTATCCGGACTTTATGAATGATTGGTGGGTAGGCTGAGTGTTTTGGAAGTAAGAACAACATTTAAGAGTTTCATAATTGGCTTAAATTTATGTAGGGTGAATGCTCCTAGAGCTAATGTAATTAAATTTCATTTAGTTGATTCTAATGTAATGGCATGCTAGTTAAAAGGTCCAAATTAGGTATACTTGAGATTTTAAAAATAGGCTTATAGAAAATAATTTTTTGAAAAAACTAGACTTCTCTAGATCCGACACCTCATGCTCATAGGTCAGATTATCTGGATTCTACCCGCGGGCAAGGAAGTGTCTTATAAAAGGAGAGAGAAAATGTATTTAATATGCGTGCGACCCTGGATGATTCTAACTATTTCTTATGTCGTTAAGTTTCTATGTTATTTAATTCTTAAAATTTTAGAATTTCATTATGAGTAGAAAAATAGTTTTATCCTAGAGAACCTAGAGAAAATAGGCCAAACACATACAATAAATAAACTTAGAAAAGCATGCAATTTCTAATGCACACACAAAATAAACATATTAATATAAATAACAAACACAGTAAACTTTAAAGTCCATGGCAAGTGCCATATAAGTACAACCCAGGGTCTTCAAAAAAGTAATGGTGGTCAGGCCCCACTGACAACAACCTGGATTCTAATCCTACTAATGACACAAGTCTTAAAAATAAGGCATTTTATCTTCAAGTCTTCATCTTCCAGTGGATCATCCTCTACTGGATCATCCTCCTTTGGATTATCTTTGAAGGATTCATCCTCCAGAATAGTACCCAAATGACTAAAAAATTTCCTATGAAGGGCCTTTCCTTTTCTCTTTGGGTACTTGGTGTTTCAGATGCCTTACTTTTGAAGACTTTCATAACTTAATACAACAACAATAACAACATCAAGCCTTGTCCCACTATGTGGGGTCGGCTACATGAATCCTTTTTCGCCATTGTGTTCGGTTAAAAGTCAAATTCTCATCTAAATCTAATAAAAAAAGATCATTTCTAATATTTTCTAACCAAGTCTTTTTAGGTCTACCTCTACCTTTCTTAACATAAGCCAAATCTAATATCTCAACTTTCCTAACCGGGTCATCGGAAGGCCTCCGTTTAATGTGACCAAACCATCTAAGGCAACTCTCTCTAATCTTATCTTCCATTGGAGCTACTCCAACCTTTTCACGTATATGCTCATTTCGTATCTTATCTCTAAGGGTCAAGCCACTCATCCACCTAAGCATCCTCATCTCTGCAACACTTAACTTAGTATTATGCTTCTCTTTTAATGGCCAACATTCGGCACCATAAAGCATTGCAGGTCTCACCACCATCTTATAGAATTTTCCCTTAAGTTTGAGGGGACTTTTCTATCGCACAATAAGCCCGATGCATTCCTCCACTTCAACCATCCAACTTGAATTCTGCTGATAATATCCCCATCAATTTCACCATCACTCTGAACAATAGATCCAAGATATCTAAAACGTGTACTCTTATTAATGACTTGATCGCCCAAAGTCATAATCCCCTCACTAGGTCTATTTCAACTAAAATTACACTCCATATATTCAGTTTTAAATCTACTCAAGCGCAAACCTTTAGACTCTAAAGTTGACCTCCATAATTCAAGTATACTTTCAACTCCCTCTCTAGTCTTATCAACAAGAAGAATATCATCAGCAAAAAGCATGTACCAAGGTACATCCTCTTGCAAATGTCTAGTGAGAACATCCATGACTAAAGCAAAAAAGATATGGACTTAAGGCTGATCCTTGATGTAATCCAACCGAAATAGGAAAATACTTGGTCAAACCACCTTGTATTTGAACACAAGTAATAGCTCCTGCATACATATCTTTAATAATTTGAATATAAGCATTATTAACTCCTTTCTTTTCAAGAACTCTCCAAAGAACTTCTCTTGGAACTTTATCATATGCTTTCTCTAAGTCAATAAATATCATATGTAGATCCTCCTTATTCTCTCTAAATTTCTCCATCAAACCTCTCAATAAATGTATGGCTTCCATAGTAGACCTACCCGTCATGAATCCAAATTGATTTTGAGAAACATTAGTATCACGCCTCAACCTATGCTCCATAACCCGCTCCCATAGTTTTAAAGTATGACACATTAACTTAATTCCTCTATAATTCACACACTCCTGTGCATCACCTAAGCATTTCCACATCTCTATTGGAATATCATCAGGTCCAATAGCTTTTCCACACTTCATTTTCATTAAAGCCTCTCTAACTTCGATTTTACTTATACGTCGATAGAAACAAAAATCTTTATTTTCATTTAGAGTGATAAAGTCACTAAAGTCAATCATATTTTCACATTTTTCATTAAAAATTTTAGCAAAATACCTCATCCACCTTTGTTGAATATCATCTTCTAAGAAAAGTATTTTTTTTTTATCTTCATCCTTAATACACTTCACTTGAACTAAATCCTCACTACTCTTATCTCTTTGTTTGGCTAACTTATGCATATATCTTTCTCCCTCCTTAGTATCTAATCTATTATATAAATTATTAAAAGCTAAATTCTTTGCATCACAAATAGCTTTCTTAGATTCCCTACGAGCCTCTTTATAGCTTTCCCAATTATCAGAATTTTTACATCTAAACCTGTTTTTATAACAAATCTTTTTATTTTTTTTCTTTTCTTGTACATTTGGATCCCACCACCAACTATTTTTACTATTAGGAGCTTTTCCCTTCGAAACTCCAAGCACATCTTTTGCAATATTCTTAATATCACAAGCCACTTTTTCCCACATAATATTGACATCCTCATGCACAGACAGAATCTTAAGATCTAAAATCTTACTCTCAAAAATACTTTTATTAATACTTTTTAAATGGCCCCATCTAATTCTAGAAAATTATTTTACTTTATTTTTTATTTTTTTCCCCTTTATCTTACAGTCCAAAACTAATAATCAATGTTGGGTACATAAATTTTCACTCGGGATAACTTTACTATCTTTGCAATCTAAACGATCTAATTTTCTTATAAGAAAATAATCAATCTGTGTTTTACTAAATCCATTTTTATAAGTGATAAGATGTTCATATGTTTTCTTAAATAAGGTATTAGCTATTAAGAAATTATAAGCTAAAGAAAAATCTAATATAGTTTTACCACCTTCATTTATCGTTCCAAACCCATAACCATCATGGATGCTTTTAAAATCATCTACCTCTCTACCAACATGTCCATTTAAATCTCCTCAAATAAAATCTTTTTCTTCAAGCGATATATTTTGTATTAATTCTTCTAAGTCATTCCAAAATTTTAATTTTGAACTCATATCCAAACCTACTTGAGGAGCATAAACACTTATAATATTAACAATCTTAGCATCAATAACAATTTTTAAAACTATAATTCTATCTCCAATTCTGTTAATTTTTATAACATCATCCTTCAAACTCTTATCTATAATCACACCTACACCATTTCTAGTACGACTCCTACCCGAATACTTTAATTTATATCCTAAACTATTAATCACCTTAGCTTTCTCTCCAACCCATTTAGTTTCCTGAATGCATAGAATATTTATCTTCCTATGAATCATAATATCTATTAATTCCATTAATTTTCCAGTAAGAGATCCTATATTCCAAGTTCCTATCCTAATTTTAGTTTCATGGACTAGCTTCTTTTCCCACATCCGTCTTTGATGTGGGAACCCTTGCCTATTTAACACTACACCTAGGCGCCGATGCAGTGGCCCTTGCACACTGTCACTGTATTTGAGCCATACAGCGCGTCGCTTCTAGGCGACACCCTAGCATTAACATAATTTTTTAAAGGATTCATGTCATGATTGTTCAACAAGTTTTACGTTGGCTATCGACTACCTAACGGAACCCTCAACTTTTCTCATCCAGGACTTGGGACCTGGCAACGGCAGTATTACTTTCATAACTTAATATAAATAAAAAATTACATTACATTTAAAAATAAAAAATCTAAACACAGACTGAAGTTGCAAGGTTATCCTAAGAAAAATATCCCAAGGAGTTGATATAACAACCCAAGCAATTAATATTTGTGTGAAAAGGTAAACATAATTGGCCACGCTATTTTCATTTAGGGATGGGGCTTTAGCAATTTCTAAAGCCCTTATAGAAGATGTGATTCATTTTAAAGCATTAATGATTTTTTGCATACTCTTTATTAGCGATGTGTGATTGTAGGGCCAAGTTAGTAGCAAGAGTGCCCCTAGCCCATGGATGATCTATCACACACATCATATCATAATCAAAATAAAAAAAGCACAATATTAAGACAAACAATCATCACAACTAACTAGAGCAATCAGATTAATCAGCACTCATGCCACATACAATCGCATCAGATCATAGAAGCAGAAAAAAAGTAAAACACTAGCCCTAATCCAAGTGCTAAAAGTAGTGCCCTAATAATTCTGTGTGTGTAATAGGCTTGTGTGGCTACGGATAGGTCTTATGTCAGATAATTAGTTCAAGTTACTTAGAGTTCAAGTTTATTAAAGATCTGAAATGAAACTTTGATTAATATTTAAATATTAATGAATTGAGATCGATTTTAGTTAATTTAGTTTTTTACTCCATTTTAATGCTTAGGGAAGTGATAATTAAAGTTTAAATTATATTTATGAATTTTAGATGGTTCGGGGTCCTCCTATATGCTAGGCTGAGCGGGTCCAAAAGGTCACTATTGGAAATGAGATAGGTTTAGGATTTCTAGAATTTTAATTAAATATTAGGCCTTAAGAGGGGTAGTTAGGCTATCAGTTTGCTAAATTTGGAGTTTTCTAAGCAAAGTTATGAATTTTGGAAGTTTCGGACCCTAGTTAATAAACTACGGTTGATAGAAGAGTTGAATTTTTTATTTAGGATTGATTATGGGAACCTAATATTTTTAATAAATATTAGACCTTAATTAGAGTTAAATTCCTTTTAGTTTGCTCAATTTGAAATTTTTTGTAATTAGTTATGAATTCTTAAAGTTTTGGGCAATTAACGAATTATTAAAATTATTTAATAAAGGAGATTTTGGGGGTTTTGATCCAAATTAGTTTCAAACTATTTGGAATCACCCCCAAAGGTCTAAAATGACCTAAAGAGGTGTTAACAAGTCTTTGGAGAAAATTTGGAGTTTTAATAATTTTTAATTATTTAATAAGGGTAAAAAGAAAATTTTTAGTTAAAGTTAAATTAGGGTTTAGATTAAAATCCAATTAAGAGACCCTAATTATTTATTTTTAATGGCTACACCCTAAATATTTCAAGATATTATGGGTAATTTTTAGAGTTGAAAAGAGTTTATTACAATTTTCTAAAGTTATCAGGGTTTAATTAATGATTAAATTAGGGATTCTTAATTAAGGGGTCTAATAGATCCTACAGATTCCTAAATTTTTTTTTTTTGAGGTTTAGGATGTCACTAAGTTTAGGCGTTGAAAGTTTCAAGTCAATCGGGGATCTACCCGAATTCATAGAATTTTTCTAAGTTTGATAGACAGGACTTTAATTATTGTCCTTAAGGTATCACTATGTTAAGTGGGTTTTAAATCAAGTTTAGAGACTAACCCTTAGGATAATATGAATGAAATGCATAAAAACAATAAACACACCAAGCCTAAGATCTAGGAGAGCATAAATAAGGTTCTCGTGCGTCCTACACATGCAAAAGAAAATAAAATAAAAAGTAAGCATACTTATCGATGCAATTAGTGGATGGTTAGAGCACAATAACCCACTAATCACATCTCCGCCCCTGAATGCTATTCACATGTATAACCCATGCTCAAAATTTCACAAGGTAGATCTCTCAAAACTAAGGTAATTTAATATATATGAAATTTAAAAATAATTTAAAAATACATATATAGATTAGTAAATAAATATATATGCTTTAAAATAATTCATTTTATATGTGTATGAGAGATCTACAGGTTACCAAAGAGGAGATTTAAAAATAGTTTGAAAAAATTTTATAATTTGAAAATAATTAATATATTAATATTTAAATATTAGTTAAATAATAAATAATTAAGTAGTACATAAATAAATAAGAAAAGTAAATTTGGTTTTCTTAAACTACTTTTAAATTAAAATACATATTTTGTTTTGAAAAATTCCAGATATTACGTCAAAATCAGATTTAAAATAAAATTAATATGAATTTTATAAGTTTAAAGAACTAAAAGGTAATTTCTAAAATATTTTAAAATAATCAACATTTAGAAATAATTATAAAATTAGGTTAAATGAAATATTAAAGTTTCTGAATTTAGAATAATTTATTTAAAAATTAATTTTGTAATTTTGAAAAAAAATTAAATTTTAAATTAATTAATTACTAATTAAGTAATTTTGATATTTAATTAATTAAAATAATCTAAAATAGAAAAAAAGATTAATTTAAAATTAAGTAATTAATGTAAAGATTCTCTAATATTCAAAAATAAATAAATAGTTATATATGTTTTTATTATTTAAAATAATTTATACTACTAGATATTACTTAAAAGATTAATTATATAATAATTCATAATAATTATTTTATAACAATTAAATATTTAATCAAGATATGTCATATATTCTCTGATTTTGTAGTAATTAATAAGATTAATTTTTATGAGTTGAGAAAATAGTTAATTAATTATTAATTAATAATATAAATACGTAAATAATTAACTAATTAATGATTATTTAACATGATAATAATATTAAATGTAATTTTTTAAATAGAAAATAGATAAATAAAAATTTTAGGAAAAGGTTTATGATTTTACAGAAAATAAAATAATATTTTACATTTACATTTTTTTAAATAATCGTTATTAATATTTATTAATAAATAACACTTAAATAAAAACATAAAATAACATAATTTTAATTTCAACATTAAATTAAAAATGTATCTCCAACATATTTCTGAGATAAAAAAGATAACTTTTAAAAAAAGGATTTTAAATTAATAATATAGATTATTATTATTATTATTTATGATTATTTATTAATTAAAACTCAGAATTAATTAATAATTAATATAATTTAATATAAAAATAATATTTTTTTTAAATATTAATTTTAAATTACAGGAAATAAATTTTCAAAAAATTTGGATATAAAATACATAATTTTTGGATTTAAAAATCATTTTAAATAAATTTTTTAACAAATTTGAATTAAAAAAGATTAAAAAACTAATTTAAAATTAATTATAATTTAAACGATGGCGGCGGCATACGTGGCAAGCTCCGATTGGCCGATTCAAAACTGCAGACGCAGTTTTCAATCATTGCATATGATTGTGATGCCACACAATCATTGGCAAGATTATGGCGGCACAAAAATAAGTATCACGACACTAATCATGTAAGAGCGTGTCTCGGCTGTTCGTTCTTCTGTGGTAAGGAATGAACGGCTTGCATCACACCGGACAGAGGGCAAAACTGCAGGATTATCCAAGCGATTGGACTGGATGACCGAACGACTTGATATGGATCATTGATCACGAGATCAATGGTCTAGAAAATGTACATCTAATGCACGTTATGGAAGAACCCTAGGTGTTGTTTTTAGCTTCGTTTGATTGATCGGCTTGGTCAAATAGAATGAAACTTTAGGCACATATAGTACCAGTGAAGAGCATTGTTGGGGGACCAATATCACATTCTAAGACATACTTTTGAAAATTTTATTTAGGTTTAATTATTGTGACATAGGTCTAGAGTTTTTTAGAGATTTAATCGTTGGATCTTCAAGATTTTGACACGATTGAGCTTGTAGATTGTCATCGTATATTTCTCTAGTTAAAACCACTTCCAAACGAGCTATGAATCGAGCTGGAGAAGCTTTGGAAGGTCCTTCGGCTTGGTTCGTCGAAGATCTCTCCACCTGCGAGGTGTTAATGGCAAGTTTTGCTTGTAGAAGATGGGGAAGGGTTAGGGAAACTCTCACATGAAGTCTCATGGCTTAAGGAGGCTTGGAGTTAGAGAGATTGCAAAATGATGTCTAAAGAACACTAACTTCTTCTATTTAAAGCCCCTAGACCTATCAAGGACGGCTAGGATTGAATCTATATTCAATTAGGAGGGAAAAGATGTTGAATTAGACGTGGTTTGATAGAGAGATCAATAGGAAAGATTTTAATTAGATTAATGGGCCTTAATTTGTCCTAAATAGGTCAAATTTGACTAAGGTGGACTATGGTTGACCAAGTCAAGGGTTGACCTGTTCAACCTAGTCAATAAGACCCAATGGGGGAGAGGGTTGAGTCGAAGAAGAGTTTGAATTGGGTTTGAAATTGAATTAGGCTCAATGTGTCAACCTGGGTTGACCTGGTCAACCAAGTTGACCCTGGGCATGAGATTGGGCCCAGTAGGTTGGGTCTGATCCACTAAGTCCAAGGGAGGTGGTCTTGAGGCCTGACTTGGTCAATTTGACGAAGTCAACTGCCTTGACCCAAGGGTTCAAGCAAAAGGGAGGTCAACATGGCTAAATATTCTATCATTGTTCCTATTGGAAATGGAAATCAATCAGGATTCCGCTCTGGTCAACTTTTTAAAGGTAATAAGTAGATTTATAAACTTTCAAATAAATCTTATTCTTTCTGTAGAAGGTTACAATTATTTTTTATCAACAATTAGTCAAGTGCTCCAACATTTTTGTGGCATTAGTTTTTTTATCAACAAAATTCTATTATTCAACTATATTCTATTATGTAATCACCCTGTTTTTGCATTCTTCTACTGTTTGTTGAAAATTTTACATCCAATTAATTCATACATTGTTTAATTTCATAGTTTGTATTGTTGGGTGGTGGATTTGAATAATTTTATGGTCTAAATAGTAGCACTCCTATAACAATCTAGCCTTTTTTGGTTATTAGAATCTATAAGTTTCGTATCTGCATCAGTTTTGTTTTTTTGTACAAAATCAAAGACTTCTTTGATATGTTATCCAATCAAAATAATGGAAATCCAAAAACAATAAATTACAGGGAGAGTTGAATTTGGTATCATAATCACTGAAAATCCTGAACCATTGAAATTTGTAATTAATCTTTAATGACTATGAATGATATATTGTACTACGTGCCTGATCTAAGCATATATTTGCTGATTGATAAATGGGAACAATCACAAGCAGAAGCCATTGAGGTTATGGTTACATGTTGACATGTTGTCACCTGAAAGGCCTGCATCTTGTTCTCTTTATTTTGTCTCTCTTTCTCATGAAATTATTACACACCACGTTGCCAATTTACTGTATATCATTTCTATGTATTGTTGTGTATCAGGTAATGTGGCATATCTTGATTGACTTCAAGATGGTGTGATGATCGCACGTAATAATTTATCATCTTTCTCAGTCTTCATTTTTTTCATATTTTTCCTTGTAGTTGTGGACCTCCGAAAGAGCACCGCGCGAACGAATCAATTGGAAGGGCAGATTGGATCATGCATACGACTAACCATTGAGGATAGAGGCTGTCACCAACACACCTCGATGGGTAGTAATATACACGACTTAGTCACGGGTTTCCCCCACCCGAAAAAGTTCGAATGGGGTTTAGTAGATTATGGGAACCAAGTTTCCCACGGGCGCAAGCCCCCGTGGTTAATTACATCTCAGGCCGGAGCCTGAGAAAACTCTCGATTAAGGATCATACATTATCTTTTCCTAAAGTGGAATCGGCACGAAGAGATAGACTAGGAAATCCTACTCAAAAAGGGAGAAAGGGTCCCAAAGGGCTGAATCAGGCATGCGTGACTCACACCAGCATTCGGAGGCTCTAGGGTACTAAATAAAAACTCGAGAAAATAAATCAAGCACTCGATCACATGCATGAGAGAAGAGATAGAGGTGGCGTCATCCTATGACGCAGATAAGTAGGATTTAGAGTCCCTAAAAAGAAGGGACCTACCTACTATTTTAGGCATACTACGAGACCGAGTGTAGTAGCCTCGAACCCTAAATCTAGATTGGACTTAGTGTTCGACACACACTAAGACCAGTGTCCTAGCTAATGCAATGCAAAGATCTGGACTTATCCCGGCCTGGATGGGGGAGCCAGCTAACCACCTAATCGATTCAAAACCATGTTGTCCAGTCAATTATGAAATATGGGTGGGAGGTATAGCTTTTGGAAATAGGACCGACATCTAGAGAATTTCCTAATTGGTCCTGGACTTATGTAGGTTAGATGCTCCTAACTAATGCAGTTAAATTTTAATTAATTAGTTACTAATGCAATGCATGCTAGTTGAAATGTCAGCTCATGAATGCTTTGGATTTTAAAAAGACAGGCTTAATATAAAATAATTTTTAGAAAAGACTGGGTCTCCCTAGGTCCGGCACTTCATCCTCATAGGCCAGATTATCCGGACTGTACCCGCAGGCAGGGAGATGTCTTATAAGAAGGAATAGAAGAAATGCAATAATATGCATGCGACCCCGGACGATTCCGGCAGTTCTCTAGATTCGTTAAATTTCTATGTTATTTAGAATCCTAAAATTTTAGATATTAATTGCGAGTAAAAGAATTTTATAGTCCTTAATGAGCCTAATACGATCTAGGCGAAAGCAAAAACGACATGCAAGAAAGAAACCTAAAAAAAAAAAACAGGTAATTTTTAATGCACAATCAGGTAAACACATCAATATAAATCCAACAAATCAAGTAAATGTCCATAGGCCAACTGCCCTTTAATTACAACCCAGGGTATGCAAAAAGGTAAAGTGGCCGGGCACCACTGCCAACAACCCGGATTTCTAAACCTATGACAGACGCCAACAACTTTGAGTGGGATATTGGGTCTTCAATCTTTAGCCTTCTGGATTTATTCTCCTTGGGTTCCTTGGATCACTCCTCCTTGGACTCCTTGGATCCGTCGTGGCTTGAATATCCAAACGAAGAGACAATTCTCCCTTTTAGGGAGTATTGCCTTTTCTCTTTGGATATCTAAAGCCATCCAGCTCGATCTTTCAAATGGAAGAAGACTCTCCCCTTAGGGATGCCTTCTTCTTTTAGAATCCGAGCTGGATAAGAATATCCCAACTCAAAAGCTGTTTTCACAACTCTTAACAATTATTACAAATAAATTACATTAATTGAAAGCAGAAAATCTAAGAATCCCTGCAAGGTTAGCCTAGTAAAAATCATCCCAAGCAGTTTATATGAAAGTAAAAATGCTAACACCATTGACCCTGTGCCAAGCCATGCTCTTAATTATGAGGGCTAAGCAGCTCCATCTGTGAAGTTATAATTTATTAATTTAGCCCTCATTTATTCAGGGGGGCTGAGCAAGCACCTGCATAAGACAACATTAGAAAATATAATGGTGCCCCCCCCCCCCTTTTTATTAGCATTGAGCATGGCCACCTGCACGGAAGAACAATATATATATGACGCTCCTAACCTATGGGTAAGTCTAACGATCACATCCAGAGTGCAGAAAAAAGTAAGCAAACACAGCAATCAATTTTCAAACAGCATGCAGTGAAAACTACGAAAAGCTACGGCACACAACAGAAAATAAACATCCAGCGACCTAGCCTAAATCTAGAAGTGGTGCCCTAGAAAACCATTCTATGTGTGTGTAAGGCTTGTGTGGTTTAGATAGATCATAATATGGGTAGTTAGTTAAAATTGTCTAAAGTTCGGGTCTGTTGTAGGCGAGAAAAAGAAATTTTTGTTGAAATTCAAATATTAGTGAATTAGGGTGCATTTTAATTATTTCAGTTTGTTGATCAGTTTTGAGAGCTTGGGATATTAATATTTGAAGTTTAAATTGCATTAGCCAATTTTGGAAAGTTCCGGGTCCTCCTAGGTACTAAGCTAAGGGTCCAAAAAAGTCATTATGGGAAATAGGTCAGGTCTGGGCCTCCTATCACCTTAGAAAAATACTAGACCTCAATACGAGTAATTAGCCAGGTAGTAGGCTGAAATCGGAGTTTTCTAGGCGAAGTTATGAATTTTCTAAGTTTCGGGCCCAATCCTATAGACTAGGGTTGACCAAAAAGTTGACTTTCTAATCTAGGCCAGTTTCTGGAAACTTAAAATTTTTAATAAATACTAGACCCTAATTGGAGTCCAATACAAGTGAGTTTACCTAATTTGGATTTTTCTACAATTAGTTATGAATTTTCTAAATCTAGGGTATTTATGAAAATTTCTAAATTAATTAGGAGAAGGCCCTATTTTGCAATTTTGGCCCAAATCAGCCCCAAACTGAGTCGAATCACTCCCAAAAGTCAAGGATGACCTGAAAAAGTGATCCCTTAGGGTTTGGAGGGGATTTGAGATTTTTAATAATTTTTAATAATTTATTAGGGGCAAAAAGGTAATTTCCACCTATAGTCAAATTATGGGTCAACCTAGAGTCAAACTAAAGAGCCCTATTTATCTAAAGTCAAGGGTCAGATTCTGGTCAGTTTGAGGTATTATGGGTAATTTTCTGACCTAGAATGTATTTATTGTATTTTCCGGAAAGTATCGGGGCCTTAATTAGCAGATTAATTAGGGTTGGTTAATTAAGGGCTTTAAAAGCTCCTAAAAATTCCTAGAAAATTCAGTGATGTTTTAGATGTCACTAAGTTTAAGTGTTGAGGTTTTCATGTTGTTCTGGGGTCTATCTTAGTCCCTAGAAAACTTCTACGTTCGCTAGACAGGTCCTTAATTTTTGTCCTTAGGGTGTCACTACGTTGTAGGAGTTTAAAGTGATGTTTAGTCTAACCCTTCAGGTAATAAATGCATGGGATTAAAAAAATGAAATAAACACACCATGTCCTTAGATCTAGGAGAGCCTAAACTAAGTGCTCGTGGTGCGACCTACACATGCAATCTACGAAAATAAAAAAAAGGACATACACCTAAAGAACGGATTAGTGAATGATTGGGACTCAACCATTCACTAACCTACTCCCCCATGATTGCTCTTCATATCTAGGACCCATGTTTAAAATTTCATGAAATAGTAGGTCTCCCAAAATTAGGATTTATGTATAAGTAGTTTTAAAATAGTTTAAAAGTACCTATAGATATAAATATATTTTTAGAAAATAAAGATAATTAAAAATAATTTAATTCATAATATATGAGTATAGGGAGACCCACAGACCACCCCAACGAAGTTTTGAAATGGTTTGAAAATAGTTTGTATCTTGAAAATAATCATTATACTAATTAAGTAAATAATAATTAAATAATCAAATAATGCCCCGAAAACAGAAATATGCCAAAACAGCCAAAACCAATGACTGGAAATAGCTCCAAAACAAAATACACACTTTTCTGAAAAGATCGAGGGGTTATACGCAAAAATCTGAGTTAAAACGAGTTAGATACGAATTTTACAAGTTAAAATATTATTTTAAAATAGTGCAGTTTCACTGTTTTTAAAATGACAGAAAATGCAGACAAAATTTTCATCTGAAAACAGCTTCAAACTATGCAGAATTCAAAGTACATCCAAAACAAGGTGTTGTGTGTCGACAGCGGACTTAAAACGACAAAGTTATGTAATTTCGAAGTTTAAAATAATATTTGAAAATAATACAGTTTGCTGTTTTCAAAATAAACACAGATATACTGAAAATATTTGTACAGTACAGACTCCAGGATGTGCAGAATCAAAATACGTTCAAATCGAGGTGCTGTGCGTTGACAGCGGATCAAAAACAAGGAAGTTATGATTTTTGGAGATTTAAATGTAATAAAAGGGTTTTAAAATAATTCAAAAACAGTAAATAATCAAAATACTAATTAAATAAATCTGAAAAATGAAGCTCAAAATTTCTGAAGTCTAACCATAATTTAAAATATAGTAATAATATCTTAATTACCATTAATATTTTAAGCAATTTTAACTAATTAAAGTAATTAAAATAATATTCAATTATTAAAAATACAATTTTCATGTTTAAATAAATACAATAAATAATAATAAAAATAATAATGATAAGCAACATAAATAAGTTAAAATAATATAAATAAGTTAAAATAATATATATTTAATATTATAATTAAACAATAATATGATGTAATAATAATAATAATTAAAATAATACATTTAATATAGTATTATATATATATATGTATTTTACTGTTTAATAAATAATTAAATATAGATATATTATTTTTATAAAAACAAATTTTTGTAGTGTAGAGGACGACGATACGAGTCCAACGAGGTATTGTGCGCAAAAATTGGAGCAAAAACGGATTTTTTACAATTTTTTGAGTGAAATTACATTAAAAAAACTATTTAAAATAAATTTAAAATCAAAATTTCGGCCGGGCGACACGTGGCGGCCCGGGATTGGATCCCGGGACCGCGGCCAATCATTGGCGGCGGCGCAATGATTGCGCCGCCAACCAATGATTGCGGCTATCATGGCTGCAATCACGCGGCCACTAAGCCACGTCGGACACGGGGTTTGGTCCGTCCGATCGACCGCGGTCTCAATCCGACGGTTTGGATCGAGTCGGACGGTGGTCCGATCCTACCCGAATACGCGCCTGGTTGGACCGAACGAGGGAAGTCCAGATCTGGACCGTCGATCGCAAGATCGACGGTCTGGATCGAAGCTGGCCGGTGACCGGCGTGAACCACATCCCTAAACCTATTATCGTCTCGTTCTCTCCAAATACTTGACGAAAAGCCATGAGATTTTAATCACACATATTAGGGATGAAGAGCATTCATGGGGGGATTTTGTTCAAATTAGAACGGACTAATCATAACGCTAATTAACCCTAAGTGTTCTAAACTAGGGTTTGAGATATACCTCAATCCACACAGTGGATTCGGGCGATCTAGGGCTCGTTGGACTCGTGAGAGGTGCAGCAACGTTTCTCTAGCTGACGTCGAGATCCAAAACTCGCTTGATCTGTCCTGATTCGTCCTAGAACGAATTTGGGCTTGGGTGTCGCCGGGATCTGGCCGGCGGCGGCTCGAGGTGGTCGGGTTTTGATCAAGGAAGGTGGGGAAGGGGTGTGGGAACACTCTCACCAAATCTCCGGGGCTGAGGAGCTCTAGAGATCAAGCAAGAGTCAAAAGGTCCTCATTTTGACCTAATTTTTGGTATTTAAAGTTTCAAACCCTATCACCAACGGTTGGGATCGAATCTAGGGATTATTTGGAGGGAAACCAGGCTTAATTGGCCGTGGTTTGAAATCCAAAACGAAAGGGGATCAATTGGAGCTTTAAGTGGGCTATTAATGGGCTTTAATAGGTTATTTTAACCTATTAAAGACTTGGTTTGACCAAGTCAATGATTGACTTGGTCAAACCAGTCAAGAAAGCTAAGGGAGTCATTGGATTAAGCCATGTAAGAGATTGAATTTGATTAAAAGTGATTTGGGCTCTTACTGGGCTATGTGGTCAACCTAGGTTGACTTGGTCAACCGGGTTGACCCAGGGTCCAAGCCCGGGTTCAACAGACTCGACTCGACTCACTGAACCCATTGGGAAGGGTCTTGGGGTCTGGCTTGGTCAATTTGACCAAGTCAACCCTTTGACCACGGGTCTGGGCAAAATCGAGGTCAACAAACGGACCCCCAACAGGAGTGGCAAACGGCTAGTGAACCGCTCATGTTGGCGTTGACCGACTAAGCCACAAAAAGGTAGAGTAAAGAGTACAAGAGTGTAAGGGTACCAAAAAGGTGAAAGAGAGATAGAAAACTCTTCTCCTGGCTGTGGACCTCCGAAAGAGCACCGCTCGTGGGGTACGAACGCAGAGGGTACGGCCGCACTATCCCGTAGGACAAAACGATCGTAGGCCTCTACACTCGACACGAATGGGTCGATGGAAGGGCAGATTGGATCGTGCATACGACTATCCATTGGGGATAGAGGCTTTCACCAACACATCCCCGATGGGTAGCAATATACACGACCTAGTCACGGGTTTCCCCCACTCGAAAAAGTTTGAATGGGGTTTAGTAGATTGTGGGAACCAAGTTTCCCACGGGCGCAAGCCCCCGTGGTTAATTACATCCCAGGCCGGAGCCTGGGAAAACTCTCGATTAAGGATCATACATTATCCCCTCCTAAAGTGGGATCGACACGAGGGTATAGACTAAGAAGTCCTACTCAAAAAGGGAGAAAGGTCCCAAAGGGCTGAATCAGACATGCGTGGTTCATTCCAACAGTCAGAGGCGCTAGGGTACTAAACAGAAACTAGATAAAATAAGTCAAGCACTCGTTCACATGCGTGAGAGAAGGGATGGAGGTGGCGTCATCCTGTGACGCGGATAAGTAGGATTTAGGGTCCCTGAAAAGAAGGGACCTACCTACTATTTTAGGCTTACTACGAGACCGAATGTAGTAGTCTTGAATCCTAAATCTAGATTGGACTTAGTGTTTGACACACACTAAGACTAGTGTCCTAGCTAATGCGATGCACCCTGGACTTACCCCGGCCTGGATGGGGGAGCCAGCTAACCACCTAATCGATTTAAAATCATGCTGTCAAGTCAATTATGAAAGATGGGTGGATGACACAGTTATTGGAAATAGGACCGACATCTAGAGAATTTCCTAATTGATCCTGGACTTATGTAGGTTAGATGCTCCTAGCTAATGCAATTAAATCTTAATTAGTTAGTTACTAATGCAATGCATGCTAGTTGAATCGTCAGCTCATGAATGCTTTAGATTTTAAAAACAGGCTTAATATAAAATAATTTTTAGAAAAGACTGGGTCTCCCTAGGTCCGGCACTTCATCCTCATAGGCCAGATTATCCGGACTCTACCCGCAGGCAGGGAGATGTCTTATAGCAAGGAGAGAGAAGATGCAATAATATGCATGCAACCCCGGACGATTCCGGCAGTTCCCTAGGTTCGTTAGGTTTCTATGTTATTTAGAACTTAAAATTTTAGAAATTAGTTATGAGTATAAAAATTTTTATAGTCCTTAGAAGAGCCTACGAAATCCAAGCGAAAACAAATAACGACATGCAGGAAATAGACCTAGGAAAAGCAGGTATTTCTAATGCGCAATCAGGTAAACACATCAATATAAATCCAGAATAATCAACTAAATGTCCATAGGCAAACTGCCCTTATTACACCCCAGATATACAGAAAATAAAGTGGCCGGGCACCACTGCCAACAACCCGGATTTCTAAGCCTATAACAGACGCAAATGACTTTGAGTGGGATATTGGTCTTCAGTCTTCTGGGTGTCTTCTTCTTCTTGGACTCCTTGGAACTCTCCTCCTTAGACTCCTTGAATCTCTCCCCCTTAGACTCCTTGGATTTCTCTTCCTTGGACTCCTTGGATCCATCGTGGCTTGAATATCCAAACGAAGAGACAATTCTCCCATTTTGGGATTATTGCCTTTTCTCTTTGGATATCTAAAGCCATCCCACTCGATTTCCCAAATGGAAGAAGACTATCCCCTATAAGGATGCATTCCTCTTTTGGGATTCAAGTGGGATAAGAATATCCACACTCAAAGTTACATTTTCACAATTCTTAACTTATTACAAATTTTTACATCCATTGAAAATAGAAAATTCTAGACTCCCTGCATGATTATCCTAATAAAAATTAACCCAAGCAATTTATATAAGAGTGAAAATGCTAACACCATTGACCCTATGCCAAGCCATGCTCTTAATTATGAGGGCTAAGAAGCTCCACCTGTGCAATTATAATTATTAATTTAGCCCTCATTTATTTAGGGGGGCTAAGCAAGCACCTGCATAAGACAACATTAGAAAATATAATGGTGCCCCCCTTTTTATTAGCTTGAGCATGGCCACCTGCACGGAACAACAATATATATATGACGCTCCTAACCTATGGGTAAGTCTAACGATCACATCCAGAGTGCAGAAAAAGTAAGCAAACACAACAATCAATTTACAAACAGCATGCAGTGAAAACGACGAAAAGCTCCGGCACACAGCAGAAAAATAAACATCCAGCGGCCTAGCCTAAATCTAGAAGTGGTGCCCTAGAAAACCATTCTATGTGTGTGTAAGGCTTGTGTGGTTTAGATAGATCATAATATGGGTAGTTAGTTAAAATTATCTAAAGTTCAGGTCTGTTGTAGGCCAGAAAAGGAAATTTTTATTGAAATTCAAATATTAGTGAATTAGGGTGCATTTTAATTATTTCAGTTTATTGATCAGTTTTAAGAGCTTAGAAAACTGACATTTAATGTTCAAGTGATATTAGCCAATTTTAGAAAGTTCTAGGTCTCTTATGAACTAAGCTAAAGGTCCAAATAGTCACTATGGGAAATAGGTCAGGTTTGGGTCTCCTAATGTCTTAGGAAAATATTAGACCTTAATACGAGTAGTTAGCCAGGTAGTAGGCCAAAATCGGAGTTCTCTAGGCGAAATTATGAATTTTCTAAGTTTCGGGCCCTATCCTATAGACTAGGGTTGACCAAAAAGTTGACTTTCTAATCTAGGCCAGTTTCTGGAAACTTAAAATTTTTAATAAATACTAGACCCTAATTGGAGTCTAATGCAAGTGAGTTTGCCTAATTTGGATTTTTCTACAATTAGTTATGAATTTTCTAAATCTGGGGTATTTATGAAAATTTCTAAATAAATTAGGAGAAGGCCCTATTTTGCAATTTTGGCCCAAATCAGCCCCAAACTGAGTCGAATCACTCCCAAAAGTCAAGGATGACTTGAGAAAGTGATTCCCTAGGGTTTGGAGGGGATTTGAGATTTTTAATAATTTTTAATAATTTATTAGGGGCAAAAAGATAATTTCCACCTATAGTCAAATTATGGGTCAACCTTGAGTCAAACTAAAGAGCCCTATTTATCTAAAGTCAAGGGTCAAATTCCGGTCAGTTTGAGGTATTACGGGTAATTTTCTGATCTAAAATGTATTTATTGTAATTTTTAGAAGGTCTCAGCGCCTTATTTAGCAGATTAATTAGGGTTGGTTAATTAAGGGCTCTAAAAGCTTCTAAAAAAAATTCAGAAAATTATGGAGTGTTTATGATGTCACTAAGTTTAAGTGTTGGAGTTTTTGTGTCAATCCGGGATCTATCCTAGTTCCTAGAAAACTTCTAAGTTCGCTAGACGAGTCCTTAATTGTTATCCTTAAGGTGTCACTACATTATCAAGGTTTAAAGTGATGTTTTAACTAACCCTAAAGGTAATAAATGCATGGGAGTACAAAAATGAAATAAACACGCCATGTCCTTAGATCTAGGAGAGCCTAGGCTAAGTGTTCGTGGTGCGATCCTATACATGCATTCTACGAATAATAGGAAATAAAAGACACCTAATGCAGTGATTAGTGAATGATTGGGATCCAATCATCCACTAACCCACTCCCCCATGACTTGCTCTTCACACATAGAATCCAAGCTCAAAATTTCATCGAATAGTGGGTATCCCAAAATTAGATTAATTTAATAGTGTAGATAATTAAAATGATTTGAAAATAAATATATATATATTAAAAGAAGATAAACAAAGTTTTAAGAAAATAAGTGTAACTCAAAATAGTTTCATTCATAGATGTTTGGGAGACCCACTGACCACCCGATCGAGGTTTCAAAATGATTTGAAAATAATTTGTATTTCAAAAATAATTATGATAACGAATATTTAATTAATAGGAAAAAGACTCGGATATAGCGATTTAAAATAGGACTCTGCCATAACAGCAAGAATTATGTCCCAAAAATAGTTTTAAAATAAAGTAGACATTTTTCTGAAGAATTAAAGGGGTCATACGTCAAAATCCGAGTTAAAACGACTAAGATACGAAATTTACAAGCTTAAATATAATAAAATAATATTTTAAAATAGTACAGTTTTGCTGTTTTTGAAATAACAGGAAGTACAGACAAAATTTTCATCTGAAAATAGTTTTAAAATATGCAGAATTCAGAGTGCATCCAAAACAAGGTGCTGTGCGTCAGAATCGGATTGAAAATGACAAAGTTATGTAATTTCAAAGTTAATGATGATAATTAAATAATTTTAAAATAATACTATTGGCTGTTTTGAAAATAACTGCAGAAAGATCAAACCTTTTTGAGTGAAACCAATTTTAAGGTGTGCAGAATCAAAATACGATCGAAACAAGGGGTTGTGCGTCAAAATCGGCTTGAAAACGAGAAAGATATGGATTTTTGAATTTTAAAGGACAATAATGGCTATTTTCTTTTTTTTTTAAATAATATATAATAATAATAATAATAATAATAATAATAACAATATGATAATAATAGTAACAATAAAATAAATAACAATATTTTAAAATAACAGTAAATAAATAATTAAATAATAATATAATAATAATTATATTAAAATAATAATAATAATAAAAAGGTTTTACTGTTTTTAAAATAATTAAATATATACATATTATTTTTATAAAAACAATTTTTATTAGGTAGAGGACGACGATACGAATCCAACGAGGTATTGTGCGCAAAAATCGGAGCAAAAATGGATTTTTGGCGAATTTTTGAAGATTTATGAGTTAAAATATAATTTAAAAATAGATTTTTAATATTAAAACCGGCGGCGGATCGGTGCGGGACACGTGGCAGACTCTCATTGGTTCCGCTGTCCGCGGCCAATGATTGCGCCGCCAGCAATCATTGGCCGCAATGATTGCGGCATGACAGCGGCGGCGGTCAAGCACTCATCCACGTCAGCGGCGGCCCGGGGCCGTTCGATCCCGCGCGGTCTGGACGGACGTCTAGGATGGCGCCACGTGTCCAGTGGAACGGCGGGGCTAACGCCCGCGGTCAACCCAGACCGCGGAAGGCTCCGATCGCGACCGTCGATCGCGAGATCGACGGCTGTGATCGACCCTGGCTGATCGGCGGCCTGATCGAAAACCCTAAGGGGTTTTTTTGGCTCGTTCTCTCAAAATACTGGACCAAATCGCACGAAATTTGAAACATATGTTCTACTCATGAACAGAAATCGTGGGGGACTATTATTTTGAAAAATTATTAACCCTACAAAGGGCTATTTTAATCTAAGTGTTTAAGCTATTCTAAGGGATTGCACGAGATTTTACCGTCCGATCTTCAAATTCTCGACACGGTTGAGCTTGTAGGCTGTCCTCGTAAGTTTTCCTAGTTGAAACCACGATCAAACGAGCGCCGGATTGGTAGGATCAACGCCTTGACCGTCCAAGCCTTCGGGTCGCCGGAGGATCGCCGGCGTCGGCTTTGGACCGTCGAGATCTACTTGGGAAGTGTAGAGGAGGGTTCTCTCAAGCTCTCCACGAAAAATCTCGGGCTTAGGGAGAATAGATTGCAAGATCCCCTCATTGGAACCCTAAAATCACTATTTAAAGGCTTGAATTGAATCTCAACGGCCACGATTCGATCCACCGTCTATCACCAGGCTAGATCAAGTGATTTGGGCGGGATTTGGAGTTTCAAAACGTTTGGAGGAGTTAAGGGCATTAATTGGGTCTTAATTGGGCTCTAAATAGGTTACTTAAACCTATTTAAGACTAGGTTTGACCAAGTCAACGATTGACTTGGTCAAACCAGTCAAGGGAGTCAAGGGGGTGGGGCTCGAGCTCAAGAAACCATGAAAAATAAATTAAAAAAAAAATTTAGGCTTAAAGGGTCCCATTTGGTCAATTCTGGTTGACCTGGTCAACCGGGTTGACCCAGGGTCCAAGCTCGGGCTCGACAGACTCGTCTCGACCCACTGAACCCACTGGGGAGGGCCATAAAGTCTGGCTTGGTCAATTTGACCAAGTCAACTCTTTAGGCCCGGGTCTGGACAAAATCGAGGTCAACACTGGCCTTATCCTACAACGAGGGTAGAGCCTAGGAAAGGAAAAAGAGCAGCAGTGCACAAGTCCAGAATCACCAAAATGGTTAACTGGCATTAGCGTCTTCTCCTGGCCTTATCCTTTGACAAGGGTAGAGCCAAGGATGGAACCAACGATAAAGATCACTTAAAAAGGTGAAAACGAGGTAAGGGGATTCTCCTATAGCATTGCCCTATAGCGGGGGCAGAGCAGAAAGGAGAATCAAAAGTACAGATCACCACAAAGGTGAACAAGGTAGAAGAATTCTTCTCTAGCCTCACCCCGTAGCAGGGGCAGAGCCAATAGAAGACTCAAAAGTAAGGTAGTATAAGTATACCAACTATCTGTCCGACTGTATCGAGCCGGCAGAATAGAAGGTGAAAGGATCACATATCCTCCTGCACGTCTCGTAGCAGTGGACTGGGGTGACTCAGTATCTGCTTGACCAAATCAAGTCAGCAAATAAAAGAATCACAAAAGCCTGGTGTCGGCCTAACCGGAACAAGACACTCAGGGTAAAAGGCGAGGAGTTCCTGCCAGGTGCTTTGTCAGGCTCTCTCTACCAAGTAAGTAAAACCAACTTCCTGTCTGTTCATTTCAAACAGCAGGATGGAAGGTGAAAAGATCCCCTCTCCTCCTGCCTATTTCAGGACAGTGGATTGGGGTGACTCAGTATTTTCCCGGCCCACTTAGGGCGGCAAATAAAGGGAGCCACGAAGTCTGGTGCCTGTTTGATCAGAACAGGACACTCAAAGAAAAGGCGAGGAGTTCCTGCCAGGTGCTCTGTCAGGCCATCTCTACCAAGTAAACCAACTTCCTATCTGTTTATTTCAAACAGCAGGATAGAAGGTGAAAAGATCCCGCCCCTCCTGCTCTTCCCAGAACAGTGGATTGGGGTGACTCGATACTTCTGCCTGACCTCAGCAAAAAGTAAAGAAGACACGAAATAGAAGCCTGCGTAGTCTTTTACAGGACATCCAGAGTAAGGGGTCGTTGAGGAATTGCGCCTCCTAGAGACTCTATCGGGCTCACTCAACGGTAAAGTAAAACCAACTACTAAGCTGACCGTATCCAGACGGCGGATAGAAGGTGAAAAGATCCCGCCCCTCCTGCTCCTTTCGGAACAGTGGATTGGGGTGGCCACTACTTCTGCCTGACCTCAGCAAGAAGCTCATGAACCACGAAATGGAAGCCTGCTTAGTCTTTTATAGGACATCCAAAGAAAGGGGTTATTGAGGAATTGCGCCTCCCAGGGACTCTGTCGGGCTCACTCAACGGTAAAGTAAAATCAACTACCAGGCTGACCGTATCTGGTCAGCGGGTAGATGGTGAAAGGATCCCGCCCCTCCTGCTCCTTCCAGAATAGTGGATTGGGGTGGCCACTACTCCTGCCTGACCTCAGCAAGAAGCTCATGAACCACGAAATGGAAGTCTGCTTAGTTTTTTACAGGACATCCGAAGTAAGGGGTTGTTGAGGAATTGCGCCTCCCAGGGACTCTGTCGGGCTCACTCAACGGTAAAGTAAAACCAACTACCAGGCTGACCGTATCTGGTCAGCGGGTAGAAGGTGAAAGGATCCCGCCTCTCCTGCTCCTTCCGGAACAGTGGATTGGGGTGGCCACTACTCCTGCCTGACCTCAGCAAGAAGCTCATGAACCACGAAATGGAAGCCTGCTTAGTCTTTTACAGGGCATCCGAGGTAAAAGAAAGAAACGTTGAGGAATTGCGCCTCCCAGGGACTCTGTCGGGCTCACTCAACGGGTAAGCTTCAACATCTGCTGCAGCCAGCTCGGTCTTGCAGATGAAGAAGGGATCAATACCCACTCAGTCATTTCAACTGAGTGAATAAAGAGTCAAGCTCCGATGCCAGTCTGATCAGAACAGGGCAATCAAAGCATGGCGAGGAGTACCTGCCAGGTGCTCTGTCAGGTCCTCTCTACCAGGTAAACTCAACTATTTGTCTGTTCATTTCAAACAGCAGAATAGAAGGTCAAAAGTCACCTCGACATCAGCCTAACACGCATCTGTGTAGGGATGTGAGGGAAAAAGAAGTAAGTAAATGGGATAATTTTGAGGGCAGAGCCACCTAGGAGACCCTTTCTAGTAATCTGGTAACCACATGGTAGAGGGCAAATCGTCGTGGCAATGAGTATCCAAATGCTGTCAGGATCTCCTAAGGAACCCTAACCCTATACAAAAAAGAGGAGAAAGACATCAGAACGACATCTCTCAAGAAAGCTGGAAGAGACATACCCACTGTAAAGTGTGTAAAGGGGTGATCTCATTCCCAGGGAGTAAAAAGAACTCGAGTAGCGAGGGGGCACCTCAACTACAGAAGGCAGGACTATGCCTGGTAAAAACAATCCTCAAAGAGGCTACAGTGGTGAACCCATACTAACTGATGGGGACCCTGTAAGAGGTAGAAACAAGATCAGAACATCCAAAGGACCTCTCCGGCATCTAGGAGTCGGATCTCAATGGGAAAACAAGTGGTAAAAGTATCTAAAAGAGCTGACTCTCTACTAGAGGATCAAAACTCAAGGAAAAGGTGGTGGTAGCATATAAGGTGTGATGCTCCATATCACCAGGTAAGAAAAAGAGCCAAAGTAGCGAGGGATCATCCTCTCGACCAAGGGCAACAATTCTGAGTAAGTAAAAATCTCACAGTAGTAACACCCACACAAACTAGCGGGATCCTGTGAAAAGTGAAAGTGACCTCAACACATTCATATGACTAATCCGGCAACTGAGCCTAGTGTATGAATTGTAGGATGGGTTAAAGAAAAGAGTAAAAGAACTGATCTTCTGCTAGAGGATCAAAGTTCTCAAAGTAGTGATATTAATATCCGAGGCAATGTATACTACATCACTACAAGAAAAGCAGCTCTAGGTAGTAAGGGGACACACTCACAACCTGAGGACAATCATTATGAATAGGATTGATAAAATATCAGAAGGGTCATAGTGGTAACACCTACCCTGATTGGGTAGGACCCTGTGGGGAGAAAGAACAACAGAACAACATTCATAAAACTACCCTAGCAGCTAAGAGTATGTTATGAATGTTGAAGTGAGTAAAGAAACTAAAGAGCTGATCTTCCACTAGAAAATCAAAGCTCCTAAGGATGCAATGCTAACACCAGAGGAATGATGTACTACATCGCAACTAAGGAAGTAACTCCAGGTAGTAAGGGGATACACTCACTATCCGGGAATAGTAATCTTGAATAAAATTAATACAACATCAAAGGGGCCACAGTGGTAACATCTACCCTGATTGGATAGGACCCTGTGGGGAGTAAAAAGCAACACTACAACATTCATAGGGCTACTCTAGCAGTTAAGAGTAGGATATAAATGTAGATAGCAGGGGAGTAAAGAAAACTAGGAGTTGATTTTCTAATGAAAAATCAAATCTCCCGAAGTCGTGGTGCTAACACCTGAGAATAGATATACCACACCATAACTAAGAAAACAACTCTAGGTAGTCAGGAGACATCCTCACTACCGAGGATAGTAATAAAAAATCAATGATTACTAAAAGGGTCACAGTGGTAACACCTACCTCTAACTGGGTAGGACCCTGCGAGAAGTGAAAACAATCAAACAAAATCCATGGGGCTACTCCAAGAATTAAGAGTAGGGAACGTATACTAAAGTAAGCTGGTGAAAGAAACCAAGGAGTTAATCTCCCAATGGAGAACCTGAGCTCCTAAAACTGTGGTGCTAACACCTGAGAACAGATGTACTACATCACAGCACAACTCTGGGGTGACAAGGGAGCACTCCTGACACCTAATCTGATAATCATGAGTGAGATCTATGATTATCATAAGACCACAGTGGTAACACCTACCCTGATCAGGTAGGACCCTGTGCGAAGTGAAGGTAACACTGCCACATTCATAGGACTACTCAGAGTAGTTCATGAATGAGAGGTAGACTACCAAAAGAGAGCAGTAGGGGGCGATTTCTTCTCAGAAAGACCTAAGCCCAAAAAGTAGCGATGATTACATCTCAAAACACAATGTACTACATCACTAACGAAGAAATGCATTTAAAATCATGTAAATTAATCGACCAACTAAGTGGGAACTCAACCTTGAAGAGATCAACAAAGTACTCTCAAGGGAGGAGAAAGAAAAATTTTTGGGGAATTTGGGCTCTTAGAGAATTTTACCGGGTTCCTCCTGCGATAAGGGCAACTGGCTTTGCTATACCGAGAGCTTCCCTCTTTTTGTCACATGTATGAATATACATGTGACGCCCGTTTTTTTTTTTTTTTTGACTCAAGCCACATTCAAACCTCCTGAATGGGCTGGAGAGCAATGTCATATCGAAATTCATGTACAACTGAAATCAATATCAGGATAGAGGGTCAACACTATCATATTTGACTTACATGGTATGGTATGGACCTTGTATCCTATCTCAAAAAAGGTCTAAACAAATGACTTTAACATCCTTGATCACATTCAACTCATGTGAATGGACTAGGGGCTACATCTATCAGATCGGAGCTGATAGGAAGAAGAAACTCAACTAGGGACAGTGGATCTCCATCACCATACCTGACCGTCACGGGGTGGTGTGGACCCAATATTACCTCTCAAAAACTAGACATGAACTATTGGTTTTGGTATCCCAGACTATATCTGGGGCGGCAGGTGAAACTGGGGGACTAAGCCCTACCAAGGGAAGAACAAACTAAAAGTGCTACGCGACAGCACCAACATGATCGGTGCGAACAGACAAAGGTACAAAACATCCCTACGGCGTATTGGTGTATCACCTCTAAGGATAGCTTCATACTCTTCTAAGCAATGTCGCGTGGTAGAGGATAAATCGTCGTGGCCACGCAGACTGCTGAAAAAGTAAGAGGAATCCTTTTAGGAGCTACATATACAGAAGGATATCTACAGGCGGTAGGGAGGCTCCCCTATGAAGTACTAGACTCAGGCATAGTACTTTTTCAAGTACTGCCCGTTGATGACAGGCATTGGGTGAACGCCATTTGCTTCAACAAGTAGGTAGGCACCACCTTCATAAACTTGCTCTACAGCGAAGGGGCCTTCCCAAACTGGCTCAAACTTACCACCTCGCCGACGATGCGAGATGATAGGCCTTCGCAAAACAAGAACTAACTCGCCTACCCGAAAAGCACGGGGTCTAACAAGACGCTCAAAGTGCCGTTTCATTCGGGCCTGGCACAGCTTAAGGCATTGTTAAGCTCGTAAGCGGAGCTCATCTAAACCATCAAGCTCTTCCAACCTCAGTTGGGCATTATCTTCTTCAGATAAATTGTAACTAACTGTTACACGCAGTAAGGGGAGCTCGACCTCAAGTGGGAGGACAGCTTCAGCCCCAAAAGTTAAAGCATATGGGGTGGACTGAGTAGGAGTACGGTAGGTAGTCCTATATGCCCATAATGCTTCAGGTAACTTATCATGCCATTCTCTTTTATTTGCAACAAGGATTTTCCTTATCAGTTGCACAAGAGTCTTATTAAATGCCTCTGCCAAGCCATTGGCTTTAGGATAGTAAATTGACGAGTATGGCCAATTAATGTTACGGCGGCGGGCAAATCTGGCAATTTTGGTGCTTCTGAAGGACGGGCCGTTATCTGAAATGATACGGCGCGGAACACCAAAGTGATAAACAACGTTATCGCGAAAGAAGCGCATCACATCTTCTGATTTAACTTCCTTAAGTGAGACAGCTTCTGCCCACTTAGAGAAGTAATCAGTGGCGGCTAAAATGAACCTATGACCCTTAGAAGAAGGAGGGTCTATAGGACCAACTACATCTGTACTCCAGCCCTCAAATGGCCAAGAAGAAACGGTAGGGTGCAACGGATTAGGGGGTTGGCCAATCACCGTGCCATGAATCTGGCACTAGTGGCATCTCTTAGCATGTTCCATGCAATTGTGGATCATAGTCGGCCAGTAGTAGCCAAGGCATTTAATTCTGCCTTTCATTTTAGGTCCAGATTGATGGGCACCACAAAGCCCTTCATGTATCTCGCTCATGACTCTACTAGCCTCTTCTTTATTGAGGCATCTCAACCATATTTGGTCAAACGAGCGTCGATACAAGGTCTCATTTATGTAGGTGAATGACAGAGCTCTCTTTCTAATTTGAGCGGCAAGAGATCTATCATCCGGGAGCCTACCATTCTTTAAATATTCTATGAAGGGCTCTCTCCAGTCTGACTCCTCATCAACAGCAAGGATTGTGAGGGTCTGATCAGGGGAGGACAGGTCTGCTGGGCATAAAGCTTGACGATACTGGAAAACAATAGACACAGGATTTCCAGTAGGGTCAGCTAATTCTTTTGCTAACTTGGCTAAAGCATCTGCTTTTTCATTTTCAGATCTAGGAATCTTGACCAAGGTCACTTCTGGTATCAAGCACAGGAGCTCCATTGCTTTATTATAATACGGAACGAGCTCAGGCTTAAGTACTTTGTAGACTCCAGCTATTTGATTGATTATCAGTTGGGAGTCTCCAAAGATCTTCACCCGCATAATATCCATCTGACTGGCTAACTCTAGCCCCAAGATCAGAGCTTCGTACTCAGCCTCATTATTAGTACGAGGTTCTGATAAACTATAGGAGTACCGTAGAGTATGACCATCAGGAGATACAAAAACAAGGCCTAATCCTACCCTAACTGTAGGAGTTTCATATGGCTTTGAAGCTTTAACGGATGACGCTCCGTCAAAGTAAAACTCCCAAGTAGGGGACTCCTGTTCTTCCACACTCAAGATTAATTCATCAGGTAGCTCATCATTGAATGGCGAATCTGCAGGGATCGGGTGATCAGCCAAAAAGTCAGCTAGAGCCTGTCCTTTGACGGCCCGCTGAGGAACAAAGGTGATATCAAATTGCAGTAGTAACATGGACCACCGTGCTAGACGACCTGAAAGGGTCGGACGAGTCATCAAGTACTGCAATGGGTTGACTCGAGAGATCAGATTGATCTTATGTGATAGCATATAATGCCTAAGCTTCTGTACCGCGAAGATCAAGGCTAAACATTGCTTTTCTATCGCAGCATACTTAAGCTCTGCCGGTATCAGTCGTCTGCTGAGGTAGTACAAGGCATTCTCCTTGCCTTCCTCATTCTCTTGAGCCAACAGTGCACCCAAAGACTCATCCAGGGCCGTAGTGTAGAGAATCAACGGCCTACCTGGAATAGGTGCAGCTAAAACCGGGGGGTTCATCAGGTAGCGCTTTATACTCTCAAAGGCCTCCTGACAACTCTCATCCCAGTGGAATCGGGCATCCTTCTTCACTAGTGCAGAGAAATGATGACACCTACCAGAAAGATTAGAGATAAATCTCCGCAAGAAAGCGATTTTACCCTGAAAGGATCTCAACTAGGTAAGACTCTTAAGGGGTTTCAAATCTACTATGGCCCTGATCATAGAGGGATCTATCTCAATGCCACGGTAGCGAACTATGAACCCTAAGAACTTTCCTGCACTGACCCCAAATGCGCATTTTAAAGGATTCATCTTTAAATCAAACTTGCGCAGGCGTTCAAAAACGATTCGCAGATCTATGAGGTGATCTTCGCGGACCTTGCTTTTGACTACCAAATCATCCACATAGCACTCAACTTGCTCATGTATCATCTCATCGAATATGACAGTCATGGCACGTTGATAGGTGGCCCCGGCATTCTTGAGACCGAAGGGCATCACCTTGTAACGAAAGACACCTATAGGTGTTCGGAAAGCAGTAAACTTCTCATCTTCGGGGTCCATCTTTATTTGATTGTAACCAGATGAACCATCCATAAATGAGAAGATGCTATGGGATGATGTTATATCCACCATAAGCTCAGGAATGGGGAGAGGAAAATCGTCCTTAGGACATACCTTGTTCAAATCACGGAAGTCGATACAGACTCGTATCTGTCCGCTCTTCTTCCGAACTGGAACAATGTTGGCAAGCCAAGTGGGATACTTCTCTTCCCTAATGAAACCAGCTTCTATGAGCTTCTTAGTTTCAGCGATCACCTGTTGTTCAATCTCCAACCTCATCCTGCGAGGTGCTTGTTTAACAGGGACTGCATCAGGGTGGATAGCTAACTTATGGACTGCTACTTCTGGATTTAGACCAGGCATCTCGGTGTAGTTCCAGGCAAAGCAGTCTCTAAACTCTGATAGCAACTTGATGTATTCTTGAGCCTCTGAATCAGACAATAGGGTACTATGAAAAATAGGCCTAGGCTCTGACTCGGTGCCTAAGTTTACCTCGCACAGTTCGTCCATGGCAGAAGTGACGCCATCTTCAAACTCTTGTGGAGCATCAAGTATTCTATCATCCTCACTATCCGGGTCTTCTTCGTCAGCAAGAGAAACAACCGGATAAGCATGGGAAATTACATGAATGTTGGCATCCCTGGACTGATTTAACCCCATGTAACCTACGCCTCCTAGACCTTGGGGGAAATCAGTTCGCCAAACTCGGGCCTACTATAGAGCTTCTTCGTCGGGCCAAGTGGAACGAACGAGACCCCGCTCAACAAAGCTCTCTACAGTAGGTGAAAAGTAACGAGGGGCACTCCTGACCTCTATACCCATAGCGGTCTCCTCTAGATCCTGTCTCACAGGACCCAGTGGTGCACCTATACTATGGGGTACAGAGAGGCATTCCCTAGGTCGGGCTGGCCCAAATGAATCATACAAGTAAAGTATGGGGTTATGACTACCCCACACTGTGCTATCATCAACTACAGGAGTATCAGAAGATCTTTGACTGGAATTCCCAACTCCTATCCCGCGTATCTGATGGGGAGAAGGTTGTTTGGTAGTAGTCTGACGTCGGAAGTCTTCTTCCTCGTCTGAACTAATATCAATAATCAACCCACCTTCAGGTATCAAGTGGCTACAAAGAGTAGGTCTTGAATCATAGCTGGCAGAATATGGAGGTAGTGAGGTGACTGGACGTTGAAGGATATCGATCATTTCTCCGTCAGAAGAGTCGGACTCTACAGTCAAAGAAAAAGTGTAAAGGTGTGGAGGAGGGGGAGTCCGAGTGTCGTGATTCTGCGGCTCGTGGATCGAAACTCTACCTCTACCCCTACCTCGTCCTCCCCTACCTCTACTAGGGGGGCCATCGTGCCTCACTGCCAACTGAGAGGTATCTCCATCAGGATGGGCAGTGGAAACACCTGGCTCAATACTAACCTGTGGTGGACCCTGTACTGATGATTGTATAGGACCCTGTGTAGGTGGCTGCATAGGACCCTGTACAACAGTAGGGGGTATCACTGGTGACTGAGCAGGTGGAGCTCTACGAGTCTTCCGAGGTACATAGTACTCAGCGTCATCGTAGATAGAAACCTCGTGCACGGAAAAGAGATGTGTATCTCCAGGAATAACATACTCAACATCATTCCTCATAAATTTCATACATTGGTGCAAGGTAGAGGGCACCATTCCATACTCATGGATCCAAGGCCTTCCTAAGAGAGCCCTGTATGAAGTATCAGCCTCAATAACATGAAACTTTGCCTCAGTTAGAAAATTTCCAAACTTCAGCGGCAGGGTGATAGACCCTAAAGCTCGCTGGCCTTGGTCATTGAAGCCTTTCATTATAATCTTGTTGGAAGTGAGCTTCAAATGACCTAGGGAAAGGCTCTTCAAAGCTTCATGGGTTAGTATGTTTACTGAAGCCCCTTGGTCTATGAGGACTCTGTTCAATTCATAACCATTGACTTCGGCAGTGACATACAAGGGACGATTGTGCTCAGTAGTCCCTAAGAGAAGATCACGACTAGAAAAGGTAATGCATGGTGTATCACACAACTGCCATGCCTCACCTGAGGAGTCGGAAGCAAAGAAGGCTTGATAGGACTCCGGCTCAAGTAGTGCTTTGACCAGTGTCTCTCTCAAGTCAGGGGACAACATCAAAGCATCATAGACGCTAAGAAGTGCAGGAATCTTCCTTAGATGTGCCAACACATTGTAATCAACTTCCAGCTGAGGGCCTTTCCCTTTCTCCTTAGGCTGCTCCTGGGAGGAAGGGATAGGATCATCCTGCTGGGTAATGATATTCTTATCTTTTGTGTTTTTAGCCAGCCTAGGTGGAAGGACCTTCCCTGAACGCAAATGAACTTCATGTATTTAGTCATCCTCAATAGGAGATTCCTTTGGTTCAGGGGCGGTGGCAAGTGTTGGTTCTAAGGTAAGTACTGGAAGTGGGTTCTCGGATTCATCATCTGAATCCATGTAACATCCACCCTCTGGAATTGTAAAAACAGGTTCTTCATCAGACTCAAACTCATCATTAGAATCATCCATATCATAAGAGACATGTAACACTGAGGAAGAATGAGTGCTGGAAGAAGAAGAACTAACAGTAACAGTAGAAATATAAGTAAAAGGTACAGAAGGCCAAAAGTACTCAGAATCGTCTTCTATTTTTATTTTCTCATCAAATGAAGGGAGAACAAAGTCTTTCAGCGTAAGTACTGAAAGGAACCCTGTCTTCCCCTCTGTAGTTACAACATACTTTTCTCTTTCATACATTTTCTTATTACATCCAGAAGAAGGAAAAGCAGAAGAGGAAATGTGCTTATCTAGCACTACAACAGGAGAAGAAGAGGAAGAAAGTGCTGGAGTGGTAACTGCAGCGGCAACTATCGACTTGACCTGAGGTGGTCTACTCTCAACTGCCTCTGAGCTCCTAACTGCTCGATCTATCATCCTCTTGGTCTTCCTGGAAAGTGATACCTGCCAATTATCCTCAAAACACGTGGGTAAACTGCTAGTAGTGCCCTGAGCATCACTCTGGCTGTCACTGGGGCTGGAGACTAGCTGAACTGTCTGAGGAACCTTGCCCTTGGGCTGCACTAGATCACTGTCCTTGAGGCGTATCTGTCCTGTGCTCATCAGTCTCTCTACTCTGTCCTTGAAGACATAGCAGTCCTCTAACACATGCCCAATATGTCTGTGGTAAGGACAGTAGAGTGGGTGCTCAGTCTGACCCTCCTCCTCTACTCTACTACTATCAGGGAATACCAGAATGTTATTCTTAGTAAGGAATCTAAAAATCTTCTTTACACTCTCCCTATTAAAGGGGTATTCCTTTCTAAGCTTCTCCTGCAGGTACTGCTGACTCTCTGGAGTCCTGCGGGAGGTCCTGGGCTGTCCTGCTGGCTGATCAACTGAGTACGATCTGCTAGCTGATCAACTGAGTACGATCTGCTATCTGAGTGTGGCTGACTAGCTGGACGTGACTGCTATGGTGCTGACGTGACTAATGGCTTTTTGCCCTTATCTGACGGTCCCTGAGTACTGTGAACCTCCCCTCTCCTAGGAGGTGCCCCTGAAAACTCCTGCCGCTGAGGTCTGCGCGAGGGCTGACTCTCAACCTTAGGAGGGACTGCAGCGGGTATGTTGTCCTGCAAACTGGTGACCTTCGTGAGTAGCTTCTGGAAGGTCCTGATGCTGAAACCCTTGAGGTAGGGTGCAGACTGAGATTCCTCCACCTGACTATATAATCTGTGAGACTCTCTCTGGGACGCTGCCTAGTCACCACTAACTCTCCAACTATAACCCTGTGCTCTATACTGATAAACCTCTGTACAAACAACTGCTCTAACTCTGCGAAAGTCCTAACTGAGTCGTTGGGGAGGTTGGCGTACCAAGCAAACGCCACCCCTACCAAGCTGCTAACAAACAACCTCAACATCAGTGGATCACTCCCTCCTATATTGCAGCATATTGCTCGGTACTGAGCTATATGCTGTCTCGGGTTCCCATACTCGTCAAAAACTCTGAACCTAGGAGGGATGAAACTAGGGGGGTAAGGCTCCTGCTCGTACTCTACAGGGTAAGGACGCCCCCTGCTGACTGACTCTCCAGTCTTCCTGGAAGAAATCGCCTACTCTACCTTCTAGGCAATCAGATCCTGTAACTGACCTGCTGACAACTGAGCTGGCTGACTCGGGACTGGAGGAGTGTAGGTAGGTACTGTAGGAGGCATTGGAACTGCTCTCTGGACCCTGTCCACTCCAACGGGGTCTAGTACAACGGGTGGCACTGCTGGCTGGTCTTTGGAGGTACTAGTGGCGGCTACACCTGCCATCTGAGGCATCGCCCCCAAAGCTGTCAACTGTGCTGTCATGGCCGCCATGGCCCTGGCCATCTCTGCCATCTGTGCCTGGAGGTGTAAAACTGTAGCATCTGTATCAACTGACCCGGGAGATCCACCCACCTCGGGCTCTCCCTGCTCATCCTGGTCCTCGGGCTCTCTCTCATCCGAGTGACCTCTGCGGGTAACCACACAAATCCGGTGTACTGACACCTCCTCATCAGAATCCACTAGTGTATCATCGTCATCTAAAAAGGCTCGTCGCATCGCCTCTATGTACGGGCTCATAGGAGAGGTGATCCTATGAGGGCTAGGGGCTAACTCTGTCTCCATCCGTACTGGCGATCTGTCTGGGGCTGAAACTGAACCATCATCGACTGCCATCGGGACTGCCTCAGACCCGGAAGGAACTGTCAAATCCATCTGACTAACTGCCTCATCTGGCTGCTCTGTCTCTGCCAGTGGTGCTGTCTCAACTAACTGGACAGGGTCGACAGGGATGTCCGCCTGTCGACGTCTCCAAACCCATCAGGCATGACGGGGTGCTACACTAGTAACTGGCTGCTCCGGGGCTGCCACCTCTGAACTGACCTGAGGCCGGGCAGGCTCCTGCTGCTGTCTCCATCCCCGACGATGTGGGCGTCGTCCTACCACAGGAGCAACTGCCGGCGGCCCAACTGCTGGAACTGTCTGTGATGGCTGCTACGGTGTCTGCCCCCTCTGCCAACTGTAAAGTCTCCTCGCGGTCTGTCGTCTCAACTGAAAGGTAGCCCGAGAAATCTGACGGAGTAAGCCATCCCGACTGACGGGCCCTCTGCCACGAGCTAAGCGGACGATGTTCCGAATCCTCTGGGTGAGGGCTCGGACACCAGCGTCCCTGGGTACCCTAGCTCGGGGTAGAGTAGCGGCGACAGGAGGAGCCGTCGCTATGCGGGCAACGTCTTCCTCATCACCACTATGCGTCAACGGGGAGAAGCGTCCTCCCTGAACTGCCTCCAACTCGGGGGCTACCATCACCTCTGGAGCAGGTGCAACAACAACTGGACGTGTCCTCCGCTGCCTGGGAGCCACTCTCCTCTTCCTCTGAACTATCTCATCGTGAACGACGGCGTCTGCCATCCGCTGCCTCTCTATCTCTGACGCAGCTAGACGCAACCTCCTATTCTTATTCATCCGGGCCCTTCTCCCAAGGCCGGAGGTGGAGGTGGAAGGGACATTTGAACCCACTGCCAGGGTGGCAGGGGGAACAGAAACAACTGGAAGCGCCGGGGTTTGCCCGGCAGTCTCGGGGTGAGAAAGCCGAGCAAAAACAGAAACCCGACCAGAAGTGGGTGAAGGCGCCTCGGTCTGGGCACCCCTCTTCCTAGTGGAAGTGGGAGGGGCAACCCGAACGCGAGGTACTTCCGTGGGAGTAACAATAGCAGCAGGCTGCCGGCGCTGAGGGGCCGGGGCAGCCTGTGCAACAGGAGCGGCAGGCACAGGTCGCCTGACCGCTGCACGAACAGGTGGAACAACTGCAGCAGGCTGCCGGCGCTGAGGGGCCGGGACAACCTGAGCAGCAGGAGCGGTAGGCACTGGACGCCTAACTGCAGGAAGAACTGGAACCGGATGTGGCCTAGGCACTGGTCGCCTAGCCACAATACGCACTGGCTGCGTAGGAACAGGAACAGGACGTGGTGCTCGGACTGGGCGCCGAGCAGCAGGACGTCCAAACGGGCGCATGGCTGCGCGTCCTCTCCTCTGAGGAGGAGAGAATGCAGCAGCCTCGGCCGGGGTCGGCCCGCCAAGAGTGACAAAGGCCGAGTCAGTGAAGGAACCAAAAGTGATTTCTCCCACTGGCGGACTAGCGAGCAGGGACTCAGGGAGAGTCACTCGCGCGTCCGAACCAAAAGCAAAGGTAACGGAAGGGGCTGAACGAGCCATGGCACTGCTGCCAAGAAAAGAAAGTGAAAAGGTCAGAAATCAGAATGAAAATCAGGAAATAAGGAATGAGTGCAGATTTGATAGGAAAGATAGGAATAGACAAAGGAAGGAATAGCCTGCTAGGCTGGAAGGAAGTAGAGTAGGGAAGAAAACCCTAGCTAGGGGGAAGGAACCCTAACTAAGAAGAGACCTTAACTAAGAATGGGATGGACCTAATCTAAGGAGTACAGTTCCCGGAGTGCACACAAGAAAAGATAATATATAATCCAAAGATGGAGAGAGAAACTGGTCCCACCGTGGTCGCCAGAAACCTGTGGACCTCCGAAAGAGCACCGCGCGAACGGATCAATTGGAAGGGCAGATTGGATCATGCATACAACTAACCATTGAGGATAGAGGCTGTCACCAACACACCTCGATGGGTAGTAATATACACGACCTAGTCACGGGTTTCCTCCACCCGAAAAAGTTCGAATGGGGTTTAGTAGATTGTGGGAACAAAGTTTCCCACGGGCGCAAGCCCCCGTGGTTAATTACATCTCAGGCCGGAGCCTGAGAAAACTCTCGATTAAGGATCATACATTATCTTTTCCTAAAGTGGAATCGGCACGAAGAGGTAGACTAGGAAATCCTACTCAAAAAGGGAGAAAGGGTCCCAAAGGGCTGAATCAGGCATGTGTGGCTCATACCAGCATTCGGAGGCTCTAGGGTACTAAATAAAAACTAGAGAAAATAAATCAAACACTCGATCACATGCGTGAGAGAAGAGATAGAGGTGGCGTCATCCTGTGACGCAGATAAGTAGGATTTAGAGTCCCTGAAAAGAAGGGACCTACCTACTATTTTAGGTATACTACGAGACCGAGTGTAGTAGCCTCAAACCCTAAATCTAGATTGGACTTAGTGTTCGACACACACTAAGACCAGTGTCCTAGCTAATGCAATGCAAAGATCTGGACTTATCCCGGCCTGGATGGGGGAGCCAGCTAACCACCTAATCGATTCAAAACCATGTTGTCCAGTCAATTATGAAAGATGGGTGGGAGGTATAGCTTTTGGAAGGGCAATTTTTTAAACTAAGCATCATATTAATTATAATTAAGCGATTAACCAATGGAAAAAAAAAATTTTAAACTCGCCAAAGTCGCCCGGTTAACGGGCGACTTATATTTTAAGTAAGTCGCCCGTTTAACGGGCGACTTACCCTTCACTTATATCACCCGCGCAGTCTCCTTTTCTTACCCTAAAAAGCTCGTTTCGGCGACTCTCGGCGACTCTCGGCGAATCCGGGCAAATCCGCGAGGTAAGGATGTTTTAGGAGTTTATTTTGTCATTTTTTGTGTTAAATTTCTTTCCTTTAGTGGTTTTTTTGCATTTGAATGACTTATTTTAGAAGTTTAGGATTCCTTTAGTGCTTAGATTTAGGTTTTGTGTGTGCAAAGTGGTATTTTATTTAGGATAAGCTTGAGAAATTTTTTGATTTGTGGAAAGAAGTTAATTTTTGCTAGGATTCTTTTGGGCAAATGTAGATTTACATTTTTTTGAGATATATAATATGTTGAGCATATATTAAATGATAAGTTTTTGGGAAAAAATAAAATAATACACAAGAAAGAGCAAACTAAGGCTTCTTTTTGAATGATTTTCTTATTGATTCTTAAACAAGCTTTTTAGTACAAAAGTTATATACTAAAAATTATTTAAGAAACATTAAGGTCTTCCCAAATTAAGCTTATATCTAAGTGCAAATTAATAAACAGATTGCAACTAATAGTTGATTCACATAATAAATTAGCAATTTAATGAAGACGTATTTAAAAAAAATGAAGACGTATTTTCCACATTTGACATCTAATAATGTTAATTAAGCTTTAATTATAATTAATTGTATAGTTTTGTTCCATTTAACAGATTTGAGCTCAATTTCTATTCCATTTGATTCATTAAGTTATTTACAGATAATTATTTCAATTAATTATATTAATAGTCTGTAGTTCTGAACTTTTAAATTTTAGAGGATGCATAAGTTGAATATTTTTATAAAATTTTATTTACAGAAGAAAAAATAGAAAATTTTGTATCACCATTTTCTGACATATAATTGAATAAAATTTGTATTAAAGAAATCTTAAAATTAATATAAGGATATTTTTTGTTAAATTCCTTTCGTTTCTTAGACAGCACGAATTTTTTTGACAAATATGACTACGAAAGTCATATGTTCGTTTTAGGGTTAGATTTTGATATAAGGTTTTTCCTATTAAAATAGAAAGTTAAATGTGAATAAAAAAATATCTATTTAAATATATTTAGTTAAATTCCTATGTGTGAATTTATTTGTTGAAGTATAGTAAGATTGTGTATGGGTAATTGTAGGTAATCATAAACTATACTTAGTAGTGCAACAATGTCTGGACGAGGAGCATCCTTTATTCTTATGTATGGTGGGCACTTGTCTTTAGATGATAAATATTCACCAACATATGTTGGGGGTAGTTATCGTCCTTTGCAATTATCTGCAAATATGAACTTAGAGCGACTGAAGATTAGAGTTCTGAAATCCCTAAAATATGATACGTCGAAGTACTCAGTAAACTTAGTTTGTCGTTTACCCTTGGGGAATGAGTTCATAGCTTCGGTTGTGGATGATGATGAGGTGTGTCAGATGGTGTTATCACATGCAGTTGGGCAAATACTTCTACTTTATGTAGAGGTCAAAGAAATTACTACAGAAAATATAGCTGTTGAGCAACTAACAGCTCACATGCACGAGACATACACTTTCGACGGGGTGACTGAATACACTCCGACCAATCCAAGTTTCATGCCGCAAAATGTTAAGTAAGTTTTCATATATGTTTATTTTAATGCATTTTAAATTAAAATTTATCGGCTGAGAAAGTTTTAATTGTTCAAAATTTTTTTTGTACGTGATGAAGTCACCAGCATAGAAGTTTTTGCCATGACATTCCAGAATCTTCTGAGAGACCATCTGTTAATGTTGATGATGGTTATGAAACAATGAGTAGTGGATCAAGTGATCCAGATCCTGATGATTATGAAAATGACTCACAATATCATTTAGATGAAGTTAATGTTGATATGAATCCTGAAATTCATAGCATGGTCCAACGTTATTGTTTCACGAATGTTGGCACTACAAAAGGAATTACTGTAAACAATGATTTTGTGAAGGCATATTCATCAACTCGAGAATGGGATGAGGACGTAGCAAATGATAGGGCTTATGTTGGTAGCCAAGTCGAGGAAGAATTTTCAATTCCAATTGAACTGATGGAGGGTATGTGTTTTACCAAGAAAGAGGATCTTCAGTTTGCATTACAAGGTTGGTCAATAATAAATAATGTGGAGTATGTCATTGTAGCTTCAAATAGACAGAAATTTACAGTGGTTTGTGCTCAGAGTGGCAGGTCAGACAGACCATGTTTATGGCGATTGCATGCGGGGGTGAGCAAACGTCTGGGGGGCATATGGAAAATATCTTCCATGAAGAACCAACATACTTGCGCAACCCCGATTCTAACGACTGGACATAGACAATGTAATTCACAATTTATAAGCTACTTCATATTGCCCAGTATCAGAAGGCATATGGATCTCAAGCCGCGAGAGATTATCGGTCAAATTGAAGCAAAGTTCAACATAAAAGTTTCATATATGAAAGCTTGGGATGCTAGAAGAAAAGCTGTGAAAATAGTTTTTGGTAGCTGGGAGGAGTCGTACCGAACCATAAATTTGTTCATGGACGCTGTTGTGTTTTCAATGCCCGAAACCGTTTATAAGATACAAACGTCTGAGAATCACAGATTTGAGAGATTATTTTTCTCCTTTGGGCCTTCGATAAAAGGTTGGAGCTACTGTCGCCCTGTACTTTGCCTTGACGGCACATTCCTGTTAGGCAAATATCGAGGCACTTTACTAACCGCTGTGGGAATTGATGCAAACAATGGACTGTACCCCCTCGCCTTTGTAATTGTAGAATCAGAATGTGTTAATTCATGGGTGTGGTTTTTGAGCCAGTTGCATATACTACTTCCAATTGTTAGCACCCGACCTGATTTATGTATTATTTCTGATAGGCACGCTGGTTTGGTGCGAGGTTGTCGTAAAATTTTTCCACATGCTGCACATCGTCACTGTCTTCGTCACCTACGGGAAAATTTTAAAAAAACAGTACGTCGAATGGGTGTTGGTGACGTTGAGTTTCTATGCCAGAAGATGTACATGGCCGGGAACACTGACGACCCAATGATATTTGATAGGTGCATGAAAGATATGATAAATGTGAAGGCTGATATTCACCAGTGGTTAGTAGAGCGTGATGTCACATCATGGGCTCTGACCTATGATGGTGGATTTCGTTATGGAGTTATGACAACAAATGCATCAGAGTCATTTAATGGAGTTCTTAAAAGAGCCAGGGGTTTGCCTATTCAAGCGTTGATTACAGCAATTTATTATAATGTTGTGTCTTTACACTTGAGAAGAAATGAGATGCTAGAGGGTTCCGAATTTGATGCAAGCAGCTTATTTGCACCAAGAGTACAAGCAACACTGCGAAAGATCGAGCAAGAAGCACGTAGGTTACCACAACCCATTCGAATAAATATGCGTGAGTTTCAAGTGGTTGACATGTCATCTCGATCTTTCAGGGTTGATTTAGTTGACAATAAAAATTGCATTTGTACTTGTGGGAAGACTATTATATATCATATCCCGTGCCCACACGTAGTTAGCTGCATATCAGTGTTACGACAAAGTCACTACAATTATGTCTCACAATACTACAGCTTGGACAATTACAAGATGACTTATGCTGATCCAGTTCATAATATTCCAGATCGATCTACTTGGGCACAACATGATCCATCAAGTGGCATACATCCACTCCTACCCCCAAATTTTAGAAGACGTTCTGGGAGACCAAGAACAAACCGTTTTAGAAACACAATGGATGAGAGAATTGGTCAAAGTAATAGAAAATGTGGTGCATGTGGCATAGTAGGACATAACAAAGCAACTTGTCCTACTAGGTAAGTTTTAAGTTTCAAATTTTTCATATCAAGAATGCTTTTCATTATTCATAGATTTTTTTTCATTATCTGTAGAACCAAAATTAATTAGTTTTTTATATCAAGAATTATTTGCATAAGTTGTTTATTTTTCATATTAAAAATGCTATGTTTTGCTAATGTCATTAAAATTTTATATTATTTATGCTTTCCTAACATTTCCTTTTCCTACCAGGTTTCATGGAAGCCGCACAAGATAGGGGCCGCGGGCGCCGCAGGCGCCCTTCTAGTGTGGAGGCTTCCACACAGCCATCTGTACATACCATTCAACCTAGCATTTCTTCACTTGCAGGCAGCCACCGAGCAGCCCATCCTGAGCAGGTAAATTTATGTACATTAGTTATTGCTTCATTGTTCAAATAAATAATCTCAAATATGGCAACAATTTTATTATTTACAGGGCACTATATTGGAGGCTGCTTCACACTTACTGATGGTCCATGAGTGGCCCATTAATTGCCCTAGGTTCATGGAGGCTTTAGTTTTTGTGGGTTTGGACAGTGTCAGTCAGATGAGGTATAGGAGGATGGATCATCACTTGCTTACAGCTCTGGTTGAGAGGTGGTCGCCACAGACGAATACATTTCACCTGCCAGTTGGTGAAATGAGTATTACGTTGCAGGATGTTTCTATGATATTGGGGATACAGATTGATGGACCTTCTTTCGTTGGACACCCAGTTGTTGGATCAGGCAAACGATGGATGAGTTGGCCAGATTGTTGTGATGATTTACTAGGCCAGCATCCGGACCCAGATGTTTTGTATCATGACCCATTCAATCCACGAATTACAGCGAAGTTTAGGATGGGCCAGGCACATGCGCAGACATGTGTTCCACTAAGGTGGCTGAGGTGGATTTTTTGGAGGGACTCCTACATTGATCTATCTGAGATGGATTTTTGGAGGCATGTGCGAGCTTACATTTTATTTATACTTGGATGTCACCTGCTCCCAGACACTTCAGGATCTGAAATTCATTTACAGTACTTGCCGTTGATGGAGGATATAGCAATATTCAGGACATACTCACTTGGAGGTGCAGTACTAGCTCATTTGTATAGGGAGCTATCTAAAGCAACTAGACCAAAACGAGCCAACATTGCAGGTTGCATCCACTTATTACAGATATGGTCTTGGGAGCATCTGCATGTTGGAAGACCTCAGCTTCATGTACCATTTCCTATTCAGCTTGATGGTTTGAGTGTTGGAATAAGGTACGCTGTTATATTTATGTTATTTAATTTTAGTCTTATTGCTATTGTATTAATAAATATTAAATAGGTGGAATGAGGAACGACTTCGGGAGGTACCTGTAGGAAATGTTATGACATACAGGGATGAACTTGATGGCTTACTGGAGAGTCAGGTATGTTAAGTATAATTATATTGATACATTTTAATCATATTTGTTCCATATTATGACGAATAATTTGTTATATAAAAATGATACAGGTAATATGGGAACCATACACTGCAGAGATTCGTGCTCAGGTTCCAGAGATATGCACTTCAGGTCAGGACACTTGGCTCTCCAGAGTTCCTTTGATCAGTTGGAAAAGGGTTGAGTGGCATCTCCCTGATCGAGTACTACGACAATTTGGATACTGCCCTTCAACTGATATCATGCCAATGGATCCTAGTTTTGTAAGAGTTGATGGACGTGGTAAGTCAGATACTGATTGGGCATTATATCACCAGGCAAGTATTGCACTATGGGAGAGCAGGAGAGCATACATTGTTACTGGAGAGATTCCTGGGTTGGACTATGATTATAAGGTGAAGCAGTACTTAGCATGGTTTCATTCTTGGGCTACACTATACATGCTAAAGCCCCCAGTGGATCCTCCGAGTACATACTATCCAAGATCACCAGCTGAACGTCACATGGTAAGTTTAAGTTATTTAAATTTCATTATATGAAAAATTTTAACTGAATTAGTTATCCTGGCAGCGAGATTTCTTTGTGAGCATGGAGAGAAGATTGCAACCACACTTTGGCGGTACTGAGGGGACACCTTTACAGATGGATGTGAATATTGTTGGAGATATGTGCCAAAGATTGCGACAACAGATATACATTGACGATGCTCATTATTTTGATGAGGCAGATGCTCAGGTGTTTAGTCCAGCCATTCCGACTACAGATCCATATGATGCTGGGCCATCCTCCTATCCTGATCTTGGTCCCTCTCAGAGCCACTTCGCAGCTGAGTTTGACGTCGCCTCCACACCTCAGTTCGTACCTTCTTCCTTGGGAGAGCCCCCAGTTACTCAGCAAGATGTTAGTGATCAGGACCAGCGTCATCTACGTACCAGGCCACTACGAGCACCTCAGCATTTTACTCCAGGCACTGATGCTATTCCACATCGACATAAAAGGAGGCATTAGTTTTTTGTATCATGTATCTTTTAGTTGCTTTAGTTATATTTTGTTGTTTATGTTTCTTATTGTGCTACTATGAAACTACTATTTTGTTTAATTGTTTCGTATTTGCAATGAAGAACTCTTGTTTGCTTAATTGTTTTGTAATGATTTAAACAGGATAACATAACATATTAAAAAAAAGACACTCTTGCTGCTAAATAAAAAGTATGACAGGCTTGAAAATATAAAAGATGGCATCGAATAAGCGATGCTATAAGTGTACTAATTCCTAAGCAGCATATGCATACGTAATTGGAGCTGTGACTGTGTTGGACAACACTTCATCTTGCACTCAAACTCATACTGTAGGTCCTGCCAATCCTCAAATTTGAAGAACTCTCTCAGCTGACCATCAAGTGTTACCTCCTTCATCCGATCTTTATAAAAATTTTTAATAAATTGGTCATACATCAAACACCAACTACGATAAAAAATGACATGCTCATGATCAAGCTCACTACAGTCGAGATCTGGTGGTGAATAACCCTCGTCTCGATGGCGTTTCAGCTCGTGGTATCGCATCTGTAAGAAGTGAGGGTTAACAAAATGACCGTTGACCTCTTTGAACCTAATTTCAAGTGATTTCCAACCTGCAGCATTTAAAAAATTTTGTGTCCTGAAAAGTTTTACCACGATCAACTCAGCATGTATAGCCCAGAGCCTATCATCATCTTCTTCTGACCATTTGTGGAGACAGCACCGAAAAAACTCATTTGCATTCGCCTTTCGCTCTAATGGAGTATCACCGGCTCGTGCTATAGAAGCATGAATCCTACGACTTTCTTCATCAAATCTTTCTTGTTGGGTACTCCTTTGATGATCTCCATATATGACCAACTCATTTTGAGTGACTTAACAAAAATGCTGTATATGCTATGTATGTACTCTTTAAATAGGAGAGTGTAAACATATGCAGCCAAAATATACATTAACATATTATTGGACCTTTTAACTTTATAGTCTATCTGTTAGGACTAGATATTGCCAGCTATATGATTTGTCCATTCATGTACAGCTAGATGACATAAGAATCCAATGCTTTCAATGACATCTCCTAATAGAGGAATCCAATGTTCTCATTAAGTAATTCAAGCAGCATGTGCATCTATTATTTTTTTTAAACAGAAAAATCCAATGTCTACTTAGAACATTTCTATTAAAACTTTAATAATTCATTTAAATATTTAATAATTCAAAAAAAACATTTATTTAATTACAGATAAAAAAATTTTCCTACAATTATAACTTTCTTTTAAATTTAAAATTAACAATCAATTTTATTATATTATTGAATTTATTAATCGGATTAAATTTATTTAAAAATTAACAATCAAATTATTAATCTGATTATATTCTTTAAGTAATTAAATGTATTAATCATTAATATTAATTTGATTAAATTTAAATTGATATAATACTCATTAACTCAAACAAGTTCTTTCTACAAATTCTTCCAAACAAACTAATTTTTAAGCTTTCTTTTAAAAAAAAATAATAGGAAAATTTATATAATAGGCAAATTTTTAAGCTTTCTTTTTAAATTTATATAAAACAGAATATATAGTAACTGATCATAATCCTATTTAGTTGCAATTTTTTTTTTTATTAACAAGAGTAAGTCGCCCGTTCAACGGGGACTTACCAAACTTACATTATCTGTAAGTAAGTCGCCCGTTCAACGGGCGACTTACCACACTTACGTAATCCCGTTACTTCAATAAATAACGGTCTGAAGTATTTGAGGTAAGTCGCCCGTTTAACGGGCGACTTATCCTAAATACGTAAGTCGCCCGTTGAACGGGCGACTTTGGCGAGTTTAAAATTTTTTTTTTTCGTTGGTTAATCGCTTAATTAAATTTTAAACGGTACTTAGTTTAAAAAATTGCCCCTTTTGGAAATAGGACCGACATCTAGAGAATTTCCTAATTGGTCCTGGACTTATGTAGGTTAGATGATCCTAACTAATGCAGTTAAATTTTAATTAATTAGTTACTAATGCAATGCATGCTAGTTGAAATGTCAGCTCATGAATGCTATGGATTTTAAAAAGACAGGCTTAATATAAAATAATTTTTAGAAAAGACTGGGTCTCCCTAGGTCCGGCAGTTCATCCTCATAGGCCAGATTATCCGGACTCTACCCGCAGGCAGGGAGATGTCTTATAAGAAGGAATAGAAGAAATGCAATAATATGCATGCGACCCCGGACGATTCCGGTAGTTCTCTAGATTCGTTAAATTTCTATGTTATTTAGAATCCTAAAATTTTAGATATTAATTGCGAGTAAAAGAATTTTATAGTCCTTAATGAGCCTAATACGATCCAGGCGAAAGCAAAAACGACATGCAAGAAAGAAACCTAAAAAAAAACATGTAATTTCTAATGCACAATCAGGTAAACACATCAATATAAATCCAACAAATCAAGTAAATGTCCATAGGCCAACTGCCCTTTAATTACAACCCAGGGTATGCAGAAAGGTAAAGTGGCCGGGCACCACTGCCAACAACCCGGGTTTCTAAACCTATGACAGACGCCAACAACTTTGAGTGGGATATTGGGTCTTCAATCTTTAGCCTTCTGGATTTCTTCTCCTTGGGTTCCTTGGATCACTCCTCCTTGGACTCCTTGGATCCGTCGTGGCTTGAATATCCAAACGAAGAGACAATTCTCCCTTTTGGGGAGTATTGCCTTTTCTCTTTGGATATCTAAAGCCATCCAGCTCGATCTTCCAAATGGAAGAAGACTCTCCCCTTAGGGATGCCTTCTTCTTTTAGAATCCGAGCTGGATAAGAATATCCCAATTCAAAAGTTGTTTTCACAACTCTTAACAATTATTACAAATAAATTACATTAATTGAAAGCAGAAAATCTAAGAATCCCTGCAAGGTTATCCTAGTAAAAATCATCCCAAGCAGTTTATATGAAAATAAAAATGCTAACACCATTGACCCTGTGCCAAGCCATGCTCTTAATTATGAGGGCTAAGCAGCTCCATCTGTGCAGTTATAATTTATTAATTTAGCCCTCATTTATTCAGGGGGGCTGAGCAAGCACCTGCATAAGACAACATTAGAAAATATAATGGTGCCCCCCCTTTTTATTAGCATTGAGCATGGCCACCTGCACGGAAGAACAATATATATATGACGCTCCTAACCTATGGGTAAGTCTAACGATCACATCCAGAGTGCAGAAAAAAGTAAGCAAACACAGCAATCAATTTTCAAACAGCATGCAGTGAAAACTACGAAAAGCTCCGGCACACAGCAGAAAATAAACATCCAGCGGCCTAGCCTAAATCTAGAAGTGGTGCCCTAGCAAACCATTCTATGTGTGTGTAAGGCTTGTGTGGTTTAGATAGATCATAATATGGGTAGTTAGTTAAAATTGTCTAAAGTTCGGGTCTGTTGTAGGCCAGAAAAGGAAATTTTTGTTGAAATTCAAATATTAGTGAATTAGGGTGCATTTTAATTATTTCAGTTTGTTGATCAGTTTTGAGAGCTTGGGATATTCATATTTGAAGTTTAAATTGCATTAGCCAATTTTGGAAAGTTCCGGGTCCTCCTAGGTACTAAGCTAAGGGTCCAAAAAGTCATTATGGGAAATAGGTCATATCTGGGCCTCCTATCACCTTAGAAAAATACTAGACCTCAATACGAGTAATTATCTAGGTAGTAGGCTGAAATCGGAGTTTTCTAGGCGAAGTTATGAATTTTCTAAGTTTCAGGCCCAATCCTATAGACTAGGGTTGACCAAAAAGTTGACTTTCTAATCTAGGCCAGTTTCTGGAAACTTAAAATTTTTAATAAATACTAGACCCTAATTGGAGTCCAATACAAGTGAGTTTACCTAATTTAAATTTTTCTACAATTAGTTATGAATTTTCTAAATCTGGGGTATTTATGGAAATTTCTAAATTAATTAGGAGAAGACCCTATTTTGCAATTTTGGCCCAAATCAGCCTCAAACTGAGTCGAATCACTCCCAAAAGTCAAGGATGACCTGAGAAAGTTATCCCCTAGGGTTTGGAGGGGATTTGAGATTTTTAATAATTTTTAATAATTTATTAGGGGCAAAAAGGTCATTTCCACCTATAGTCAAATTATGGGTCAACCTAGAGTCAAACTAAGGAGCCCTATTTATCTAAAGTCAAGGGTCAGATTCTGGTTAGTTTGAGGTATTATGGGTAATTTTCTGACCTAGAATGTATTTATTGTATTTTCCGGAAGGTCTCGGGGCCTTAATTAGCAGATTAATTAGAGTTGGTTAGTTAAGGTCTCTAAAAGCTCCTAAAAATTCCTAGAAAATTCAGTGATGTTTTAGATGTCACTAAGTTTAAGTGTTGAGGTTTTCATGTTGTTCTGAGGTCTATCCTAGTCCCTAGAAAACTTCTACGTTCGCTAGACAGGTCCTTAATTTTTGTCCTTAGGGTGTCACTACGTTGTAGGAGTTTAAAGTGATGTTTAGTCTAACCCTTCAGGTAATAAATGCATGGGATTACAAAAATGAAATAAACACACCATGTCCTTAGATCTAGGAGTGCCTAAACTAAGTGCTCGTGGTGCGACCTACACATGCAATCTACGAAAATAAAAAAAAGGACATACACCTAAAGAACGGATTAGTGAATGATTGGGACTCAACCATTCACTAACCTACTCCCCCATGATTGCTCTTCATATCTAGGACCCATGTTTAAAATTTCATGAAATAGTAGGTCTCCCAAAATTAGGATTTATGTATAAGTAGTTTTAAAATAGTTTAAAAGTACCTATAGATATAAATATATTTTTAGAAAATAAAGATAATTAAAAATAATTTAATTCATAATATATGAGTATAGGGAGACCCACAGACCACCCCAACGAAGTTTTGAAATGGTTTGAAAATAGTTTGTATCTTGAAAATAATCATTATACTAATTAAGTAAATAATAATTAAATAATCAAATAATGCCCCGAAAACAGAAATATGCCAAAACAGCCAAAACCAATGACTGGAAATAGCTCCAAAACAAAATACACACTTTTCTGAAAAGATCGAGGGGTTATACGCAAAAATCTGAGTTAAAACGAGTTAGATACGAATTTTACAAGTTAAAATATTATTTTAAAATAGTGCAGTTTCACTGTTTTTAAAATGACAGAAAATGCAGACAAAATTTTCATCTGAAAACAGCTTCAAACTATGCAGAATTCAAAGTACATCCAAAACAAGGTGTTGTGTGTCGACAGCGGACTTAAAACGACAAAGTTATGTAATTTCGAAGTTTAAAATAATATTTGAAAATAATACAGTTTGCTGTTTTCAAAATAAACACAGATATACTGAAAATATTTGTACAGTACAGACTCCAGGATGTGCAGAATCAAAATACGTTCAAATCGAGGTGCTGTGCGTTGACAGCGGATCAAAAACAAGGAAGTTATGATTTTTGGAGATTTAAATGTAATAAAAGGGTTTTAAAATAATTCAAAAACAGTAAATAATCAAAATACTAATTAAATAAATCTGAAAAATGAAGCTCAAAATTTCTGAAGTCTAACCATAATTTAAAATATAGTAATAATATCTTAATTACCATTAATATTTTAAGCAATTTTAACTAATTAAAGTAATTAAAATAATATTCAATTATTAAAAATACAATTTTCATGTTTAAATAAATACAATAAATAATAATAAAAATAATAATGATAAGCAACATAAATAAGTTAAAATAATATAAATAAGTTAAAATAATATATATTTAATATTATAATTAAACAATAATATGATGTAATAATAATAATAATTAAAATAATACATTTAATATAGTATTATATATATGTATTTTACTGTTTAATAAATAATTAAATATAGATATATTATTTTTATAAAAACAAATTTTTTTAGTGTAGAGGACGACGATACGAGTCCAACGAGGTATTGTGCGCAAAAATTGGAGCAAAAACGGATTTTTTACAATTTTTTGAGTGAAATTACATTAAAAAAACTATTTAAAATAAATTTAAAATCAAAATTTCGGCCGGGCGACACGTGGCGGCCCGGGATTGGATCCCGGGACCGCGGCCAATCATTGGCGGCGGCGCAATAATTGCGCCGCCAACCAATGATTGCGCCATCATGGCTGCAATCACGCGACCACTAAGCCACGTCGGACACGGGGTTTGGTCCGTCCGATCGACCGCGGTCTCAATCCGACGGTTTGGATCGAGTCGGACGGTGGTCCGATCCTACCCGAATACGCGCCTGGTCGGACCGAACGCGGGAAGTCCAGATCTGGACCGTCGATCACAAGATCGACGGTCTGGATCGAAGCTGGCCGGTGACCGGCGTGAACCACATCCCTAAACCTATTATCGTCTCGTTCTCTCCAAATACTTGACGAAAAGCCATGAGATTTTAATCACACATATTAGGGATGAAGAGCATTCATGGGGGGGATTTTGTTCAAATTAGAACGGACTAATCATAACGCTAATTAACCCTAAGTGTTCTAAACTAGGGTTTGAGATATACCTCAATCCACACAGTGGATTCGGGCGATCTAGGGCTTGTTGGACTCGTGAGAGGTGCAGCAACGTTTCTCTAGCTGACGTCGAGATCCAAAACTCGCTTGATCTGTCCTGATTCGTCCTAGAACGGATTTGGGCTTGGGTGTCGCCGGGATCTGGCCGGCGGCGGCTCGAGGTGGTCGGGTTTTGATCAAGGAAGGTGGGGAAGGGGTGTGGGAACACTCTCACCAAATCTCCGGGGCTGAGGAGCTCTAGAGATCAAGCAAGAGTCAAAAGGTCCTCATTTTGACCTAATTTTTGGTATTTAAAGGTTCAAACCCTATCACCAACGGTTAGGATCGAATCTAGGGATTATTTGGAGGGAAACCAGGCTTAATTGGCCGTGGTTTGAAATCCAAAACGAAAGGGGATCAATTGGAGCTTTAAGTGGGCTATTAATGGGCTTTAATAGGTTATTTTAATCTATTAAAGACTTGGTTTGACCAAGTCAATGATTGACTTGGTCAAACCAGTCAAGAAAGCTAAGGGAGTCATTGGATTAAGCCATGTAAGAGATTGAATTTGATTAAAAGTGATTTGGGCTCTTAATGGGCTATGTGGTCAACCTAGGTTGACTTGGTGAACCGGGTTGACCCAGGGTCCAAGCCCGGGTTCAACAGACTCGACTCGACTCACTGAACCCATTGGGAAGGGTCTTGGGGTCTGGCTTGGTCAATTTGACCAAGTCAACCCTTTGACCACGGGTCTGGGCAAAATCGAGGTCAACAGTAGTGCTTGTGGTTGTTGTAGTTTTAAGAGCTCTTATGCATTAGATTTGTAATTGGCTTCATTACAAAATAAAAACTTTTTTCTTCTACAAGATTATCTATTTTGTTATGGTGTTTTTTTTTATTTCTTCTCAAATGATTCATGTAGCATTCTTCAAGGACATTAATTTTAAGTTATACATTCAAAAATCCTAATTGATTAAGGTGTTCGATCTTTACTTCAAAGTTTGGATTGTAAAGTTATGTTGCTATTTGATGGAAAAAAGATAACATTTTTCTAAGACTTCGATATTATTTCATAATTATGTTATTTATGTTATAGGTTTTAATAAGTTGGTATTCAAAACAAAGAAATGTTCATTTCACAAATTTGTTTTATATTAATAATTTGGAATACATTTTGCTTAATCATGCAATTTTTATTTGTTCTTACAATACTGTGCTTTGTAATTTGTAACCCTTTGTTATATTTGTAAAATTATGGCTATTTGATGGAAAAAAGATAGCATTTGCCAAAATCTTTAATTTCATTATCATTTACTGCTACTTATAGTTATCTATTTTTTAGAATCAGTTAACTTCTTTTTTATCTTGTAGCATCAACTCACTAAGCAAAGCTACAAACTTTTATTTATTCTTGCAACTCTTTATTACTAATAATTATATTTCAAGATATATGATTTATCATAATAAGGGTGTTAGTTTCTCATGTAATCCAGGTAAAATGAGGATCTATAGCTCTCTCAAGGGTCTTTACCTATGGTTATTACTCCAAAAGTGAAAAGCATCCATCTTTTTTAAAATCAAATATTATGTCTTCGTTTTTTGGGAGAATATGACTTCTAACTCATATGAAGTGCATTTTAGTTTCTATTGATTTCAAACCAAATAGTATAGGTTCCTTGTAATGCAAAAACTCCTTTGAGCTAAATATCATAAATTTAATTTTTATAGTGTGCCGCGTAGTAAAAAAAAACAACCCCCCGTAATGGGACAAAGGCTTGATGTTGTTGTTGATAGTATGACATGCATAATTCTTAGGTTTTTCACTTCATTTCAATTCAGCTTCACAAATTCTTTGTATACCTTATATCCCTACCAACATTTATTGCTCTCTGGAAGTCAATACACCTATTATGTTGAATGCTACAAGCATAATTAATTTGCAATTTGGACAAAATGGAGAAGCATAAGATAGTAGAAAGTATTTTTATGAAGTATCTTAACATATAAAATGATATAAGTTCCTTCATAAATTCTTCCAAGAATCACAACAATCTTTTCTACAAACTCAAATCTACTAGCTGACAATACAATGGTTATAGCAAACACTATAAAAGCAAATGCCCTATAACCCAAAGAAGCTAGAATGACAAAATTTTTGACCGAAATTTCATTGAAAGTGAAACTAACATCTCCACAATATAAGAAAAAAGGCAAAGTACTGACCAAGTTTTCGACCTAAAATTCTGATGAATTTCTGGCAAAATATTTTAAAAGATTTCCAATGAAAATTTCCATTGGAATAATTATGACGGAATTTAAAATTTGTTGGAAAATAAATATTTATAAATTAAATAAATAGTTTTAATTATTATTATGTTAAATAAATTAGTTTAAATTGACAAATTAACTAATTTAATAAATATTGTTATATAATTTCATAAATTTTGTTAAATAATTTTAATTTAGGCAAAAAATTCAAGAATTTTGAATTAAAAATTTTATTATTTAATATTCTTTAATAAAAAAATAATCTTAATATATAATTTAAGGATTAAAAAATTATTATTAAAAAATAATCTTAAATAAAAAATAACATTTTGTGAATATTATTTAATAAAAAAATAATATTTAATGAGTATTTAAAAAATATTTGCAAAGATTATATTTTTTGTTTTAATTATTTTTCTAACAAAATTTTAAATTAAAATAAAAAATCAATTTATGTATCTATGCAAGTAAATTAATTAAACTACACTATATTAAAAGAATATTAATATTTATTTTTTAATATATTATTAATTTTAATATAATGTGCGAAATAATTTAAACAAAAAATAATAATAATTCAAATAGATTTTGCAAGTGGCTGACTCGATGGGTGCTAGATTGTCTCCCGAAGTAGTAGATTCGAACCATAACATGCGGGTAGTGGGTTTACAGGTAGGAACGGGCCGCTGGTAGGGGCTAGCATGAGTAGCTGGGATGGCATGGGTGTGGGCAGGTGGGTAACAGGTTGACGGGCAAGCATGGGCCGCTGGTAGGCACGACCAAGCATGGGCGAGCACAAGCAGGCATGGGTTAGTAGGTAGAATTCGAGCAAAGGAAAAATAATTTTTGCCAAGAAATTTTTTTATTTTTCATGTGATAATTTTCTTTTTCGCCATTATTTTTCTCCTACACCTGTTTAAATGGCAAAAAACTTCCGATCCTAAATCCGCCGAAATGTATTTTTCCGACAAATATTCGCCGATTTCTTTTGGAAAAAGACACCAAAATCAATCATTTTCTTGCATTGCCGGTTATAAAATGCAAGTAAGATACTTTTCTTTTTGTTTCTCTTTCAATGTCCCAAAATTATTCTCTATAATTCAGCTTGTTTGTATAGAAAGTGATCTTGCTGCATAAAGTTAGATATTCCAATTGAATTCTTCAATTGAATTTTATTTAAAATTTAAACTTTCGAGTCTGGTATTTTTTAAATTGTGATTATGAGATTTCTTATTTATGATTCCATTAATTGTAATACATGCTGCTCGTGGGAGCTTATTTGTAGCTATTTGTATACTATTAGGGCTCTTTTTTATTGTAGTTGAACTTTGATAATTTGTTGTTCATAGATGATATTTGAGCATGTAATAAAAATAAATTATCTTCAACAAAAATTAATACTTTGGATGTGTACGTAAATCATTTTCTTTTTAGAATTTTGATGAACATTAATTTTTGAAAATTTTGGGAGAGGGTTTTTTGTATGAACTTTTGATATAGTATTTTTAACTATATATTTTCCCTCTTATTGAGAATCATTGATCTTCACTCAAATGGGTAGCTTTCCCTTACATTAATTTTTGTCATTATTTCTTAGTACCATGACATAAATTATTTATTAGCATTGAATTTTATTTTCTTCGATAAAAAAGGATTATCTTAATATTAATTTATCATTTCTCATAAAAATTTCATTTTTTTATAATAATTTGTTTCATCAAAATTTATATTGCATATTTGGTTGCATAAGAAATGTTAAGCCTTAAATCATCTTATATTAAATTATGTGCTAGATTTTGCATTAGAGGTTATATATTATGATATCAAGTATGATTTAATATTCGGGTAAGTAAAATAAATAAAAAAATCTTATTTTTTTGTTTGAAACATATTTAAGAAAAGTATAAAATTTTTCATTGTTATAATTAATAATTAGTATTACTTATAGTGATAAAATTCATAATATTATATTTTTATAAAAATAATAATTAAATTTTTATGATATAATTATTTTTAAAATTTTATTCACGTGCATTTAATTATTGGGGAACATTTAATTAATGGACAATATCATTATGACTTAAATATGTCTAACTCTCACGAAAGAAAACCTGAATTTCTCATCAATCAATTAATGGAAAAAGGTGAAAAAAAAACTTACTGATTGATTTCAGTACAGGAGAATTGCTTGTTACTGGCGGACAAAATCTTCCGTTAACAAGGAAAATTCGTCAGAAATGTTCCTTTTCCAGCGGAAATCTATATAAGGGTATAATTTGCGAATCAGAAAATCTAAACCGGCAGAATTTTTCCGCCAAAAATAAATTTTCTGTGGATCATCTGGCAAACAAAATGAATGTAACACGTTATTTTCTTCGAACAAATTCCGATGTTCAATCCGCCAGTATTTCCGGCAGAAATGTTGCAACGGAATTACTGGCGGATATTTCGTCGACCCATATTGCAGGAATTCTATCGACGGGTAAACCGGTGGATTATCGACCGAAAATACTGGCGCAAAGGATCCACCGGAAACTTGTAGCATAAACAAAACAAAAAAAATACATTCGCTCTTAAGATACTGATTTCTACAATACAACTTACATATAAAAGTTCCAAGATTAAATTTCTATTCGACAAACTAAATGGGTGTTAATTTTAATTTTATTCTCTTTATGATTTATGATTCCGTTTTCTTTTCATCTCAGCCCGTTCAATTTCTTCAAAGGAAACATAACCTAAATAAAAATTTTGAATATAGTAACCTCTGCCAAATTATGCATTTAACGAGTTCTTATATTTTAGGGAAAGATAACATATTTTCAGCAACTTTGCTTTGATATTGACAACAGTAAATTATAATCCTCATCACATTTAGATATAACACGGTTTAATAGAATATAAAAAATATTATAAAAAAATAACCCATTATGAAATTTTGTGGTACATACTCAAAAGTGATACACCTTTCACATGGATTACTTATTCTCTAAAATAATTGATAGTTCAGATTTAGAGTAATCCATAGAAATGTTTATTGAAGGCACCGGATCTGAAGAAGAGAAGAAAGGCTTTGGCGGCAATTGTAAGGAATCGACATCAGCTTGTAGCATCTCTACAACATTAGTCATGGAAGGACGATCCATAGGTCGTGTCTGAATGCAGCTCAACCCCACCTTACATAGCTTCCTCTCGAAATCATCAATCTCAAAAATGTCAAAGTTTTTAGACATTTCCATCACATTTAGCTTATCATAAATCCATGAAGGATAGTAAACTTGACTAGAATTTTCTGCTTTCAAGTCATTATGCCTACGCCCACCAGCCATGTCCATTAGAAGCATGCCAAAGCTATATACATCTGATTTATGAGAAATAGTCCCAAAACTTCTCGATATTAATTCTGGTGCAATATATCCAATTGTTCCTCTAGCAGCACTCATGAAGACAAGACTATGGTCTTTAGGGTGCAACTTTGCTAAGCCAAAATCAGAGATCTTTGGTGTGAGTTTATGATCAAGAAGGATATTATGAGGTTTGATGTCAAAATGAAGAATCCCCATATTACACCCCTGGTGTAAGTAATGAAGTCCCTTGGCCACAGACAGGGCAATCTCAAGAAGCTTGTCCATATTAAGGATTCTATTTTCCTTGTTTGAAGAAAAAATGTATTTATCAAGAGACCCATTAGCCATGTACTCATAAACGAGAGCTCTATAAGATCCTTCAGCACAAAATCCAACAAGTTGCACTACATGTACATGATGAATCCTACCGATAGTAGATACTTCATTAATAAAATCCTCTCCATCACCCATGAGTTTTCCCAACATCTTCACAGCAACCAAATAACCACCAGGGAGCCTTCCTTTATAGACGGACCCAAATCCTCCTTGTCCTAACTTCTCTTTGAAGTTTCTTGTAATTGTGATAATATCATTGTATGCTGACAACCTAGCAATGCTAATGCTCACCAATCATGAAAGGATTTTGGAGGTCTGTATCTCAACCAATCATGAATAAATTTTGGAGATTGATAATTAGTTTAATGATTTTGGTCTATTGAATCCTTATGTGTTGCTATTAAATTTATTTATTCTAAAT
>CM039726.1:48900168-49219079 GCA_022539455.1 Dendrobium nobile
TGCAGCATCAGTAATTATTATATAGTATTGGACATAGCACTCCTAATACTAGGTAGGAATATGTTTTTGAATAAAACTTGGAATTATTTGTAAAATGCTAAGTGGCGGTTAATTTCATTCTTGCAGTTTTGTTAATGATTGGGAGGTTTCTATTTTTCACCGTTATGTGTTCTTTCATTCCTTACATACAACTTATTCAAGCTTATCAAGCGTGTTGATAACATTGAAGGTTTTTGCAAAATCAAAACGCCTCTCACCATCAAGATATTCAGAAGGAACAAAAGGGGTTGGGGGCATCTCCAAACTCTGAAAGTTTGTTGTGAGCATTTGAACAACTTTATTCATTGATGGACGCTCTGCTGGATTCCACTGTATGCACCAAAGTGCTATGATTGCAAGCCTTTTCATAATTTCTTCATTTCCCTCCATTTCCATAGCTAATCCTAGACTGTTGTTATGGACCAACTTGTTATATATCCACTCTGGAAAATAAATTTCACTGAGGTTCTCAATTGTAGGATCAATATTTTTCCTCCTTCCAATCATTTCTAACAGAAGCATTCCATAACTATATACATCAGACTTATGAGAGACTGGCCCAAAGTTTCTAGAGTAGACTTCTGGTGCTATGTATCCCATAGTGCCTCTTGCAGCGCTTATTGTCACAATGCTTTGATCTCTGGAGCAGAGCTTAGCAAGGCCAAAATCTGAAATTTTTGGATTGAAGTCATAATCTAACAAAATATTATGGGGTTTGATGTCAAAGTGAAGAATTCTTTGATTGCATCCTTGGTGCAAATAATTGATCCCTTGGGCAATGCCAATTGCAATCTCCTGCAACTTCTCCATGTTAAAAAATTCATGTCTCTTCTTTGATTCACCAAAGAAAATAAACTTTTCCAATGAGTAATTTGGCATGAACTCATATACTAGGGCTCTGTTAGTTCCATCTGAGCAAAACCCTAAGAGACGAACTACATTGACATGGTGAATTTTTCCTATAGTGGCTACTTCGTTGACAAAATCATCTCCATTGGATTTTTGATGCTTCTAGCAATTTAACTGCCACAGGAATTCCATTAGTGAGCTCACCTTTGTAGACACTTCCAAATCCTCCTTGACCCAGCTTATGGTTAAATTTCTTTGTTATTTTCTTAATATTCGAGAAATTGTATCGAGTTAGTGTTGTGGATTTGTAAGTTGCAAGGAACTTTTCCACCTTTATGCGCTTCTGTTTTTCATTGTTATATTTTTTGAAAAAATAGAGAACCACAAGAACTGCAATCAGAAAAACCACAAGAGATGTACCAATGGTAACACCTGCAAGAAAGGAAATTTTAACATTGATTAAGGTAACTTTCCTGTTTATAAGCACCACCATTCCAAAATTTTACTTGTCAGGCAAATAACCCTTTCAAACGAAATTTGGATTGGAAGTTCAGGAAAAACTGAAAATAAATGGTGAGATTGCTCCATATACCTTCAACAATAAGATGTAAACCTGGGAAAAATATATATGGACAAAAAATCAGTTTGTTATGCCACAATCAATAAAAGTAAATATAAATTTGAAGATAAGGGCAATAAAATATGATTGTAAGTTTATTTTCTTTGGTATGACAGAAAAGAAAATTTTTCCTGAAAATATCTGACTTAACCTCCTAAATCACATTGTATTTGAAATTTCTCCATGTAGTATGCCAACTCTTATTCATTGCTAATTATCTTTTCCATGGAAGTTTTATTAAGTTAAAATCAATTTTCTATTCCTGATATGAAGCTTGATGAGATTCTATTTGGATGCCAAATATTTACTTACTGATGAGGTCTAAGGATGACTAAAAATGAGAGAACAGAGTGCAAAAAAAAGATTTGAAGCTTTATGAGGTTCTGTTTGGATGCCAAATATTTATCTATAGATCTGCTAACTATTGCAAATTTTAATGAGTTTTTTGGTGTGGCTGCAGGAATTTTTTAATCAGTTGCTTGAAATCATGGTGGCTGGAATTTCTTAGGCCGGTGAGCAAAAGAATGCGCTGAAAATCATATCATTTTCAGTCTACGAGTAAGAGTGTACCTTTGTGGAAAGCGCTGGAATCAAATATGTTCGTGACAATACAAAAATATCACTAATAATAAGGATGACTAAGAAGTAATAAGGATGACTAAGATATAATAAGAGAAAAGAGAGTTTAAAGAGCTTTGAGATTTCTTATTGTCAAAGTACAAGTCTGGGATAATCATCTCTCTTTGATTTCTCTTTTTTCTTATATGTAGTGTGTTAAACATATCAACTATAGAAAAAATGAGAAGTTTATAGTATTAATTCTTTACAAAAAACATAACAGAAAAGAAAAGAAAAGATGCAGATAGATGGGAACTCACCATGGTGAGAATCTTGTAAAATACAAAAACTTGTATTCCTTCTGATATTATATCCACATTTTTTTCCTTCAACGAAACAATCTGAACAGGTCATAGCTTCGGCATTCACGGAAAAAGAAGCCGTTTGTCCTTGCAGGTTCTTTGGCGCTATAGCTTGTATCGATTGAGAAGCATAATTAGAAAGAACTTCACCGGTATATATTACGATGCATGAAGGAGGAAGTATGTCTATTCTCTCAAATAAATTCATAGCATAAACAAAAGAATCTAGTTCACTGAGGCAAGAGATTGGCCCAACTACTCCTTCATTGTCAGCTTGCAAGCTTATCTTGGTTGTGCAGTTCACTAGAACAAAACGTGATACAGCTACATCAAAATAGAGCCGTTGACGTTAGGCTGTTTTTGGGTACCATTTCGCCATGGGCAACTAATCGAAGGTGTTGATAGAAGAACTTCAATAAATAACTCATAAGAATAGCCAATAGATGTTACTCTGTAGGATTCTGAAGAGGGGAGAGTAATAATTGTCTCGTTGGTGGAGGAGCAGGACAGATTCGCACTCAATCCTGCTGTCCTGCAACTATTGGAGCTGCTTTGAAGAGTAAAAGGGAATTTGATCTCCATATCTCCACAAATGGCGGAAGGGCAGTCATTGGAGAAAGCATAGGCTATTGGGAAGATCCCAAGCAGGAGAAGATGGCACCATGACATTGCAAAAATGGTGAATTGGGAACAGCAACAAATCTTGCAAATGCAGTTTTTAAACAGTATTTAATTCATTAATTGCAGCTTCTGAAATTGACTATTCCACCGTAAAGACTATACTGGTCAATTGTATTAAGCAAAAGACTTATAACCGCTTTTATGGACCAAGGTAGGCTTTGAAGAAGAAGACGACGATGACTACTTTTATGTGGCAAATAAGAGAAGAGGTATTTGAAATGGTTTGGAATTCCAAGTTTTGAAAAGTCCAGCTTATTAGGATTGTGGAAATAACGACTAGCAAGATTAGACCCAATTAATGGTCACCAAGTCAAGTCAATTAATGAAAATGAGCATTCACTTCCCTGTTCCAACAAAATAAAATCATGAAAAAAAAAAATTAAAAAAAAAATAAAAAAGACAAAAAAAAAAAATCACGAGAAGAATTTCTCACAAATAATTTAAATTCACTTTAACTTAATAATATATATAAGAAAATATGTTTTATTGATCCAAATTTGCAACTGAATTTTTTCTCTGGTGATTACAGTGGAAGTTAATGGCGAATATTCATTCGTTAAAATTTTGACGGACTAATGATAAAAATTTAATCTTAAAACTTAAGGATAAAAAATCTATAACTACTTCGCAAATTAATTTTGACATTTCACTTTTCTTGCTCTCTCTAACATCCGTTGCTACATAATTGGTAATAATTTCATAACCTATTTATGCATGTTTAATTCAAAGTTATTATAAATATAAGAAAGTTTTGAAGTCTAAAAGTAAAATAAATATTAAGTGTCAAAAAATCTTTGGGAGCGCTGGTCTAGATGATGTTGGGAAGGAGAATTCTGTATAGCTATATAGGGAGCACTGCAGCAATAAAATCTGTGTATGAATCTGTTAATGAGATTGTGAAGCACAAGATACGCTCCAAATACCCCATCTCTAATTTCAATTTCGATTTTTGTATAAAAAACTATGGAATAAAGCCTGATTTCAAATGAGTTTTAGAACAATTTCATCTTGTAGTTTTTGATATATTGTTGAATGTCTCATTCTAGTCAGTTTAAATGTAAGAAACTATTTTCCCCCACTAATTTTGTCAGTATAAATTTGTGAGTATTTCATGTTGAATATGACATTTCTGATATTTGCTATGATTCATTAAAAGCTTTAAAATGATATTTTAGAGATTCCTTTCGAATGATTTTTCAAATGACAAATATTAAATATGTTTGCAAATTATCTCATGAAATGTGGTACATGTGGAAATTCATACATGTTCATGTTATCATTTGTATTACTATCTGCATAGGTATATCATGTTTTGGAGGAAGTTCTAATGTGAGAGATGTTCAAATGCACTATAAGTTCTATTCTATTGTAGGTTTTGAAGGTTCAAAGGCATTATAACTGAAAAATTATATATATAATTATAAAGCAAACAAGGCTAGATCTCCTTGCATAACTCAAAGTGGAGTTATAACCAAGCATTGTGATATGACCTTATCATAAATTAAATGTTGGATTTTTTTTTTAAATAAATAAGTTCAAGTTGAACCGGATGACGTAATAAATAATAATATTATAAAAATTAATAAAATTAACATAATAATAATACCAATTTAATCTAAAAAAAAATCATCATTTTAAGAATTTTGAGAATAAAAATAAATAAAATTCATACATATATAATATATTACATAATTTTAAAATTAAATATAAATAACTATTATATTTATATTTTATATTTAAATATAAATAATTTTTATTTTTTATTTTAAATTTAAATATCTTCAATTTTAATTTATATTTAATAAAAATTTAGTTTATATGTAAATATATATCTAATATTAATAATTACTAATTTATATTATATTTTTTGGTATAATTTTAGATCTATAAATTATATATAAAGTCATAGTGTCATACAATATTATTTTTTTAGATTTTATATTCTTCTTAATATCATTTAATTTCACACTTAGAGAGAGGTTTTAGAAATTTAAACATTATAAATAATTATTTTTTGTTTGAATAATTATAAATATACAAATAATTATATATTTAACAACTTAAAAAATTATTATGATTATTTTTATTTGAAAATTTTATACAAAAATTTTTCAACAATTTCTCTTAAAAACATCATCTTGTACGCATTCTTGAAGCTAGAAACTACTAGTTGTTTAGTCCCACTCACTTAGGAGTTTTATGTTGTATTATTTATATACCTTTTATTTCTTCACACCTCACATGAGGTGAAAAAATCATGTTGGTAAGATTATCAAGAATTTAATATATATTATAATGTAGTTTTTAGAATTAAATTCCCTAAAAAATTTTAAAAATTATATCTTATATATCATGTTTAAATTAATTTAATTTTTAATAAAATATTTTATATGAAACTAATTGAACCAGACCGGTCTGGCGGTTGAACCGGCTGTTCAAACCGATTTTCACTGGTTAGATGCTACCCCGGCTTTCTAAGAGGACCGAACCGGCCATTGGACCGGTTCACAGTTAAACCGGTCAAACCGGCCAGTCCGGTCCGATTTTCAAAACCATGAGCTCAACTATATATATTTGGGGCGGAACTACACTGGAGCCCCGAGGGCATGGCTTCCACGAACTCATTAGTGAAAACTCCATAGAAATATAGTTTAAAATATTATTTTCCATTTATAAAGAACAGAAAAATTATTCTCTACTTTCACGTAAAGTGCCATAGAATCCAACCGTACTTTTTTCTCACTATTTTAATTAAACTATTACTAAATGCTAATATATCATTAAAAAAAATCATCTTCATCGGGCACCAATCTCGAAGCAAAATCAAGCGGGAAATTTCAAAAATTAAATCTAAGATTATCTGAACTCCGATTTTAGCAACCTTATAGTCAAACTGAGCGTCTCGGAAATACGAACCCAACGACACCAAATTCGACTCAATCCGAGCCCAAATAAGTCCAAATCAAGGACTTGAAGCGCTGTTAAAAAGTTCAAATCATAGTTTTAGTTACCAAACGGTTCACAAACATGACGTTCTTATAGTAAAATCAAGCGGCTTGACGAGACGAATCCATAAAGCTCAAGATCGTAGAATTCTGATATCGTTAAGACCTTCAAATGTTTGATAATGATATACAATCAAAGTATTCAATATCGGCCATCCATCCGAACCACTCCACCTTTGCCCTTGATCCTCCTCCTATTTACAAATCATGTCATCCTCAAAAAAACTATAAATAGCCCCTCATTTCTCTTGAGAGGGGGTCCAAGCAAGAAGCAGAAGAAGAGAAGAAGAAGAGAGGGATATGAGGGAAGAAACTCCTTCTCGACCACTGCTAGAATTCTGGTTGATGCCTAATGAACACCGGAATTCTGCTCGATACTTAAAAGACGCCGAAATTCTGCCCAAGTGATGTCAGAATTCTGCCCTACGCCCAAGTGAAGCCGGAATTCTGACCGACGCCCAAGTGACGCCGGAATTCTGCCCAAGTGACGTCGGAATTCTGCCCGACACCCAAGTGACGCCAGAATTCTGCCTGACGCCCAAGTGACGCCTGAACTCTGCCCCATTTCCAAGTGACGTTTGAATTCTAAGTGACTTTGAATTTAGCCCGAATACCCAACTTGTTTGTAATCAGATTTCAATCCGGAAGTGAAGCATTATAATATGATCGTCCTAAGTTTTTTCCCTTTCCAAGGTTTTCAACATAAAAATTCTGGTGTTATTATTTCTCTTCTATTTGTGTGCTAGATATCCGTACAATGCTGAGATAGAAATTTTCTAACTCTATCGTCGTGTATATTCTAGTCCACAACAGTTTGGCGCCATCTGTGGGAATCATTATCCCATAATTTCAAGTGTTGTCACAATGGTCAACAGGCGTAGCAGTCGTATCATTGCTGTGATGGAAACGTCAACAAGAGAAGGAGTATATCCCACTCAACACATCTCGAGCAAATATATTGATGGCCATAGAGTTCAAGATACAGTGAATTGGTCGAATCCTTTGAAGTCGAACACAAGAAATCCAGATCAGTACTTTAACTTTAATTCTGGATCAAGAACGTTGTTCTATTCACTTCCATCCAGCTTAAGGATAAAGGGTTTACATTTATTCCATGACCATATCGTGTATTGATTCAGAGTTCTCCACATAATCATATTTGATAAAGGGTTTACATTTAAGTATACAAAAATAAACAACTTTGCAAGATACTGTAATATTCATAGGAGATATTCAATAATCTATTATCGATAAACTAATAGAATGGCTAAATCCTTCAATAAATTTTTTGTACAAATCATCAAAATTACCTTATATGACAATAAAGATCTTTGGGTTAAGAGGTCGGTAGAAGCCTTATGGGCATATCAGGCCACCTATAGGACTTTGACTCAATCCACTTTGTTGCCTTAGTGTATCGGTCTGAGATAGTTCTCCATTTTGTATCGGTCTGAGATAGTTCTCCATTTTGAGTTATAAATCCCTTCACTAAGGATAGCCATGCAAAACCAAGCTTTAGTAAAAGAACACCATAGCTTCTCAAGCTTTGCCACCATTCACACTTAAAACTTCAAAATTATGTGATATGGCTCAAGTATAAATTTCACATATTAATGGTTCATTTTCAAATAACATAACTCAACAACTACAAAGCACATCAAAAACTCCATAAGCAACAAGGATGAGAGGATCTCTAAGAAATCACATGGCTTGAACGATCTATCTCTATAAAATAAACTTTGCTCCAAATAAATCCACACACATCATTATCATATAAGCAAGGTGAGCTTTTCTTAGAATCAATCAAAGCCACTTCACTTTAAAAAAAACAAAAACAGAAGATTAGGAGTGTGATGACATACACACCCTAATAATCCAATCCACATTTAAATCTTAACAAAAATAAAATTCTATATAGGAGTAAGTAGCTTCCAACTAGAAACATTCACAAAAATTCTAGATTAGAATGAGAGGAAATCATGGTGACCAAAATAGAGAAGAGGGATTCAAGAAAGAGAGAAGAAGAAGGAAGAAGAAGAGGTAAGGGAAGGAAGAGAAAAAGAGGAAGAAAGGAAAAGAAAAGGGGAAGGATTACCTGTAGTTTAGCTCGATCCAGCAAGAAGGAGGGGCGACGGGCTCGGTCAGAGGCGTCGGGGCTTTCCGACGGAAGAAGGGCTTGGACTTGGGGCGAAGCGTCGGGCTCAACCAGGGGATCGTACGGCTGCTAGGGGCGACGGGATCCGGGCCTTGTTCGTCGAGGTCTCTGCGAACCAGAGAGCAAGCCGAGAGGAGAGAGATCTTCGGCTCTCTTGGAGTTCACGAATGAAGGAGTCGGAAGTGGGGCTCGGGCGTCTGCGAACAGAGAAGACGGGGAGAGAGGGAGTCGGTGTGAGAGCGAGAGACGAGCGTTAGAAAAGCCAGAGCGAGAGAGCGTGAGAGCGGGGAGAACGAAGTGCGAGAGCGAGAGATATCGGGGGTCCGTGAGAATGACCTAGCCGGAGGCTTCTTCCCCGCCTTCTAACGTCTCTCTGCCTTTTGCTTCGCTCGAAAAACTCCGAAAAAGGCCCTGCGGCGACGGGCAACGGCCGAGTTCGTCTTTTGGGGAAATCAGAGCCGTTCGATGCGATTACTGGATTTAGGAAATGATTCAAATTAAGTCAAAAGTAGATTGGAATTTATTTGAATTAAATTGAATTGATTTGAATCAGATTTGGACTCAATCGATTTGATCAAATCAAATCAAAGACGATTCGGGTCGAATTGAACTCATCGCAGTCAAAATAAATTATTCGGGCTTGAATGAACAGGGTCGAGTCTAATTAAAACCAATTCAGATCGATTCGAGTTTGAATTGGGCTTGATGAGGACCAATCGCATCGATCGAATGCACTCGAGGGCACTTGAGCGAAAAACGAGGTCAACACAGCATACCATGTATATACTCTCCAATGCTTTGAAATTAACTCTTGAATGGAACGACTACACCCACAAAACCATTATCACCATAAGAATAATCAACGATGGATGGCAACAAGAAATCAAACTTAAAAATAAACATCAACCAAAATTAATATAGGAAAAGGATAAATAACCTTTGTAAAAAAATACAATCATTTGACTGTTAAGGACATCACAAAGTACATGTACCTTTCGTTTTAGCAATTGGCTTGTTGTTTCAAGAGGAGATTTTGAAGGTCTTGAATTCCTTTTCTCTGCTGCTCATTTTTGCCTCTTTTTCTGAAATAATGATCTATTTAGGTTGAAGCATAGCGATTCAACTGCAAAATCTTTACAATTAGCATGTAGCTTCAAGAGGAAATTTCAAAACCTCTATTTATGAATGGATTCATTCAGAAAGACGCCACAAATCAACAACGTTTATTTGTGATACAGTAATAATGGTGGATTTAAAAGTTGTGAATCAATCGATACACAAGCAATAGACAATGGAAAAATATAAAGTGAGTACCACTTATATAGCATGATAAGGTAATGTTAACACCCTTAGAAATGTTAACACCCTTAGAAATGTTTGATGAATAACCCTTTGGTAACTTCATATTCTTGAGAACTTCACAAAACATCATCTTTTCCTTCTTAGACATGGTAAATAGAGATGGTGTTAAAACATAACTACCATCCGAAAGAACATGAGGATGCAATTCAGGCTTTACTCCTATTTGAACCAAATATTGTCGAGCTTGTAAGTTATCTTTAGATTTCTCAAGGTCTAGCAATGTAGAAATCAAGTTACTAAAATATTTTTCTCTATATGCATAATATCTAAATGATAAGGTAATATGTTATACTGCCAATAAGATAAATAAAAAAGTATTGATTTCTTCTTTCACTTAGTGACCATACTTTCATTGATAGATATTGCAGCTTCGTACCCTCTCTTTAACATTTTTAACCTATCTTTATTAATTTTGCCAAGAGTGAATTGATGATTCTGTATTTCAGTACAAAATTCAGTACCAGAAATCCTTGAAGGCACTGATCTGATTTCATCTCTATTATCAAAGTACTATTTTTGCTTGCGAAATAAATGAGATGAGGTAAGCCAACGTCGATGGCCCATATATGCAAATTTCTTACTCTTATACAACCATAAGGACTCTGTATTGTTGGCACAACATGGACAAGCTAACCTGCCTTTAGTGCTCCACCCCAACAACATGTCATATGCTGGAAAGTCATTAATAGTCCATAGTAATGTTGCACGCATCATGAAAGTTTCTCCACTTGTTGCATCATAACATTGAACACCTTGCCATAATTGTTGTAGTTCATGAATCAGAGGTTTGAGATAAATGTCAATATCATTTCCAAGACTTTTTTCACCTGGTATAATCATTGAAAGAATAAATGATGATTGTTTCATTCCACTCCATGGAGGCATATTATATGGCACTATAATCACTGGCCAAATGATGTATGTGCTGCTCAAAATCTTGAAAGGATTAAAACCATCAGTAGCTAAACCAAGGCAAACATTACATGGATCTACGACAAAATCAGGATATCTATAATCAAATGATTTCCATGCTTCTCCATCAGCTGGGTGTCGCAGCATACCATCTATATTTCGTTGTGTGGCATGCCAAATCATCTCTTCTACCATTTTTTTGTTTTAAATAATCTTTGAAGTCTTGGAATCAAGGGAAAATATCGAAGAATTTTAGCAGGTTTCATTTGAACTTTTTTATCTTGTGCAATTTTGCTCTTTTGATTAGGAGCCCATCTTGATACTCCACATACTTTACATACATTGTCATTAGACTTATCTCCCCTGAATAATGTGCAATCATTAGGGCATGCGTGTATCTTCGTATAACCAAGATCAAAAGCCTTCATTAATTTTTTAACTTCATATATAGTTTTGGGCAATGAAGTCCCTTTAGAAAATGCTTCAATAAGTAACTCTAATAACATATTGAAAGATCTTGCAGTCCAAGAGTTTAGACATTTCAAACGAAATAAATGTAATAAATGACATCTTTGAGAATCTCTTACGTCCTGGATATAATTCTGCCCCCACATCATCTAAAAATTTTGATTATTTTTCATCTTCTTTATTTGAATCTTGAGTAAAGTGTCCATGTTGATCAATTAAGTTAATTGATTCATTGATTGGAGCAAATGTATCCTTCAACAATCCTTCAATATCATCTATATATGGTTGCTCAAATTGAGTAGTTTGGGATTCAAAATTAGACATACTAACAACACCTTCATTTTCTGTACCTCTAACAACAGCTTGATGATCCTCCCCATGTCGATTCCAAACAATATATCCCGTAAAGAATCCATTGATCATAATGTTTTCCTTCACATCTTGTACTGAATGAAAGTATCTGTTGATGTATGATTTATATGGGCATAATATCTTTTCTGATAGATTCTTGCTACGACTAGCATAATCTAAAAAATCTTCAACTCCTTTATTGTATTCACGACTCCATCTTGACTTGGTTATCCAACTCTTATTCATTTTAAAATTCAACTGCAATGTTTAACAATTGAAAATAATTAAGAAACCATTGACAATAAATATAAGACATCATATCAAGTTAAATTTTAACAACTGAATGCTATTAATAGCTATCTTGAATTTACAATACTCAACAGGTGCATATGATTTTTGCTTGACCAAATAACAAAAACCTACAAAGACCAAATTATTGGATACTTAAAAATTGAAAATGAGGAAAGTTTATGAGGGGACATAATTGAGGGATTTTAGGGGCTGTGGTTTTTTCTTCTTTTAGATAACTCTGAGATGAGATTCCTAGTTGGTCAATTAATTTGAATAATGCTTTACGTTATTGCATGCTTGATTATTGGTTAGAGAGCACCTTTAATTCCTTCCACGTAAACTTGATAAATATTTGGCTTGGAAATATAATTAATTCTTATGATTTTAATAACAATACCTTAATAAGAGAAAAATTGTTATGTCATATATTCCGATACAAAATAGATAATTATATATGATTAACATCAAAATTTTTTGAATATGTATTAGAAATATCCTCTCATTCAAGTTTTAAAACTAAACTAATCATGCAATAACTTCCCCTCTCCTTAACGTTTGGAATTAGGTAAGACCAAATTCAAATCACCAAGTAAAAATAAATCAAGCAGAAGAACTAAAAATGTAGGTTATTACAGGATAAAAACATAACAAGAAGATTAGCAAACAAAATAAAATAACAAACTAATATAAATCTTACCAAATGTTTGCTTGATTATAGGTATGATTCAAGAAGTAAAAGGTGAAGAAGAGAGCGTTGAACGACAGAGCGGCGAAATTCTGTTAGAAGGGAAGAAGATGAGTCGGCGTTGGTGTTGGTGTCGTCGTCGGCTTCGTCGTCAGCGTCGAATTTGGCGTCAGCCTTGGCATCGTCGATGGTTGGGGAGGAGGCGGGTGTGAAGGATTGAGGTCGCTCGCTGAGGAGATCGCGAGAGGCCCAGACGACGTATAGAATGAGCTAGGGTTTGGCGTCGGCTTCGGCTTCGGCGTCAGCGTCGTCGTCAATGAAGGAGATCACGTTCGGAGAAGGTGGATTGCTCGCGCTCAGAGGAGATAGCTCGAGAGAGGTCGCTTGTAGGAGTTCGCTCGAGAGAGAGTTCGGGACGAGGTATGGTATACGCTTGGAGGCTAGGGCTTATTTCCCAATCGCTGTTTAGTTTCGATTTGGCGCCTTAATTTTCATTCGTGTGAATTAATAACATAGTAAGAAACGGTTTAAGACCGGTGTGATTTCCTGTCTATAGCAGCAGTATTTAATTTGCCGCTAATAAATGCTGCTAAAAACATATATTTTTAGTAGTTCATGTTAAAAAAAAAGACTGAAATTTATTTTATTAAGAAGTTGAAGTTGTCAAGTGCTAGCGTAGTTAATTTGAGATATTGTTTAACTCTTATCTTTAATCTTAAAGTCTTTACTAAGATTTCGTTTGATTTTTTGAGATCGGTGGCTATCAATCTCATGATCCTATTCAAACCAAACTCGCATGCAATACCTATAATCAAATATTGCTTCATAAACGAAGAAGAAATATGGTACAATGAGTTCTCACAGATAGATGAGCTCTCTTAGTCTTTCCTCTTTCAAATGTGGAGGCTTCTGTATCTCACTCTAGATAATTAAATGGTTGTATAATATGATGGGAAGGTTGTGCATGGTTGCCGTCAAACTTAACAAACTTTTAATAAGAGTTATGTTTTTAATTTTCTATTTATACATTTAATTTTACTGATATTTAATTGCCCAATTTTTTTATTTTTAATTGACTTTTCAAGCAGGCAAGTTTGAGTGCTGTAAAAGCAAGAAATTTTATTCCTCAAGAGATTTCATATGCATAAGAGTAACTTATGACCATGGAGAATGAATTTTTATTGGGCGCGGACGCTAGGCCTAGCTCTATCTCTGGGCGCCGAAAAAGTCAAAATATTGCACGCGTGCGTTTTCAATTACCGCACGTATCGATGACTAGACCCAAAAAGAACACGAAAATTTAAAAGAAAATGAAAAGAAATTGCGGTCCGCTTTCCCAAATTAAAGAACGAGACATTTCAAATTCAGGACGAGGGGTTTCATGTTCCACTGGTGACTTCCAAAGTAGCTTTCGTCTTTCCGAAGCAATTTTTTGGTTGATCATTTTTGCAAAACCAATGCCCCAGGTCATCATTTTCTTCCGGGTTTAGGGATATGTGGGATCTATTTTCCTGTTAAAGAACTCTACAAATCAAATGTTTAGGGTTAGGGTTTGCTTTGAAACTTTGAGTGACTGCTGAAAAATAGTATTCTAGCATTTTATGTTAGAACATGTATGATGGAAATATGATAATTAAGCGCAGTACCGTGGTGTGCCACTGCAAGGTACATAGTTATAAAGTGGTTTCAAATATTGTTATTGAAACCACTGAATGATGAATATTAGGAAATATTTGTAGTTGGTATAATATAAATTAAATATTTATATTGAAAGAAATTTTATTTAATGATGGTTGGTATGAATTGGTCTGAACGCTCGGTATTGCTCGATACTTATAGGTACTGCTTCGTATAAAGTTATATAGAGGTTTCAAATATCGTTAAACTTTCTAAATGATGTTTATTATGAATTATTTGTTGTTGGTAAAATATAAATTAAATATTTATATTAAAAGAAATATTATTTAACGATGGTCAGTACCGATCGTTATGAGTGCTCGGTACCGCTCGATACTGATCGGTACTACTAAGTATAGAATTATTTAGAGGTTTCAAATAATGTTAAACTTTATGAATGTTTCTTATTAGGAATTATTTGATTTTGGTATAATATAAATTAAATGTTTGTATTGAAAGAAATCTTATTTAACGATGGTCGGTACCAATTAGTACGAACGCTAAGCAGTACTCGATGCTGATAGGTATAAAGTTATGTATAGGTTTCAAATATTATTAAACTTTATGAATGATGTTATTCGGAATTATTTATTGTTAGTATAATATAAATTAAATATTTTCTTTTGAAAGAAATCTTATTTAATGATGGTCGGTACCGATTGTTATGAGTGCTCAGTACCGCTCGGTACTGCTTGATACCAAAATTTCCTGATAGCTAAGTACTTTAAGCCTTGAAGTTTGGTACTTGTAGTTATGTAATGTCGGTACAGCTCGGTATTGATGCTCAATACAAGCTTGGTACGCTCAGTACCAAAATTTCCTGTTCTTAATTTTATTTATTTATTCTCTATCATGTAGGGATATTCTCCAAAGATTCATTTTCGATGTAGAATTTCAACTTTTAGATAAGTTTGCAATGATTTAGTTGCTAAATTTGAAGAATAGTTTGTTGATAGACTTAGGCAGTTCCACATAAATCAGTTCCTGATATTGCCTCCATTCCATCAAAATATTCCTATTATGTATATACTTCTGATGAAGTGGGAGATTCGAAAGAGTGTTTTGTTATCAATGGATAGATACTAAAATTAACTTCTAATGAGGTTTCTCTGATGCTTATAGTGTCCAACATATGTGTTAAGTTTGAGTTGGAAAATGGAAGATTAGGTGGAAAAATAGCAAATGATATTAGACATGACATTAAAAGTCTGGATGTGTTCACTCCAATTGAAGATCTAGTGAAAGAATTTATAATTTACTTATTATCAAACCTTTTCAATCTCATGGCCAAATTCTGGGTACCTACTGCAATACTAAATGTTGCTAAGAATGTAGATGACTTTTTAACAAACAACTAGCTAGAATCTATTAGGGATTTAATAGTGAAAGGATTTCCTAGTGACGGAGTTCAATGCCATTGCAAAGAAGCATTCCAGAGGAATTCCACTAGGTTACATTAATTGATTTGTAATCATTATAATTATGAGTAAATAACTCATGTGGTTTTTAAGTTTGATGCTGTAAAACCTCATTTAATTTGAGTAGACAAAAATTTTGTTGCTCGCTATTTATAGATTTGGTTTTTAGAGCATACAAGAGTCCATGTAGTAGTGGATGACCTGTCCAGACCTCATTTTATTAGTTGGGATGGCTACTTTATGTATAGTGAGAAAGTGGTTACTAATTTATTTGCCGAACTTGACAATGCTCAGGTAGTGATTGAAGGTGCACTTAAATTAATTTTGCATTGAGTTATACCTGACAATCAATATTCTACAGATAGTTCATCATTTAGAAGGAGTTAGAGAAGAAGAGAGAATATTATTAAAGAGTTCTCCCATTCTTACTCCAGGGAGAACCACATTTCAACCATACTAGAACCTAGAAATTCCACTCCCCCGCCACTCCAGCCCCAAAATCTCCTCTAGGCCCCCCAATCCAACAAGATCAACAGGATTCCAAGCCCACCCCGAACCTGTAATATCCTCTCCTAGAAAGAATCTTTCACTACTCCTATTTTAATTGCTTCTGTCTTAAAAGATCCTAACTAGCAGTGCCAGAACCAAGCCATCAATAAAGTGATTGCACATAACAATGTACTTGTGAAAAAGCATGCCACTATGGAATCCTCATCCGTCCTACTATAGATGCGTGTGCAGGATCTGGAACAGTCATTTTTTGAGCTGAAAGAATAGAACAATTTGAAATATGTAGGTATAGAGAAGTTTTTGTTAAACCACTTTCCTGCTTCATTTTAATGTTATCAAACTAGAAGTCCATCAAAATCTTCTTCAAGGACTATTACAGGAGATAATATTGTTACTCATCAGCTGCCCAAATTGCTATTGAAGTGGCACAACCAAAAAAAGTAGAGGGCTAGGACAAGGTTAATATTAGAGAAAAAGCTACTAGCCCTTCTTAGGAAGAGGGATTTTCTTCATCCGCCCATGCTACAATAGCCAGACGGGTTCACATATGGATTGATAGGAAGAGGAAACTAGTCATGACTCCATTCTCCACTGGTGAGAGGAAGATTAGGAAAGATAATTTGATCGTCAAGAAGATGAGGATGGAGCCAACTCCTACTACGACGGAGCCTACTCCTACTTCTAGTGCTAAATTAATTGGGAAAAAAGATAATTAAAATTGAAGTGACTAAGCCTGCTCCTGCTGCTAATATTGTTCATGTTGATGATGAAGAAAAAACAATAATGCGCAATGGCAGGAAGAGGAAACTGGGGGTGATTTCATTCAATACTGGTGAGAGGAAGATTAGGAAAGATAAACTAATTATCAAGAAGATGAGGATGGAGCCTGCTCCTACTATGACAGAGCCTGCTCCTGCTGCTAAAATAATTGAAAAAAAGCCAACTAAAATTAAAGCGACGAAGCCTCCTCTTGTTGTTAATATTATTCATGTCGATAATGAAGCAAAAAAAAAATTGCACGGCCAGCACCAGAAATAGTAGATTTCATAGGTCAGCTATTATTAAATGAAGAAAAGCGCACTTTTGTCGTTAGTTGTCTTAAATAATTTAATAGCAAGTGAGTTCCATGCACTATTTTATAATGATTATGATGCAGTACTGAGCTTGTACCGAGTGATACTGAGATATACCGAGCAATACTGAGCATTGTAGTTGAGTCATACCATATTATACCGAGCATCAATGTATTGTACCGAGTAGTAATGTCCTATACCTAGCAGTACCTTGTATAACTTAAATACTTGGTACTGCTCAGTACAATACATTATTGCTCGGTACTGCTCGGTGTGTAATGTTACCGAGCAGTGCAGACATGACCTTGCTGTGTATTCATTTCTTCTAATGACCATTATTTCAATTTTGCAAGAGTAACGTTATTTTGACGGCTGGGAATGTTATTATTTACATAAGCCAAATAAATGAGATTTTAACATCAGAGTACCTTTACAACAACCAGAATCGATGCATTTAATATTTTTCTAGCTAAGAAGAATCAACTATGCCAAATCCTCTACCAACCTATCCTATTTATTTCCATCTTCCATTGGGTTAGTTACTAATTTGTATTATTGTTTTATTTTTTTCTAACTTAACACCACTCCTCTTTATGTAAGAGTTATCACATTTATAAGGCTGACACAATAGCATACGTCTCCCATATCACCAAAAAGTTGTTAGGGCTGCAAATCTAATCCTTGTTCCCATCATATACGGCTTTCATTAGACCCTCATAGTCGGTAATCTAAGGAAGAAAGTATGGGAAGTTTTATTCACTACCAATAGATACTCACATTTACATACTACATGAAGTTGTAAGTGACACTCGGGTATCTCATTTATAGTAGTGATGATATTATATAATAAATTGAATTTTATTTTCATATATCTCATTTATATGAGGAAACACAAAATTCTTTTGATCATGACAAAAGTTGGTGGCCGATCTAAACAATTACAAGTGCACCAACCTATAAAAATAACGATGGCAATGGGATTTATATTTGTAAATATATAAAAGCTATCATCCAACCAAAACCTGTTCAATGGGATAAAGATCATAAAGACTGGCAAACTAGTATGCCTAAATTTAGGGTTGAATTTGCATATATCCTTCTATATGCTACTAGGAAATAAACATGTAAATATATGTCGTAATACCTATTTACAAATTTTTATAAAGCATTAGTTGTACTCTATACATATAATGGTTGTACATACTTTAATTATTCCATTACACATATAAATTTTACACCGAGTATATGGTACCAAGTACAGTGTATAGAGTACGAAGTATAAAGTACCGAGTATTGAGTACATGAAACCGATTACCAAGAACATGAAACTCAGTACCAAGTATATAATACTGAGTATCGAGTACTGAGTTCTGAGCATAGAGTACATAATACCGAATATCGAGTACCATGTGCCAAGTATAGAATACATAGTATATAGTACCGTGTATCGAGTAACGAGTACCGAGTGCGGAGTGCCGACTACCGAGTGCCAAAGATTTTAGTCGGTACACATAGATGTAGGTTAGTATTTTGCCATCATAAATTATAGGACATAAGCTAAACACATATATATTAACAGCATAAAGTTTTCGGAAAATCAAATACCGTGGTTACACAGAAATGGTTCTTAAGTACGAGAGGCATTTACCTTCCATGAATCACATAGGCATTTGCTTGGCGGAGTATACATGATGCTTATAGACTGAAAATGCCTCTTTGCTTCATGAAAGAATAAATAACATTTAGGCTTTGAAGCTGAAAGTTAGATATTCCATAACTCAAAAAGATTCATCCTAACTTATATTTATACAAAACGAATTGGTAAATACATATTAAATAGCATCTACTTCCCTCAACCAAGAGATGGTAACTTAAAAATTTGTAATAGAATTTATTAAATTATAATAAATGTTACAAGAAATGCACCATTAATACTTTGGCATTTAAGACAAATGAATATAATAATTATGCACTGGAACCAACCTAAGCCGAATGGTTCTGATCGGTATCGAGCAATGCTGATCGATACGTAGCAATACTAATTAAAGTGGTTACATTCGTTATTGAGAGGGATCATGCGATATCGAGAAATACCTAACAATATCGGAGAATGAACTCATCTGTTAAGCACGCGGGTATGTTTGCAAATGATGCCTAGCTCTTATATCCTCAAACATAAACTGTGGTGTAGGAGTGTTTTGTTTAGCAGTTTTATTTGTTTTAGTTTTCCTCTTCTCCCAGTGGACATTTAATCTTGTATTAGAAATGCCTTAATGTGACGCTTCAATGGGTCTTTCAATTTTTTTTGCCCATTCACACCTATGTTGGTAGCAAACTTGTGATTAATTCTCAAGCATTCTAATGATCTGGACTATGGTAGGGTTTTTTCCCATCGTTCCTATTTTGTTTTTTGTTGTTTCATGAAAGTTATAAAATGGTCCCGTCTTCTGGATCTTTCGGAGGAATCTCCGATCCTCCTTGTTTGGCTTTCATTCCCGGGTTTACGTCCTCACCTCTTCTCTTCTCGGATTCTTTTTGGGATGGGTTCGATTTTTGGACGCCCGATTCAAACAAATAATGCCACGGCTTCTGGATCTCGTCCCTCTGTTGCCCGAGTTCTTGTAGAAATTGATGTTACTAAATCTTACTCTGATTCTGTTTGGTTGGGTCCGGAGAAGTTGGGGTATGTGCAGAAAGTCGTTTTTGAAGGAATGCCTAATTTTTGTCAACAATGCAAATCTGTGGGTCATAAGAAATCGGAATGTCCTAAACTTGTTTCTAATTTGCCTTCAGTGGTTACCTCTGTTCCCCAGGCGTTGGCCAATGTATCTAATCCCATTCATGTTACTTCCTCTGTACCGATTGTTATTCCTGTTTGTGATAATATTGCGGGTAATGTTGTTTTGTCTTCGGATCAAGGAATTTTGGATAGTGAAATTATTGTTAATGCTGAGATGGATGTTATTTTGCCCTCTGTTGCTGGGGAGGATGCAGTTTTGCCCGCTGTTGATTGTCTGGTTGTTTCGTTTGATTTGTTGGTGCCTTCGGGTAATGTTGGGATGCTTGTGAATCACGTTTTAATCTCTCCTGCTGCTATTGTTAGTAATGGTGTGGACGTTAATAATGTGCCTGTGGTCGTCTCTCCTATTACCGAGCCACCTGTGCTTCCTGATGTCAATGTGGTTACTAATGTTGAGAGTGAGAGGGTGGGTCAATTAAATGTTACCGCGACTTGCTCTAACTATCTGATTGATGTTCCTGTAAGTTTGGTTGACTCACGGTCAATTGCCAATCAATTGGGTGATAAATCAGGTTTTGATATTAGGAACCATGTGGATTGGCTTCATGGTTCCTCTAAGTATGAATCTGAATCTGAATTTTCTGATTGTGGCTTGACATCTCAGGATTTATGTGGTGGATCTGATCCTGGCAACGAATTTTCTGTGATACAAGATAGACCTGTTTGTTCGGCTTCCTCTCGTGGTCGTTTTTGTGGGAGGGCCGTAGACGATGATGAACTTGTTATTTTTTGGTTTTGTTATTTTCTTTCTGCCCCGGGTTGGCTTGTTGCTTTAATTGTATCAAAATTTGTCATTTTTGTTTGAGGGCTATGATGTGGTCGGGGCTCGTGCCATCGTCGTCGAGCTGGTGGCAAACTCTGGTGTTAGTTAGTTTAGTCTATATTTGAGGGTTTGCTGACTTCACCTGATTGGATGGTCCGTGCGAGGTTTCGGGGTGCTGGTAGTCTCGGCCGTGCACTGAGCCCAATTTAGGTTGTTATCTGCCTTTGTCTTTTTATTTTGAGTCCTATGCTGTTGTAACTGTTCCCTGTTTTGTTTTAATAAAATCTCTTTTATTTGGAAAAAATAATAATGAAAAAATTTTATTTGATGATAAGTATATATATAATAAAATAAATACAGTGTAAAATAAAAATATATTTGAATCATTTGATTGAGTGTGATGATTTATATTTGTTTATTGTTATAAGAGAATGCAAACTAATAACAGTGCATTTTAAATAATAATTGACCGAAGGTTGGTGATGTCAAGGGCCAACGTGGCTATGTTAGAGAGAGAGAATGAGAGAGAGAAGTGCTTCAATTTTTTTTCTCTTACAACTCTATTCATATCAAGAGCACATCAAAATTTCTTTTCAGAAGAGATTTTGACAATTTTTTATTCAGAATGTGGAAAGAGTGATTGAGCTCGAAAACAAAATGTTATTATCTCTTTATTATTATTATTATTATTATTATTATTATTATTATTATTATTATTTATTTTATTCTAGCTGTATTATCAAGAAAAAGAAAATCAAAATGGATAAACAAAAAATGAAAAAAAAAAATTCAATGAATTAGGCTCTTAATCTCTGAAATATATATTATTTATTCATTTTTATTTATATACAATTTTTACCTCTTAAATTATCATTATACATCTTACGTCATAGTTAAGTATAAAAGTGTATAAAAACTTTCGTCTCATATTGGACAAGGAAGCAATTAAGTACATAAAGGTTTTGTTTGAGATGGTTTTTTTATTACTTTTTAAAACGGAGTTGTAGTGCAAATTTTTTAATTTTTATACTAAAACTCTGTTTTCCGGAAGCAATAAAAAAATCGTCCCAAAGGAAGCCGAAGTCTACCGAAGAAAAAAATTTCCTGCTCTTGAAGCAGTCAAACTTGGCTGCTTGAATAGTCTATCAAAAATAAATATTCCGGGCCAATTAAAAATCAGCAAAATTAATAGTAGAATTTAATTGGCTTCTAAAAGAAAAGTATCACAGCCTTCACATCATATTACACAACCATTCAATTATTTAAACTTAGATGGAGAAGCCTCCTCACTTGAAAGAGGGACAAGTACGAGAAGCTCATCGGATGGCATCGCTTTTCAATTTATTTTTTTGTTTGATTTTGTTCTCTTTCTCCGAAATAACCAGGTGCCATGGCAAAGGAAATTGCTCATCATCTTGCGGAAGTCTCCAAAATATCAAGTATCCTTTTCACCTGAGAGGTGATCCAATTGAATGTGGTGGTTCTGATTTTGAACTCAATTGCGAAGGCAACAATCTAATATTAGAGATCCACCAAGGCAAGTATTATGTCAAAGATATATCATACAGTCATTCTACAATCACACTTGTTGATGTTAATTTGGCACATGGCAACTGCAATCTTCCAAGTGGATCAATATATCCAGATGATTATAACGAAACATTCTGGTTTGATCAGCTGGATTTTGGTTTTCAAGATGAAGCCACATTTATTAACTGCTCAGTAAAGATCAACGATCCAAATTATGAAATTGTGCCTTGTCTCTGCAAAAACAACTCAAACATCTATATGCGATTGAATGGTTTTTATGTTGGGTTAGTCCCAGTAAATTGCCAATTTCTATTCACAGTTCCTATGATCCAAAACACTGTTCCTATGATCCTAAACGTTGATCAACTTAGTATGTTTGATCAACTAAAAAAAGGTTTTATGCTGAATTGGCATCCTTTTATTAATTCAACGACAGATGCCATTCACATTTGTGCTAAAACTGCGGGACAGTAAGTCTGTAGACTATTACACATACAAAATTTCTATTATCCATCTTTTAATCTTCGTTTCCTAAATGCAGTATCGATTTTATTCAGAGGGAATCAACAAATGTACTTAATGGAGAAAAAGTCATGTCCATATATGATGTGATTAGTCCTTTCCGATTTGAAGTTGATTTCTTGGCATGTCTCCATGAAAAACAGTACCACCAGTCAATATTAACTTTCTATGCAGCATCAGTAATTATTATAGTATTGGACATAGCACTCCTAATACTAGGTAGGAATATGTTTTTGAATAAAACTTGGAATTATTTGTAAAATGCTAAGTGGCGGTTAAATTTCATTCTTGCAGTTTTGTTAATGATTGGGAGGTTTCTATTTTCACCGTTATGTGTTCTTTCATTCCTTACATACAACTTATTCAAGCTTATCAAGCGTGTTGATAACATTGAGAGGTTTTTGCAAAATCAAAACGCCCTCTCACCATCAAGATATTCATACAATGATATTATCACAATTACAAGAAACTTCAAAGAGAAGTTAGGACAAGGAGGATTTGGGTCCGTCTATAAAGGAAGGCTCCCTGGTGGTTATTTGGTTGCTGTGAAGATGTTGGGAAAACTCATGGGTGATGGAGAGGATTTTATTAATGAAGTATCTACTATCGGTAGGATTCATCATGTACATGTAGTGCAACTTGTTGGATTTTGTGCTGAAGGATCTTATAGAGCTCTCGTTTATGAGTACATGGCTAATGGGTCTCTTGATAAATACATTTTTTCTTCAAACAAGGAAAATAGAATCCTTAATATGGACAAGCTTCTTGAGATTGCCCTGTCTGTGGCCAAGGGACTTCATTACTTACACCAGGGGTGTAATATGGGGATTCTTCATTTTGACATCAAACCTCATAATATCCTTCTTGATCATAAACTCACACCAAAGATCTCTGATTTTGGCTTAGCAAAGTTGCACCCTAAAGACCATAGTCTTGTCTTCATGAGTGCTGCTAGAGGAACAATTGGATATATTGCACCAGAATTAATATCGAGAAGTTTTGGGACTATTTCTCATAAATCAGATGTATATAGCTTTGGCATGCTTCTAATGGACATGGCTGGTGGGCGTAGGCATAATGACTTGAAAGCAGAAAATTCTAGTCAAGTTTACTATCCTTCATGGATTTATGATAAGCTAAATGTGATGGAAATGTCTAAAAACTTTGACATTTTTGAGATTGATGATTTCGAGAGGAAGCTATGTAAGGTGGGGTTGAGCTGCATTCAGACACGACCTATGGATCGTCCTTCCATGACTAATGTTGTAGAGATGCTACAAGCTGATGTCGATTCCTTACAATTGCCGCCAAAGCCTTTCTTCTCTTCTTCAGATCCGGTGCCTTCAATAAACATTTCTATGGATTACTCTAAATCTGAACTATCAATTATTTTAGAGAATAAGTAATCCATGTGAAAGGTGTATCACTTTTGAGTATGTACCACAAAATTTCATAATGGGTTATTTTTTTATAATATTTTTTATATTCTATTAAACCGTGTTATATCTAAATGTGATGAGGATTATAATTTACTGTTGTCAATATCAAAGCAAAGTTGCTGAAAATATGTTATCTTTCCCTAAAATATAAGAACTCGTTAAATGCATAATTTGGCAGAGGTTACTATATTCAAAATTTTTATTTAGGTTATGTTTCCTTTGAAGAAATCGAACGGGTTGAGATGAAAAGAAAACGGAATCATAAATCATAAAGAGAATAAAATTAAAATTAACACCCATTTAGTTTGTCGAATAGAAATTTAATCTTGGAACTTTTATATGTAAGTTGTATTGTAGAAATCAGTATCTTAAGAGCGAATGTATTTTTTTTGTTTTGTTTATGCTACAAGTTTCCGGTGGATCCTTTGCGCCGGTATTTTCGGTCGATAATCCACCGGTTTACCCGTCGATAGAATTCCTGCAATATGGGTCGACGAAATATCCGCCAGTAATTCCGTTGCAACATTTCTGCCGGAAATACTGGCGGATTGAACATCGGAATTTGTTCGAAGAAAATAACGTGTTACATTCATTTTGTTTGCCAGATGATCCACAGAAAATTTATTTTTGGCGGAAAAATTCTGCCGGTTTAGATTTTCTTATTCGCAAATTATACCCTTATATAGATTTCCGCTGGAAATTCGCTGGAAAAGGAACATTTCTGACGAATTTTCCTTGTTAACGGAAGATTTTGTCCGCCAGTAACAAGCAATTCTCCTGTACTGAAATCAATCAGTAAGTTTTTTTTTTCACCTTTTTCCATTAATTGATTGATGAGAAATTCAGGTTTTCTTTCGTGAGAGTTAGACATATTTAAGTCATAATGATATTGTCCATTAATTAAATGTTCCCCATTAATTAAATTCACGTGAATAAAAAAAAAATAGTATCATTAAAATGTAATTAATTTTTTTATAAAAATATAATATTATGAATTTTATCACTATAAGTAGTACTAATTATTAATTATAACAATGAAAAATTTTATACTTTTCTTAAATATGTTTCAAACAAAAAGTAAAAGTTTTTTATTTATTTTACTTACCCGAATATTAAATCATACTTGATATCATAATATACAACCTCTAATGCAAAATCTAGCACATAATTTAATATAAGATGATTTAAGGCTTAACATTTCTTATGCAACCAAATATGCAATATAAATTTTGATGAAACAAATTATTATAAAAAAATGAAATTTTTATGAGAAATGATAAATTAATATTAAGATAATCCTTTTTTATCGAAGAAAATAAAATTCAATGCTAATAAATAATTTATGTCATGGTACTAAGAAATAATGACAAAAATTAATGTAAGGGAAAGCTACCCATTTGAGTGAAGATCAATGATTCTCAATAAGAGGGAAAATATATAGTTAAAAATACTATATCAAAAGTTCATACAAAAAACCCTCTCCCAAAATTTTCAAAAATTAATGTTCATCAAAATTCTAAAAAGAAAATGATTTACGTACACATCCAAAGTATTAATTTTTGTTGAAGATAATTTATTTTTATTACATGCTCAAATATCATCTATGAACAACAAATTATCAAAGTTCAACTACAATAAAAAAGAGCCCTAATAGTATTCAAATAGCTACAAATAAGCTCCCACGAGCAGCATGTATTACAATTAATGGAATCATAAATAAGAAATCTCATAATCACAATTTAAAAAATACCAGACTCGAAAGTTTAAATTTTAAATAAAATTCAATTGAAGAATTCAATTGGAATATCTAACTTTATGCAGCAAGATCACTTTCTATACAAACAAGCTGAATTATAGAGAATAATTTTGGGACATTGAAAGAGAAACAAAAAGAAAAGTATCTTACTTGCATTTTATAACCGGCAATGCAAGAAAATGATTGATTTTGGTGTCTTTTTCCAAAAGAAATCGGCGAATATTTGTCGGAAAAATACATTTCGGCGGATTTAGGAAAGAAAGTTTTTTGCCATTTAAACAGGTGTAGGAGAAAAATAATGGCGAAAAAGAAAATTATCACATGAAAAATAAAAAAATTTCTTGGCAAAAATCATTTTTCCTTTGCTCGAATTCTACCTACTAACCCATGCCTGCTTGTGCTCGCCCATGCTTGGTCGTGCCTACCAGCGGCCCATGCTTGCACGTCAACCTGCTACCCACCTGCCTACACCCATGCCATCCCAGCTACTCATGCTAGCCCCTACCAGCGGCCCGTTCCTACCCGTAAACCCACTACCCGCGAGTGTCTTATGGTTCGAATCTACTACTTCGGGAGACTATCTAGCACCCATCGAGTCAGCCACTTGCAAAATCTATTTGAATTATTATTCTTTTTTGTTTAAATTATTTGGCACATTATATTAAAATTAATAATATATTAAAAAATAAATATTAATATTCTTTTAATATAGTGTAGTTTAATTAATTTACTTGTATAGATACATAAATTGATTTTTTATTTTAATTTAAAATTTTGTTAGAAAAATAATTAAAACAAAAAATATAATCTTTGCTAATATTTTTTAAATACTCATTAAATATTATTTTTTATTAAATAATATTCAGAACATGTTATTTTTTTATTTAAGATTATTTTTTAATAATAAATTTTTTTAATCCTTAAATTATATATTAAGATAACATTTTATTAAATATTATTAAATAATAAATTTTTTAATTCATAATTTTGAAAATTTTTTCCTTAATTAACATTATTTATCAAACTTTATGAAATTTTTTAACAATATTTATTAAATTAGTTAATTTGTCTATTAAAACTAATTAATTTAACATAATAATAATTAAAAATATTTATTTAATTTATTAATATTTATTTTCCAACAAATTTTAAATTCTATCATAAATATTCCAATGAAAATTTTAATTGGAAATATGTGGAAATCTTTTGTAATATTTTGCGAGAAATCCATTGGAATTTTGAGTCAAAAATTTTGGTCTAAAATTTCGTCAGTACTTTGCCTTTTTCCTATAGTGTGGAGATGTTTGTTTCACTTTCGATGAATTTTCGGTCAAAATTTTTGTCATTCTAGCTTCTTTGGGTTGTAGAGCATTTGCTTTTATAGTGTTTGCTATAGCCATTGTATTGACAGCTAGTAGATTTGAGTTTGGAGAAAAAGATTGTTGTGATTCTTGGAAGAATTTATGAAGGGACTTATATTTTTTTATAGGTTAAGATACTAGTTTAACTTCATACAAATACTTCCTACTCCCTTATGCTACTCTTTTTTGTCCAAATTGCAAATTAATTATGCTTCTAGCATTCAACATAATGGGTGTATTGCCTTCTAGAGAGCAAAAAATGCTGGTAGGGATATAAGGTATACAAAGAAATTGTGAAGTTGAATTGGAATGAAGTGAAAAACCTAAGAATTATGCATGTCATACTATCAACAAGAACATCAAGCCTTTGTCCCACTACATGAAAAACTTAAGAATTAGAAGTCATATTCTCCCAAAAAAGAAGACATAATATTTGATTTTCAAAATGATGGATGCTTTTCACTTTTGGAGTATGAAACTTAGGTTCTACTAAAAATTTCTCCATTTTAAACTCATTTCATATGTAAAGGAAATTGAAGGGGTAGAGACCCTTGAGAGAGCTATAGATCCTCACTTTATCTGGATTACATGGTGTGTGCCTCTTGTTTCAAGTAACACAATGTTTAAGTTCCTTAAAATTTAACTTATTCTTCATTATGATAAATCATATATATCTTGAAATATAATTATTAGTAATATAGAATTGCAAGAATAAATAAAAGATTTTAGCATTGCTTAGTTAGTTGATGCTACAAGATAATAAATAAGTTAACTGATTATTAAAAAATAGATAACTAGAAGTAGCAATAAATGATAATAAAATTAAAGATTTTGGCAAGAAAAAATGATTATGAATTAGCAAACACAGTTCATAAAAATTGAGAAACAAAAAGAATATCTAAACAAGCTTCATGAAAAATCTCCCTTCTCGCTGCATCATCACCACACACAATCCCTATGAGTGTATCACATGTGAAGCTAAAGAAAGGAAAATAAGAACAAAAATTGCAAAGACAAACCAAATTAAAATAACCTTTGAATTAGTTAAATACAAATATAACAAAGGGTTACAAATTACAAAGCACAGTATTATAAGAACAAATAAAAATTGCATGATTAAGCAAAATATATTCCAAATTATTAATGTAAAACAAATTTGTGAAATGAAGATTTCTTTGTTTTGAATGTGCACTTATTAAAACAGATTACATAAATAACATAATTATGAGATAATATCGAAGTCTTAGATAAATACTATCTTTTTTCCATCAAATAGCAACATAACTTCACAATCCAAACTTTCAAGTAAAGATCAAACACCTTAATCAATTAGGATTTTTGAATGTATAACTTAAGATTAATGTCCTTGAAGAATGCTATATGAATCAATTGAGAAGAAATAAAAAAAACGCCATAACAAAATGGATAATCTTGTAGAAGAAAAAAGTTTTATTTTGTAATGAAGTCACTTCCAAAGCTAATGCATAAGAGCTCTCAAAGCTGCAACAACCACAAGCACAACAAGGAAAAATATGAGAAAAATGAAGACTGAGAAAGAGGATAAATTATTACGTGCGGTTAACAGATCATTTGGAAGTCAATCAAGATGCGCCATATTACCCGATACACAACAATACACAGAAATGGTATACAGTAAATTGGCGACGTGACACGTAATAATTTCGCATGAAAGAGAGAGACAAAATAAAGAGAATAAGATGTAGGCCTTTCAGGTGACAACATGTAACCATAACCTCTATGGCTTCTGTTTGTAATTGTTCCCATTACTGCTTAGATCAACTTAATCATCATTCAATAAAAATAAAATAATATATATTTTTAACATATAAAAAAATTGTTTCTTGTTAAAATATAAATTAAAAAAAAATTAAAAATGATCCAAAATAACCCTTTAAAAAATTATCATTAATTTCAGTTATTGCATTAAGAAATAAAAATAACATGATTTTATCTTTTTATCGAGAGCAGATTTGTGGCATGTTGAAATTTTCAAGTGCAAAACTAATTTGTTACATTGCTTCCACTAAAGATGTTGATAAAAAAGCAGCTTACCAAATCATGCATATTCAGTTAGTATTTCAACTATCTGAAAATTTTCTCCTCAGACGTCCCTCGCATATATACCATCTGGCATCAGTGATAAGCTTCTCTGGTATCTACCTATTTATCAATCAGCAAATACATGCTTAGATCAGGCACGTAGTACAATATATCATTCATAGTCATTAAAGATTAATTACAAATTTCAAAGGTTCAGGATTTTCAGTGGTTATGTTACCAAATTCAACTCTCCCTGTAATTTATTATTTTTGGATTTCCATTATTTTGATTGGATAACATATCAAAGAAGTCTTTGATTTTGTACAAAAAAAAAAAAAAAAACTAATGCAGATACAAACTATGAAATTAAACAATATATGATAAAAAAACTTTTTTTATCATTCTCCTTGTTACAAACAGTAGAAGAATGCAAAAATAAGGTGATTACATAATAGAATGTAGTTGTATAATAGAATTTTGTTGATCAAAAAAATAATGCCACAGAAATGTTGGAGCACTTGACTAATTGTTGATAAAAAATAATTGTAACCTTCTATAGAAAGAATAAGGTTTATATGAAAGTTTATAAGTATACTTATTACCTTTAAAAAGTTGACCAGAGCAGAATCCGGATTGATTTCCATTTCCAATAGGAACAATGATAGAAAGTTTATCCACTCATCCAAAACTCTTCTCCATGCAAAGCCTGTGCTCCCGTCCTGAGTTTTGATCCAAAAGGGGAATAAGTCAAAGAAGCACCTTTTAGAAACTCTTTCGAAATTCCTCATGTGAAACTGATAGGAGGAGGAGGAGGCAAAACATTTAGCTAGCTAGGAGGGCAGGTTGGGAGGAGGTGTGTTGTGAGCGTGGAATGATATTCAATAGGAGGGGTTGGGATGTTGAAGCTTGTGAACTGGAATACGAAGGGTTCCAAAATAGATGGTTTGGATTTAATAATTTGTGAGGTTGGATTTGGCAACAACAAATCACAAATGGCTTTTTAATAGTAATATATATGTTGACCTATATACTACATCCAAGAGAAATGAAACAAAAAAAATGCTTTAAGAAAATCATACCGGTCTCAGCCCATACCCGCCTCTGTTACAATCCCTATCTTCTACTAGCGGCGCCGAAGTTGTCGCTTCACCCATACTTGTCTCAATCCAGCAACTTTTGCTCGCGTTGATAAAAGGCGGCCAACTTTTGTTCGCGTTGATAAAAGGCGGCCAAAGGAAGCCTTCTGTTATGATACACACATCTGACTCCTCATACGATATTCGCAAACACCGCCTCCTCTCTTCGTCACTTCTTCCACACACAACCGAAGCCACCACCATCTCTGATCAAATTCTCAAGCCAAAGCCGCATATCTTCTTCCTCTATCTGGCTGATATCCCTCCACCTGTCGAAACCGGCCCGAAATCGATGCCTCTTCCCCTCTAGCTTCTCTGATCCTTCTTAAACAAGAAGCCGACACTCCTCTTAGCTGACCCGATAGTAGCTCACGATCTCTTTCTCTTCCCCTTCGGCTCCAACAGCAAACAAAGAAAAGCCAATGATGAGAAGACATAACTTTACCTTTCATGTGATCACCCTCACGTTTTCTAATTAGCTGAAGTCTATTCATCTCAAGCCAAACTATTCTCTTTCTGTTAAAGCCGTCCCACCTTGCTCTTAGTAATCATCTTATTTGATTTATGCTCATGTGGATGTCCTAGAAAGATTCTCCTCCAAGTAAATTTTAGTGTTAAAGGGGCCTTGTTCATATACAGAAAGCTAGCATTTCGTGCAACCTATTTAAACTCTTCTTCAATTCAAACTCAAAAGCCAAAACTCTCATACTCCAAAGCCCATTAAAACCTCCACTGCAAAACAGCCCCACTAACTCCAAATCAACCTACAGCAATCCTCATCTCTTAAATTGGAGTTCATTTGCAACGGCCCATCTCCACCCACCAATTCAGCCCACATACCACTTCCAAAGGCCCAAACAACATCCCCTTCACTTCAAAAATTAACCCATTTCACTATTGTAAAGCCCATCAAAGCCTGTTTTCCTACAGTCCAGTTAGCGCCCCACAAAAGAACTCAATTCCACTCCAAAACAGTGAGCTTTGTTTATTACTCTTCTTCCCATTGTTGGTAGTGTTAGTTGTTAAAATTAATTAAGATAATCATTTCTCTCTAATTGATATTGTTAGTTGCCTATAGATATTAGTGATAAGTAAATGTTTGTAAGTGTGTGTGTCTACAAAAAAAAAAGGAAGAAAGATAAATTAGAGAGAAGATTCAAAAAAAAAAAAAAGAAAGAGAAATGCTTCTCTCCCTTGCCTCGATTCCTATGATAAAACTCTCGCCGGAATGAAAAGGTATAACCCTTTTGATCCCTAAAACTCCAAAAGCCCATCTTCGACGCTTGCAACGCGATGAAATAACCACATATACACGCTTTTCTTAGCTTGGTGGGAGGAAGTTTATTGCGATGTATGCGACGAAGCGGGTTTTCACCAAAAATTCCTTTTTTCGGCGTTTACGACACACCGAAAAACCTACTATACATGCTTTTCTTAGCGTGGTGGAATGGGAACCCAATGCGACACCTACGATAAGGTAGGGATATTCATAAGTACCCACTTGTGGGGAAATAACTGCCTTTTCAAGAAGGTGCCTATAGAAGACCTATATACAGTTTTCTCAGCGTGGTGGGGGACGAAGAAAATACGACCGCATTGTCTAAGGACACCTACCATACACACTCTTCTAAGTCTGGTGGGAAGGCCCAATTTCTTGTAGTTTCCCCTAAATAAGGGAGACGTTGGGAGGTTGCCGAAATTCAAAACAAATGGAGGACCTGATTTGAACTAAGTGTAGTGGACTAGGACTCAATGAAGAGTAAAAAGACTTATTTTCTACTTAAATAAATTAAACTCAAACTCAAATAAACATTAATCTAATTGAAGAAGAATATGATATTAGACATTTGAGCTCAAGAAAATACTTGAGTTGGACTACAGGGAACATGGAGCCCGAGCTTGCTACTTGAACTTGTTACTTGAATAATGGAGGACTCTATTTTGGGACAACATGGAACAAGTTTTAATATTCAAACGATTAACTAAGAACTTAAATAAATCTGAGTACAATTCATTAAACTTGAAATCAAGTTTGACATTTCTTTGAAAATGATTCAAATAAATGAACAATGAAGGACTTTAAAATGTTAAAAAAATTTCATTTCAATTTGAATAACAAATGTTAATTAGGAGATGTCATTCAAGCCCTATGCAAACAAATAAAGATGCTTGCATTTTGACATGGAACTCATTGGACAATAGCATTCAAATGATTGTAAGTGGAAGTGGAAGTGCAAATCAATGAAACCTTCAATAGAGGTTGTGTTCTATTCATGAAAACTATGCGAGTTGAGAGAGTTGCTTGGAGGTGATAATAAGGAATATGCAACCAATATGTGAATAAAAAGGCATACCACACCTACAAGCATGAACGTGAATCTATTGCACACACAATTGTCCACTTACGAGCAACTGCAATAGACTTATGAATGTCTGTGAATGATAATGAGACATATACAAATGAATGTGATAATGTCCTACGATCAATATAGAGACAAACAAATGCATTCAAACCTACTAGCAATGGAGATTGAAATTAACGGCAGTTTTCATGTCAATATTACAAGAAGATATAGTATTCCCTATAAACGATGAAGTCTCTTGCTAACATACAAATGAATTCAATGGATATGGAATGAATACAATGGAATCCCTCCAAGCAATACTTGCAGGCTCGCTGATATAAGCAACATCTCCCAAACATGAAACCAATATACAAACACAGGCTGAAGAATCGTGGTGTAATAATTTCAGACATAGGCAATATACAAGCAAACATGTCGGATTCTATGATAAACCTTGAAAATCAAAAGTGCAATGATGTGAAATATTCACTTGCAAATGACAGTAGTCTGCATAAAATACCTAAAACAATTATGTTCACATATAATCAAAAGACTACATTTACTTGCAAATGCATATGGCAACCTCCTATGAATGTGCAACTATCTTATAAGTGAATGCAGTAGTTCTTTACAAACATAAAAAGACTACTTATATGGATATGAAGATCGTCTGATGAATATGATAATGCCTTGCGAACAATACCAAAATGCAACCAAGTGCATTTAATCCATGAAGGAGACCCTCCATACACACTGTGTATCATCCACAAACAGAAATACAAAAAAAAAAAGACTAACAAACATGTAAGAGATTTAAGTAGATACAATATCTTGCAGACAACATCGATTAGCGAATGAACACAATGACATTCACAAATAAAGTACGCAACTCACCTGCAAGTGGCTGTAGCAAGTATATTATAAAGGTGAGGTATCCTTTGTAAACATGCAATATGCCATTCCTCAGTAACGACCAAAAACCACAGTGAAACGCATAAAGAATTAGAGCAAATGCAAATGCTTATGGGCAACGCTGGAAGATTTCCACTCAATGATAACCTACAAATGCAACATATTGTAAATGCCAGGATGTTCATGCACTAAGAACATTGGTATCTTACAAGGTAAATATAATGTCTGTAATACATACAATCTCTTTATAAATATAGTTGTATGTACAATATGCCACTGATGGGTAGATATAGAAAGACTTCAGTAAATATAATAAAATGTAGTCAATTTGAGTCTGCGTATGAATAAATATACCTACAATAGTAGTGGATGTGCATTGATCTCATTTTTATATGAGGCCCTAGACTATTAAATCAAATAAACAATGTGTTGTAAGGACCAAAATCACAGTGAAATTGATAAAGAATGCATCAAATGAAAAAAACTTATGTGCCAAAGCAAGAGATTCGTTAGTGCACTATGATCCACCTACAGAAAGCATTAAGTAGTGCACGACAGTATACATATACAAAGAAGTAAACAACTCAATCCAGAAACTGCTACAATACGCCACTGGATCTGCTACATCCTTACAAGCGAACACAAGGCATGTATGAGCATCAAAATATAGCACTGCATTCAAATGGCGGTCACCAGCACAACTAATTAGCATCAAAATATTATAAAAATACTCCCGCACATACACCATAATTTCTATACACATAGGTACACATAAGGGTATATATAAAAAGAACACGCATGGGCCCCAGCGAGTGTGTTATTGGTGTACACGTGATATCTAGGGATGATGCGCGGGTCAAATAATAAACCCAAGTTCATATATGATCCTTTTAAACGGGTAGATAGGAGTAGGCAAGGCTCAAACCATTAAATAAATATACAGTCATGATGTTGACTGGGATAGTTATTTACGTTCATGTTAGGCCTTCAAGGCCTCCAAAAAAGAAAATTCATTGACAAAGGCTTAAAGCTTACGAAACCAGATCCTCTGTCAATAGCTCGAAAGAGCTGACAGGGTTCAATCTATAAGTTGAAATGACCTCATACACCCTGATGGTGGCCTTGTTTATAGAAAATCTCAACCATAGGGGTCCACACATATCTCAAAGTAATACCACTCAAATATTCCCAAATGCCTACAAACACCCATAAACTCCAAGAAAACCAAAAATCCCATAAATCAAAAAAATATTTAAAGTTGAAATTAACCATATAATAACTTATAGTAAAATCCATCCACCCTTCATAACATTTTGCTGAGGTGGACAATTTTAAATTTACTTTAGCTCACATATAGCTAATGCCTAGTCAAAAATATCAATAGGATTAATTATCAAATAATCTCTTGTTAGTAAGGATGTGGTACAAACCCTCTAATCAATAATTTCACCGCCAAATGGCACTGCAGGTAAACGATTATGACCCGGGGCCCTCTGAACTTAGTGGTTTTACCACCAAATGGCACCACAAGATAAAGGTTATGGTCAGAGCCAATATGTATCTTAGTGGCATCAAATTCTTGAGATATGAATTAATATGATATGATTGATAGGGCACAAAACCATCTGTTAGCTAAGGTGGATTCAAAATTTTCCCCTTTGACAAACCTTTACCCTAGGTCTACAAGGTCCCCTTAGATGAAGCAACCCATGACTGCCGATAAGGATCCTTTTGTTAGGTTGGGTCGACTACCTCCTATGACTAAGTAAACCCGGGACCACGATGCCTGGAGACAACGAAACCATGGGATCTTGATCGGGTCCATCATCCATTCCCCTAACATTCGCTTTAAGTACAAGAAGGTGAAATTTCTATTTTAAATACCAAACTCCTCAAATATCTAAACCCAAATTTCCTAACCTTCAACTTTCTATATTTCCATAACCAGTGCTGCTACTATATGCCAGATCTATATATATCTAGAGATCTGATCGAAGACTATCCTTAATCGAAAGTTCCCTCTCATGATTGGCAGTGGTAATTAACTATAAAGTCTTGCGCTTATATGAAACCAAAACTCAGATCATAAAGTCCTCGTAAAAAGAGGGAAAAATCTTTGTGTAGTGACTTATCTACAAACCCATTTGCCTTCTAAAATTTACCCCGAAACTTGATTTCGTTAAATCCCCCCCCCCCCCTCCCCCACCGAATTAGAAAAGCAGCAATGCGAGCTGAGGCTGGGGCCGAATTTTTGGAGCACACAGATTTCTAACGACTTCACTAGGTTTGGTTTTTCTTTCCATCTTTGCATAGTCATCTCAGTACCATCGAAGCAGCTGAATCAATATAACCTAAAATTTCAAGATTTTCTAAAATGATCATGCTATGAATTAAAATTTTGAATATTAAAAAAAATGATCATTTATGCAAATTTATTAAGATAACATATTTAGCAAAGTTTTGAATTTATTTTAATGGATTACTAATGTTATCTACTTTTTTTTTACGTTCTATGCAAGTCTCTACATTTTGAAAGTATGGGGTGATGTATTGGATTCTGATTATTAACTCTTACCTTTCATTCATGCAGATAGATCTACAGAATACTATGATGGAGCCATCATTCAACTGGAACGTGGAGCCATCATTCAACTGGAAAACCCTGTGATCAATACCAGAAGCTCTAGAGTTACCATCCAGTTTGGTAGTATCGACTTCTTGCAGTCATTACAAGGATTATCACCGTTCCTATGAATGGCATAAACATTGAAAGGCCTGCCAGGAGGCCACACTCCATTGAAGATGCCATGCATCGTGTGCATCTGTCTATGTCATGACCTACTACTAAAAAGCCTCGTAGGGGCATTTTTGTGTTCGAGAGGTTATCGTAGCCTGAAACCCTGACTATAAAGAGGAGCGTAGTCGGGGGAAGAATTTTTGTGGTATCTTCCAATGCCACTTCTCTGTCAATCAGGTTATCTACACCCGAGAAAAATATTGCTGAAGCTTCCTCATATGGAGGGAAGTTAACGAGAAGGCAAAGGATGAAGCTGAATTCTAAGATCCGAGCTCAACAGTAACAACTCCCTATCCACCCATCTAACCTGCCAGCCCATAAGCTAGAGGCAACCACTCTCACCCGGAATGGATTTGCTAGTCTGAAATGGGTCAAAAGAAATAGCTTAACTGGTGAGCTGAAGAAATCATTTTGGGATTAGTAGCTTGAAGTCCCAACTCCTTAGAGGAAGAAGGAGCAAGAAAATCTCTCAGCCTGAGTCTACATGGTCTTGAAGAATGTGAAATAGAGAGGACTAAAAAAGAGAAAATACCAACGACCACTGATAGTTGAGGCTCGAAAGACTCCGTTAAGAGAACGCTTGTCTGTTACAATGAAAAGAAAAGAAAGAAAGTATGTCCCATGTTATGAGAATCAGGGTATGACACCTAAATATTGGGTTCAGGGATCTGCCATCAAAAGGTCCCAAAAGAAAGGAAAAGAAATATGGATGCCAAAGTCTCATAAAAAGATAGAAAAGAAAGAAAAATTGACTTGGGCATGACATATAGTATGACTTCTCAGAGATCTACCCCCAAAAAATGACATCATCAAAGATGGGTTCCAAAGAAGACCCACTATGACACCTCTCCCGATGGTCGACACCTTGGAAAATCCTCTAGGGGAACATGTCGCTCACCGGCCACTCCAAAAGAAGGAACCAACTTGGACCGCATCCCGCTAGTTGAAAAAATCTTCTTGCTAAATCAAGAACCAAATATCTAGTGGCACCACCAGTCAGAGATCTAAATACTAGAGGATGAAGAAGAAGAAGATATTGAGGATGAAGAAAATATAGAAGGATATATATAGAAGAAGAAATAGAAGAAATAAATAACACACTGGATATGGAAGTGGTCTATATGGTAAGACGCACCAATGTTGATGATGGGGCCTATTATGATGAAGGTTAAGAAGGTGATGATTGTTGGCAACCGCCACCTAGGTAAGGACCCTGACGTCACAATGAAGTTGGGTCCACCGCTGGTAGAGGTGCTCACTCCTAAGGAGAAGATGAAGTGGATGAAATAGAGGGGAATCTCTTCAATGATGAAAATATTACACTCGTCGACATGAGAAGAAAGATGAGGCGATAGATTATAGCCAAAGACCAAGAAATCTCTCAGTTAAATGAGAAGATGATTGAGATGGATGGGGGCGATGATGCAAATGATACAGAGGAATGCTGCTAATAGTGTCATGCATAGTTCCCTTATCGATCCTTCAAATTTACAAATGCCTCAAGTCTCAAGATTGTGAGGTGCTTCTGAAGGCAGTAATTAAGTCAATAACATTACCTGCCAACCCACACCGCAAAATATTATAAGTACCTCTGAACCTGTAACTATAGCACACTTGGAGAGAATTATTACTGAGAAGATCAAGGCTATCATAGCCATTGATCAGGCGGAGAAATTAGTGGGTAATTTTTGCCCATACCCGGCTGAGTATGATCAGGTGCCATATCCAAAGGGATATTTTGTACCAAAATTCAAAACATTTGATGGCAACACAGATCCCATATAGCACCTTGCACAATACAAAGCTACCTGTAGAAACTCCGGGGGTAATAATTCTCTATTATTCTGATAATTTGTTAGCTTCTTAATTGTAGCTGCTTTCAAATGGTATGTTGAATTACCAAATGATTATGTGAAGACCTTCACAAAATTGGAAACTATGTTTGTGAAGATATTCACTAGTGCAATTGAGAAGATGACAATCACTAACGTCGCTCTGTATAAGAGGAGTAAGGATGAGTCAGTGGCAATATATATCACTCGTTGGCAAAATTTGAGCATGAAATGTGAGCAACAACTTGAAGAAGAGCACACCATATAATTGATAGTGGAAAACATTGATGATAAGATGCAACCATTCCTATACATGGCTACCATCATCACATTTCAAGACTTATTGGACATGATGGAAAAATTCAAAATATTAAACTTATCAAGATTTGAAATTCGGTCTGATAAGCCCAAGAAAGCCAAAGCCTCAGGTGCTAAAAAAGGTGAGACTGACTCTACATTTTTCTCCAGAACCAACAAAGAGAAATAGGTGATTTATAATATAGACAAAGGCAAACAATCGATGTAGTACGAGGAGAAATCAAAAGAAGCTTACAATCCTAACCCCCAGCTAAAGCTGATGCTTGGAGGAAATGATAAACCTCGAGCCTTTCTTGGTGGTAGAGACCACTTGAGACAAATAATAGGAGATGGTAATAGAATTTTCTCACCACTCAAGGAGAAAAGTGAATAAAGAATTTTTATTTAAGAGGGACAGTATCACTAAACTATTCCAACAAGCACTTAAGACCGGTCTGAAATGGCTAGAATATAAAAGACCTGAAGTGTCCAAACATAGTGGCTACCCAAATTGTTTTCCATATCATCGAGTAATTAGAAAACAAATTGAAGATTGTTATATCTTCAAAGATTGGCTAGAGAAGAAATACAAAATGGGAGAGTTAACATTATCAGATAACGTGTTTGTTCATCGCATAAAGAAATCCATCTGGGTGGTTACATCCTCTTCCATACCCCTAGTTGAAGAAAGGATAAATGAAAATAACCAGCAAAAAAAGAGCAGTGGGAGACTGTGATCTCCAAGAAGACAATGAAAATGCTGAGGTAGCTTGAAGGAGTTCCAGGTGTGAAATGGAAGTCTCCTATTGAGCCGGTGTTAGATCTTAAAGAGATGCATGTGTTGTGAGCATCTACTTCTAAGAAAATCCCCACCTAAGTAGTTCTTTAAGGTCTGGAAATGTGAGATCTATTAAAAAGAAGACCAAGCTGAAGAAGCTCAGGGAGAAGAAGATAGCAACTCAAAGAGCTATTGATGGTTTGGACAAATATTACTAGACTATGAGGTGACCCGTTAAGCTTGATGACTTCATGTCCGAGCTTAAAATAAATGAATCAAAAGAAGGTGATGAGAATTCTCTTTCGGTAGAAGTATGTTGGGTCATCTCAGTGGTGCCAAATACCCTGATAAAAAAGAATGCACTTAGGAGACATCCCTTGAATCCTATATGATGGTGTCACTAATGGACTACAATTCAGAAGAAGATCTATATTTTTCAAAGGAAAACTAGTCAAACCCCAACATAGCATCGCAGATGGGACATGTAAACATGGATAGTGACTCAGAATTAACAGACGAATCCCTAGATGTAATAATGGTCGAATCTGAAGAAAAAGCACAGTCAAACCAGTCTGAGCCAAAGGAGATTGCTCAAGTGCAATTGAGAAGTGTTAAGATACTAGCAACTCCACTGAAGAAAGGGATCTCCAATAAAGACAAGAGAAAGGAGATAGTCATCAATGAGGATATTATCCCTGAAGATCATAAGAAAAAGAACACTTCAGCTAAGGGGATATATTATAATATCTTATCACATTTGAGGAAAATACCTGCACAACTTAGCATATATGATGACTTACTATTATCTAAAGACCTTCGGGAGACTTTGATTCAGGCTTTCATGGACCCCGTAAGATACGAGACATATTTGGCTGAGTGCAATCTAATTGAAGTCCTACAAACTTGTAATGAGACATTCATCAACTTCTCTGAAGAGGACATGATGCTCAGAACGGCGGATAATAATCACCCTCTGTATGTTACTACAGAGAGTGACGACATGATAATCAGTCGATTTCTTATCGATCCAGGGACTTCCATGAATCTTATGAGCCTGAAAGTATTGAAATTGTTATGCCTCGACGTGGAATATCTTGGGTCAAATAAATTGATGGTACATGACTTCAACGAGAAAGTATAGAAGACTCTTGGATTATTTATGCTTCCTCTTATATTTGGAGAACTTCATACATAAGCCAAGTTCTATGTAATTGATGTAGACACTTCATTCAAGGCGCTACTAGGTCACCCTTGGTTGCATGAATATGGTGTTATTCCCTCGACATTATACCAGTGTATAAAGTATCTCAGAGATTAGGAAGAATTCAGGATCTCTGGCAACATCCAACCCTTTATAGTCCATGAGAAACCATTTATGAAGATGCCGGATACTTCATGCCAAAGAAGCTTAAGTCGTCGAGTTCACTTGAAGTTCAGGCATTGAATCCAGAGATTACAAAGAGGCCTGTACAAGAAGGCGAGAAGAAGCATGTGGGGAGAAAGAAGGCATTACCGACTCTTCCTAAAATAGTAACTACTTCCAAAGAAAGAAAACACGTGCCTCACCTTGGTAGTGACATAGATGAAGATGATGTCACTCCCGCCAAATCCCGAAGACTATGCCAGCCTACTGCCAAATGGAATAGGAGGTTGAATATTCAAATGACAATTTTGATTACGACTCTATTTAAATGAACATATTGTAGGGTGTACTCTCTAGAAGGATAGAAAGCATGTTGATCTCAGATAGCGTACTCGTAGTCACACGCATCCCCCTACAACACTTGAAAGAAATAATTCCATAAGAGGAGCATAAGGTTGAAGAACTTGTAACCCTTTATCTGCCTCCTCTGAAATAGGGAACTGAGTCAGGGAATGTGCTCAATTCAGTGGGAAATCACAAAGAAGAAAATTATGATTGGGGTTGTTTTCTCCTCAATTCTGAAGAGTTGCTACCTAGGTTTAGTAGCAAGGGTATTCAAAGAATGCTACGAAAGAAAATTAATATTCTTACCAGGACAACTTCGTATATGTCTGAGCCTCTGGTATGGAAGAAATTCACATCCATTATGCCAGAAGAATAGAGCTGCATATGAAGGTATTGTATTCATCAAGTGAAAATACCTTCGAAAGAAGATGTGCCGAGCTATCACATGCTGGAAAATCAGAGCTGATGACAGTGACGATAAAGAAATATACAAAGTTGATAATTATGAAAAGCTGCATGTATAAGCCAAGCTTGCATATGAAGAATTAGAAAATGGTGGACATACAACTCTTATGGATGAGTTAAGAGAAGTCAACTTGGGGACTGAGGATGACTCTTTTCCAACCTTCATTAGCTCTCTTCTACCTGAGAAGAAAATAAAAAAAATAAAAGAACTTCTCTATGAATTCAAGAACTGTTTTGCCTGGATATATGCTGAGATGCCTGGCTTATCCCCTGATGAAGTAGTTCACAAATTGGTTATTAAACCAGATGTAACACCCATTAAATAGGCCGCAAGGAGAATGAGATTGGAGATTGAAGAACAGGTGATTGCAGAAATAAAGAAGCTCCTAGAAGCAAGATTAATTCATGAAGAAAAACATGCCAATTGGATTGACAACATTATCCCTGTGAAGAAGAGGAACGAAAAGATTTATTTATATATATCAATTTTCGGGACCTAAATAAGGCGTGTCCAAAAGATGACTTTCCTATCCCTATTTCAGAACTACTAATGGATAACACATCCAACTATGATATGTTCACCTTTATGGACTGAACGTCAAGCTACAATCAAATCAAAATGGTTCCTAAAAATAAAAAGCACACATCATTCGGAATGCTCATTCGCATATTTTGATACATAGCAATGCCCTTCAGCTTGAAGAATGCTGGTGCCACTTATCAACAGGTGATGCCCCATTTATTTGATGATTTGATATATCAGAAGGTTGAGTGTTATGTAGATAACCTTTTTATAAAATGCCTGTCCCAAAAAATCACTTAAAAGATCTAAGAATCGTATTTGAGAGAATACGAAAGTTTGAGCTGAAGATGAACCCTCTCAAATGAGCTTTCAGGGTTTCCTCTAACAGATTCTTAGGGTACACCATTCGTCATTGAGGAATCGAGATCGACCACAATAAAATTAAGGTAATTATAAAGATTTGACCTCCGAGAAGTCTCCGCTAACTTAATTCTTTACAAGGGAACTGATCTTCATTCAGTAGTTCATATTGAATCTGTAGGGTAGGTACCAGCAATTTTAGAAATTGATGAAGAAATATGTCCACTTCAAATGGGATGCAAAATGACAGGAAGAGTTTGACAGCATTAAAAGATACTTGTTAAATCCATCCATTCTCGTAGTGCCAATTCCGAGGAAGCATCTTATCCTGTACACGGCTGCACTAAAAGAGTCCATAGGAGCATTATTAGCCAAGAACAATGAAGAAGGCAAGGAAAATGCTCTATACTACATTAGTAGGATATTAATTGGAGTAGAAGGCCATTATTTTTTAATTGAGAAGCATTCCCTGGTGTTGATATTTACAGTCTAGAAGCTCCGCCACTACATGCTATCTCACAGAATTATGTTGATATCAAATATTGATCCGCTGAAGATCTTGATGATAAAACCAGTGTTGACAGGACATTTAGCTTGATGGGTACTAATACTATTACATTTGATATCACATACATGCAATAAAAGTCGGTTAATGGACAAGCTATGGTAGATTTCCTCACCACACATTCATTTCCAACAGACTCTCCACTCAATGATGATTTGCCTTACGAACAAATCATGTAGGTCAAGAAGAACAAAAAACTACTATTCTGGGAGATGTATTTTTATGGGGCATATTCAATTAGGCATGCCCGACTTCAAAATATTGTAAGAGCCTGAGTCGGCATCACTCTCATTTTTATATAGCCTGAATGAGATATAATGAGATTCTTATTTAGTGTAACTAAACCTTGAGCCAACAATGAGGCCAAATACAGAGCTCTAATAATGGGACTAGAGATTTCAATTGGTGTTAGACTCATAAATCTTCTAATCTTCAGTGATCCTCAACTTGTGATAAATCAAGTTCTGGGTATTTATAAGATTGGAAAACTTGAGTTAACCCACTACTAGCGATGAGCTCTCAAGCTTCTAAAATAAGTACAAAAAAATAAAATAGCTCGAGTTCCCCGATGACAAAATGCCAAAGTAGATTGCTTAGCTAAATTGGAGAAGGAGATGACAAATGATGATGAGGGATTACTTATACTGATTGGAGTTCAAAGTCGCTGTTTCTTAGAGCTAGCAATTTTATAATTCCCGCAGGTAGAGGAAATATCATATTCAAAGCAGTAGGATAAAACCCTTATTGATCATCAACTTCCCCAACAAATCATTATTGAAAATCAACTAGAAGAACACTTTATAATCAAGAGACGTAAAACAAGCAGATGCTCAGAGTCATAGCTATATTGCTTAGACATTGAGAAAGGAGATGACTTGAGGCAGCCATTTATTGACTACTTCGAAGAAAGTAAACTGCCAACATGTAAATATATAGTTATGTAAATTCAGAAGAGAGTGTTGTGATACGCGTTTGTCAACAACATGTTATATATTTGGGCTTTCGATCAAATGTGGTTTAGATGCCTAGGGACCAAGGAAGTTAATAAAGTGGTAACAGAAGTTCATGAAGGACTTTGTGGTGCACATCAGTCAGGTCCCAAAATAGCTGCTAAAATCAAAAGAACAGGTCATTATTGGTTGACAATGGTGATGGATTGTATTGACCATACTAAAAGGTATCACAAGTGTCAAATTCATGACGACGTTATATATATCGCCAAATCCACTATACCCAATAATAACATCCTGGACATTTGGATGTTGGGGCACAAATATAATCGGGCCAGTAGATCCGTCATCATAAGCCGGACACCGCTTTATTCTAGCAGTAATCGACTATTTCTCTAAGTTGGTAGAAGTAGTTCCATTCAAAGAAGTTACGATTGAGGATTTGATCAACTTCTTTACCCATAATGTCATCTACAAATTCGGTGTACCTTGACGTATAATCTCAAATAATGGCATAGTATTCAAAAGAACTAAAATTTACAAGTTCGTCGACCGACACAAGATCGAATAGCAATACTCGTCAATATACAATCCAACAGCAAATTTCTTGGCAGAAGCCTTCAATAAGGCGTTGGTGAAATTGTTGAAGAAGATCCTCACTAAGAACAAAAAAGAGTGGCATGCAAAGATGACAGAGGTACTATAGGTGTATCATACAACCTATAAAACACTGACCAAATCCACTCCCTACTCACTAGTGTTCAGAGTTGAAGCTGTATTGTTATTCAAAACTGAACTACCATCACTGCGGGTAGAAATTCAACACGATGTCACTTAAGAGTAGAATATTTATTTGAGAATGGAAATGCTCAATGCACTTGACGAGATCATATTGCAGGCTCAACAAAACTTGGAAATATATCGAGTAAGAATGGAGAAATCATTTGATCGGATGTTGCATCCTCGGGCATTTCAAGAAAGGGAATTGGTCTTAGTGTTAAGAAGGCCAATCATCCCATATCAAAAAATTGGAGGCAAATTTGTATCCAACTGGGAGGGCCTCTTTGTCATCTAGAAGGTGTATAAAGGATGAGCTTATCAGTTAATTGATCTGGATGGTCAAAGGCCTATGCCACCAATGAATGGCCAACATTTAAAGAAATATAATGCATGAAAATTTCATGTCCAAAGTACTATACAATGACCAAAGTTTTATATGCATATTTATCATTACATGCCTATATTTATATTTTGAAATTCTCTTGTATATCAAGAATGCATTTCAAAATCCCCCATCACACTAGGGGCATTTTAAATATTTTTTAGGTCGATAATATGATGTGTGCTAAAATCCTTGAATAAATATTAAAAAAATCAAATTACAAAGCTCATTTAAAATATCCCTACAAGATATGGGTATTTTAAATATTTATTTGGGTTAATATCATACTACGCACTGAGATCCCCATATAAATATTTAAAACCTCAAAAATTCCAAATTTATGCCATTCTAAAACATCCCTACAAGATAGGGGGCATTTTTAATATTTATTTGGTTCGATATCATGTTGTAAGCCGAGATCCCCGAATAAATATTTAAAATCATCAACACAAATATCCCTTCATACGAAAGGATGCAAAATTTTTCTCTATCTATGAATTCTTTTTCAAAGTATATGAAGGTAATCTTTTAAAAGTTCAGAACACAACTTTCTCTAACATACAAAGATTCAAAAGTCAAAAAGGAGACTTTGGGACTTCACACTCCAACAAGTGGAACTAGAATAGCATGAAGTATTTAAACAGCCTTAAGCTTATGGTTTGAATGAGTGCAAGAGGCTGGATCCAACACGCCCAAAATATGGCTGGATCACTGGTAGCTCTGTTTACTCAACAATCCATAAGATATGTCGTAGTAGCAGAACCCCCACTTCGTCAACTCGTTAGTAAGGACTGTAGGAAGTATGAAGGCTAATTTAACTTAACAAGTTCTAGTAGTCGTAGTACACAGAATTCTCCTAATCGACCGAAGAATCAAAGTTCCAGTTGGAAGAATGAGTCACAAATAACAATCAAATATACGTAAGCTCTAAATCTTCAGCCATAAAAAGAACTCCAAATCTACTTACTTCAGTCAAATCATTATTCGGAAGCACATTACCTAAATCTCAAGTTTGATGCTTGAAAGGGTGTATAAGGTCCGATCCAACACACCCAAGTATGGCCAGATCTCTGGCAGCTCCATTTATTTAACATGCCACAAGAAAGGTCGTAGTAGTGGAACCTCCATTTCAGCAACCAGAGGACGAAGAGCTATCAAATCCAAGCTCTCCTAATATGATGAACTCAAATGACTCATATTAAAGTCTCCTCAATTGGTTAAGGATCAAGATATTACCCATATTTGGTAATATCAATCGAATCTAAAACCTGCAAATCTTTCAACAAATCCACAAAGCATCTAGCGAGGATCGAAGGAATTCTTCTTCAACATGTTCACTAAAGCACCAAGCAAAAGACCAAAGAAATTATCCTAAAGTTCATAAAAAGCTTAAAGCTGAACTGGGAGAATTTTGTCATCAACAAGTCTGCTATACATAAAGCTCTGGACTGATGACTTCTCGCCACTGACCTAATACAAACCAAAAGAGTCTAGGTCACCGGCATCAAACCCTTCATCAAGCCCTCCAAAGCAAGAAGCATATGGTAGAAGGCATATAAATCTCCAGACAAGTTACTAAAGACAAATCTAGTCATCCTTTACCATGTCCGTCGTACAAATCAGATGGTAGAAGGAACTAAAATCTTAGGACTCATGCAAAAACTATGAAAAGAAGTATCCTAGATGACATCTACAAGTATCCTCCAAGACTGGGGGCATTTTAAATATTTATTTGGGTTGAGAATGTGCTGCATGCCGGAATTCCTAAATAAATATTTAAAATTTCTTTCCATATTACAGCTCAACAAGGGAAGAATAGAAGATCCTCTATAAAGTGAATGTGCCATCAATAAATAATATAATATAAGCAAGATACAATCAGTATATGAGATAATAAAGTCCCACCAACAGGTGAATCTAAAATTCAGATAAATCTCAAATGATATCAACAATATCCACAAAAAATATTACATCTATATATGACAGCGATAAAGATAGATGTTGAGAAGTTATAAAAATATTGAAAACCAAGAAAAGAGTGATGAAAAAGAATAGCTTAAGGTGACGATGCTACCAACTATCATCAATCTACAAAGAAACAACCTAGGGATCAGAGTATGAAGTACTTTATCACTATCGCACAGATCTCTACTTAACCAAGAGCAAATATATCAACTATAATGAAGATTATAAATGCATCTAATGATCCATGAAGGCACAGAGATGGACTCTTAGAGATATATAAAATAAAAAAGTTAGTGTGACATCCAATCAAGCTCTAGGAGATCCACTAAATAGAACCTCTATGTGACATCTAGAGGAAATATATGGAGATCCATTGGGTCAATCAACATACAACAAACTTGATTCACTCTAGACGTGTACCATATTTGTTGGGGGGCATTTGTTAACCTATATACTATATCCAAGAGGAAAGAAACAAAAAAAAATGCTTAAAAAAATCATAACTGTCCAGCCCATACCCACCTCTGCTACAGTCCCTATCTTCTACAAGAGGCGCCGAATTTGTCGCTTTACCCATACTTGTCTCAATCCAACAACTTTTGCTCACATTGATAAAAGGTGGCCAAAGGAAGCCTTATATTATGCTACACATATCTGACTCCTCATACAACATTCTTAAACCCTTCATACTCTATTCGTCACTTCTTCCATACACAATCAAAGCCACCACCATTTTCGATCAAATCCTCAAGCCAAAGCCGCAAATATTCTTCCTCTATCTGGCCGAAACCCCTCCACATATCAAAACTGGTCCGAGATCGATGCCTTTTCACCTCTAGCTTCTTCGATCCTTTTAAAACACGAAGCTGATGCTCCTCTTAGCTAACCCGATAGTAGCTCACGATCTCTTCTCTTCCCCTCTGGCTCCAACAGCAAATACAGAAAATCCAACAATGAGAAGACAAAACTTTACCTTTCATGTATTCACCCCCATGTTTTCCAATTAGTTGAGGTCTATTCATCTCAAGCCAAACAAGTCCCTTTCTTTGTTAAAGCCGTCCCACCCTACTATTAGTACTCATTCCATTTGATTTTTGCTCACATGGATATTATAGCAAGATTCTCCTCCAAGTAAATTTTAGTCTTAAAGGGGCCTTCTTTTGATACAACAAGCTGGAATTTCTTACAGCCTATTTATACTCTTCCTCACTTCAAACGCAAAAGCCAAAACTCTCATAATCCAAATCCCATCAAACCCTCCACTAAAAAATAGCCCCACTAACTCCAAATCAACCTATAGCAATTGTCATCTCTTAAATTAGAGGTCATTTGCAAAGGCCCATCTCCACCCACCAATTCAGCCCATATACCACTTCCAAAGGACCAAACAACATCCCCTTTACTCCAAAAATTAGCCCATTTAACTGTTCTAAAGTCCGTCAAAGCCTGTTTTCCTAAAGTTCAATTAGCTCCCCACAAAAGACCTCAAATCAACTCCAAAATAGTGAGCTTTTCATGGGTTTATTACTCTTCTTCCCATTGTTGTTAGTATTAGTTGTTAATATTAATTAACATAACCATTTCTCTCTAATTGATGTTGTTAGCTTCCTATTAATATTTGTGATATGTACATGTTTGTATGTGTGTGTGTGTCTAAAAAGAAAAGAAGGAAGAAAAATAAAGATATGAGAGAGAAGATTAAAAAAATGAAGGAGAAAAGCTTCTCTCCTCACCTCGATTCCTGCCAACACCCTCACCGAAATACAAAGATATAACCCCTTCGATTCCTAAAACTCCAAGAGCTCATCGTTGACTCTTGCAATGCGATGAAATAACCACATATACACACTTTTGTTAGCGTGGTGTGAGGAAGTTCGTCACGATACATGTGATGAAGTGGGTTATCTCCTAAAATCCCTTTCTTGGTGTTTGCGACACACTGAAAAATTGCCTATACACGCTTTTCTTAGCGTGGGGGGATTGGACCTCATTGCGACGCCTACGACGGGGTGGGGATATTCATAAGTACCCACTCACAATGAAATAACTACCTTTTCAAGAAGGTACATGTAGAAGACCAATAGACGCTTTTTTTAGCATTGTGGCAGACAAAGAAAATACAACCATGGTATCCAAGGACACCTACCATACACACTTTTCTTAGTCTGGTGGGAAGGTCCAGTTTCTTGTAGTTTTCCCTAAATGGGGGAGACACCGAGAGGCTACCAAAATTTAGAACAAATAGAGGACCTGATTTGAACTAAGTGCATGGGACTTGGACTCAAAGGAATAATAAAGAAATTTGTTTTTGGACTTAAATAAATTAAACTCAAACTCAAATGAACTCAAATCTAATTGAAGAAGAATATGATATTGGACATCTGAACTAAAACAAATACTTGAGTTGGACTACAGGGGACATAGAGCTCGAGCTAGCTACTTAAACTTATTACTTGAATAATTAAGGAATTGATTTTTGGACTATAGGGAACAAGTTTTAATTTTCAAACGATTAACTAAGAACTTGAATGAACCTAACTACAATTCATTAATCTTGAAATCAAGTTTGACATTAGTTTGAAAATGATTGAAACAAATGAGCAATGAAGGACTTCAATATGTTAAAAATTTTTCATTTCTATTTGAATAACAATAGTTAATTAGGAGATGTCATTCAGGCCAGATGCAAACAAATAAAGATGCTTGCATTTTGACATGGAAGTCCTTGGACAATATCATTCAAAAGATTGTAAGTTGAAGTGGAAGTGCAAATCTACAAAACCTTCAATAGAGGTTGTGTTCTATTCATGAAAACTATGCCAATGGAGAGAGTTGCTAGGAGGTGACAATTAGAAATATGTGTATAAAAAGGCATACCACACCTACAATCATGAACATGAATCTATTGCACACATACTGTTCCACTTACGAGAAGTTGTATGAGACTTATGAATGTCTGTGAATGACAATGAGACATATACGAGTGAATATGATGATGTCCTATGATCGATGTCAAGACAAAAAAATGCATTCGAACCTGCAAGCAATGGAGATTGAAATTGATAACAGTCTTCATGTCAATATTACAAGAAGACATAGTTTTCCCTACAAACGATGAAGTCTCTTGCTAACATACAAATGAATTCAAGGGATATGCAATAAATACAATGGAATCATTCCAATCAATACTTGTAGGATCTTTGATATATGCAACAACCTTTCCCAAACAGGAAACCAATATACAAACACAGGCTGAGGACTCGTGGTAGAATACTTTCAGATATAGGAAATATACAAGCGAACATGTTAGATTCCTTCATAAACCTTGAAAATCAAAAGTGTAATAATGTGAAATATTCACTTGTAAATGATAGTAGTCTGCATGAAATCCCTACGTCAATTATGTTCACATATAATCAAAAGACTAAATCTGCTTGCAAATGCATATGATTGATAGGGCACAAAGCCCACTATTAGCTAAGATGGATTCAAATTTGTCCACTTAGACAAACCTTCACCCTAAGTCTACAAGGTCTCATTGGATGAAGCAACCTATGGCTACCGACAAGGATCATTCTATTAGGTTGGGTTGACTACCTCCTCTAACTAAGTAGACTAATGACCACGATGGCCCAGGGCAACAAAACCATAGGATCTTGATTGGGTCCATCATCTATTCCCCCCCCCCCCCCCCCCCCCGCCACATCTTTTTTAAGTGAAAGATGGTGAAATTTCTATTTTAAATACAAAACTTCTCAAATATCCCAACCAAAATTTCTTAACATTCAATTTTTCATATTTCCAATACCCAATGCTACTACTATATATCAGATCCATGTATATCTATGTATCTGATCGACGACTAGCCATAATCAAAAGTTATTTATCTTAATCGCGAGGGGTAATTAACTATAGGGGCTTGCATCTATAGAAACTAGAACTCAAATCATAAAGTCCTCACAAAAAGTGGGTGAAACTGCTGGGTAGTGTCTTATCTACAAACCCATCTGCCTTTTAAATTTACCCCGGAACATAATTCAATTAAAACTCCCCCCGAACGCTGCGACCGAATTTTAAGAGCCCATAATATATATATATATATATATATATATAAGGTAGTTCATTCATCTATTAATATATATAGTTTTGAGTATATAAAGAGGCAATCTAGATGTTATCTAACCATTGGATAATTGTGTTATAACTCTTCATTTGTAATTATGTTATATCTATAAAATTCATTAATGAAATAGTACTTTAGAATGACTATCCAAGTTATTTGTTCTTAAGAATGACTTAAAATTCCATTTTTTATTTTTTTTCCAAATTTTTTTATGATCCATGCTATTTCTCTAATTTCTATAAACGTTGCAATAGAGCTTATATTATTTTGTCTTGCATCAATGTTATAAAATACTTTTTTTCTCAACTTATTATTAAAAACTTTGGAATTTTGAGTATCCAAATAAAGGCTTTGGTGCATCTCAAGACATTTATGATGTTTTTGCTGAAAGTTATAAAAAGCCACATGGAACTGCAAAGATATATTTGTGAATGAAGAGAATTGTTTGGGAAAGTCAATAGAATGTTAAAAAACTTCATATTTATCTATTAATCTATAGATGAGCAAGTATTTTGTTGTTGTGGCTAAAACCTCTATGCAGGTATTGGAGATTCTCCAAAAAATCTTATAAAGTACCCAAGATATTGAAGAGAGATTTCCTCCATATTCATTATGGTGAGTTCGAATCCTTATAGATGAAGTATTTTAAAAATGTGATTGACTATTTCATAGGAGTTTTATTCATCATTAATAAACTAAGAGATTAGAAGACATCCAAGTAGTTAGAAAAAAGTCTATGCACATTAGATGAATAGTTTCATTATTACATGGTAATTATCAAATAGTTTGAAGACTTGAAGGCAATGAAAATTAATGATTTTATGTGTTCATAATATGAAACTAAATAGAAAATTTGTTATTTTCAAATATCTTCTATTAAATTTCTTTAATGTTTGTTGTTCAGCATGAAGAGATATTATTTAATTGAGTTTGTAGGAGATCAGTGCAATCTTGAACCTTTTGTGTTGTAAGAATGTGTGGACTAGATGTTGGGCCACAAAAATGATCTCTTGCTTGAATTAGAAGAGCTGCGAGTAGGGTTTCTCCATCACCAATCAAGAAGAGGGTCTTATACACTAGTATTGGCAGCCAAAGGGAGTAGTAAGTCCTTAAGTTGGAGAGCTCATGACATGGACATAGAAGCTATCGCCAAAACATAAAAATCAGTTTGTGCCTCCTTATTCTCTTTACTTTTGTCACCATCTTTACCTTTTCATAGTTTATTTCTTGCACTATGAATGATAATTTTAGTGATCATAATGTTATCTCATATTTATAAGTCTCTATATTTTCATGTTACTTGTATTATGTAGCAATCAATATATTACAACATCACTAGTATAAGACTAAGTAATATTAAGAGACAACTTAAACTTATAGCCTGTCGACTTGGACATTTTAAAAGCATAGAGAATAGGTTTAAAGGGACTCGTATTTTTTTTAAAGTAGAAATGGTGGCATGTAGGGTGTCTAGGCTTCCAATTGCTTTGATGGATTAAATTAGTATTTCATAAAAAAATATTGCTTTATAATAGTTGGCTTAAATTTTTTGTCAAATTACATCAAGTCTTTATCCCATTATATGGGGTCAGCTACATGAATCCTTTTTCTCTCATTTGAACCTAATAAAGAAAGGTCATTTATAATATTTTCTACCCAAGTCTTTTTAGGTCTACGTCTACCTTTCTTATCATAAGTTAAATATAATAAATATACTTTCCAAACATAGTCATCAGAACGTCATCATTTTATGTGACCAATCCATCTAAGGTGACTCTCTCTAATATTATCTTCCACTAGAGTCACTCCAACCTTTTTATGTATATGTTCATTTCATATTCTGTCTCTAAGAGTAAAGCCACTCATCCACCTAAGCATCCTGATCTCTGCAGCACTTAACTTAATATTATGCTTTTCTTTTAATGGCCAACATTATGTACCATAAGGAATTATAAGTATAACCACCATATTATAGAATTTTTCCTTAAGTATCAGGGGGAATTTTTATCTTTTCTTAAACATTTGATTCCACCACGAACTATTTTTACTATTATAAGTTTTTTTTCCTTTGTTACTCCAAGTACATCTTTTACAACATTCTTAATATCACTAACTACCTTTTCCCACATAATATTTGCTTCCTTATATGTAGAACATATTTTACTTTATTTTTTTATTTTACGCCCCTTCATCTTATAGTCCAAAACTAAGAACCGATGTTGGGTACATAAACTTTCACTTGGAATAACATAACAATCTTTACAATCTAAATGATCTTTTTTTATATCAAAATAAATAATCTGAGTTTTATTATATCCATTTTATAAGTGATGAGATACTCATCCCATTTCTTAAATAAGGTATTAACTATTACAAAATCAAAAGCTAAAAAAAATCTAATCCGGTCATACCACCTTCATTAGTTGCTCGAAACCTATAACCACCATGAATTCTTTTAAAATAATCTACCTTACTACCATTGTGTCCATTTAAATATCGTCTAATAATTTTTTTTTCGAGAGGCATATTTTGTATTAATTTTTTTAAGTCATTCCAAAATTTAAATTTTGAATCCATATCCAAACCTACTTGAGGAGTATAAAAACTTATAATATTAAGAATCTTATCATCAACAATAATCATTAAAGTTATCATTATGTCTCTAATTCTATTAATTTTTATAACATTATCCTTTAAACTCTTATCTATAATCACACATATATAATTTCTAGTATCACTCTTACAAGAATAATATAGTTTAAATCCTAAACTATCAATCTCCTTAGCCTTCTCTCCATCCCATTTAGTTTTCTAAATGCATATAATATTAATTTTCCTATGAATCATAATATATATTAATTTTATTAATTTGCTTGTAAGGGTACCTAAATTTCAAGTTTTTGTCCTAATTTTAGTTTCTTGGACTAGCTTCTTTGCCCACATTCGTCCATGATATTAAAAGCCTTGCTTATTTAACACTACATCAGAGTGCCGGTGTAGCGGCCTTTGCATACTCGTCGCTATATTTAGGCCATATAGTGTGCCACTTCTAGGGAATGCTCTAGCATTAACACAATGTATTAAATGATTAATCTCATGATTATGCTGGCAGTCAACTACTTAATGTAAACCTTCACTGTTCTCATCCAAAACTTGGGACCTCACAATGACAGTGTTTAAGAAAATCATGAGGAGACCTTAGAAGTATAACTTTCTCTACTAAATATAAGGACAAAATTATATATATAATTATTTCTCTTCTAATTAAATAAAGTTTAATATTTAATCCTATTTTACCAGATAAATTCTTTCTTTTTTTTTTTCCTACCATGAAAGACTATTTAAGATTGTTTGATTCTCCACATAGAATAATCAAAATAAGATGTTTACTAGTTTCAAAATTTTTACATTATGAAAAAGTTATTTTTATTGGGAATGAATTTTGCGGAAAAATCAAGTTGTAAACTTTCGAAATTAAAAGTGGGATCATCCGAACTCCGATTTCAGTAAACCTTTAGTCGAACTAAACGTCTTGGAAAATGAACTCAATGACATTAAATTTGACTCAATCCGAGCCCAAATGGGTCCAAATCAAGGACCTAAAGCACTATTGGAAGGTTTAAACCACAATTTTAATTACCAAATGGTTTCCAAACGTGACATGCTTATAGGTGAATCGAGCGACTCGATGAGACAAATCCAACAAGCCCAAGATTATTGAATTTCTATATCACTAAGACATTCAAATGCCCAGTAAATGATCTAAGATCAAGGTATTCAACATTAGCCATACATTCAATCCACTCCCACTTAACCCTTGATCTTCCTCCTATTTATGGACCAGGCACTCTCAGAATCTATAAATAGGGCCCCCTTTCTCATGAAAGGGGACCCCAAGCAAGAGATAAATCAGAGATCGCTCTTGCCCATCGTTCCTCCTCGACCACCGCCTGGAGTTCTGCCAGACCACCACTGGACACCTGGAGTTCTATCGGACCACCACGTGAGGCCCGAATATTTGTCAGACCACCACCTGAGGCCCGAACTTTTGTCGGACCACTACCTGAGGCTCGGACTTCTGCCGGACCACCACTTGAGGCCCAGACTTCTATCGGACCACCACCAGAGGCTCAAACTTTTGTCAGGCCACCACCTGACTCTCGATGTTCTGTCGGACCACCACCTTAAGCCTGGAATTCTATCAGACGACCACGTGAGGTCCGAACTTCCGTCAGACGACCACATCGAGTCCAAACTTCTGTCGGGCCACCACTTGATACCCAGAGTTCTACCGGAGTACTGTCTTACTACTATAGTTTTTCAGACCCCTATCTCTTACTGACTACGGTCGTTTATGGTCCTTCTAACCTTCATTGCCTACTACGGTCTTTCTAACCTCTATCCCATCACATATGGTCCTACCGACCAAATAAACAAGTCTATGTTAATTATTATAACTCCCTCTATGTGATGTGCTCTATATAATGTATATATGTGACATCAAGCCAAGGCCTTCTCCCAAGGAAGGGCCTCATTTGTAATTGACTGCAAATACTAGTGGATTCATTCAAACTGGGACATGCCCCATGGTTTTTTCCCCTTTCAGGGGTTTCCACATAAAAACTATGGTGTCTCTTATAAATAATGCACCCTTTATTTTATTTTCTTGTGTGTTGGATATTCGTACAACGTTAAGACACTAAATTCTATATTTCTCTACCACCGCAAATATTCGAGGATGCAACAAAAAAATTTATAATAATTAATTATAAATAAACTTATCATTATTGTAATGTTTCTTCGATAAAATTTATAATGAACCGATAAACTAGATGATTTAGCAATCACATAAATAAAGAATTGAAGACTGTTATATGTATTTAATTGTTGGAGCCCTTTCTCTATATCTTTTTATACTGATTGCTTTTCTTATCGCAAAATTATTGTTGTAAATGAGTCAAGTCGAGCAGAGCATCAACTTAATTGAGCTAAGCTTGTTTAGCTCTTATTGTGCTCAGGCTTGGGTTGTTAAAAATGTTATAGGCTCCAGCCCAGTTCTATTTCAGGTGTTTATTTAGAAAGCTCAATCTCGACTCAATTGTTGAGCTCGATTTTGTAGTTTTTAGTTAAAATTTTCACTTTTTAAGAATTTTATTTTAAATATAGAATTAACTTAAAAAAGATTAAAAGATATTATGAAATGTTATTCTAAATTAATTTTAAATATATTTTAAGTTAATTGAGCAGCTCAACAAGCTTATGAACCAAGCCAGACTGAGCTGGACTTTGAACTAGAGCTCATTTAATATACAAACTCAAATATAGGCTCAAACTTGAACTCGTGACTCAATAAATATGACTCGTATGCTCATTAGCGAGTTGTGCTTGAGCTGACTTATCTCACATATACTCTTACATTAATGCAATCAAAAAGATATTCAAAACAATGCCCAAGTGTCTGTTTGCGACAACATTGTTATTGCTTTTCTTTCTTAGAATGCAGTAATTGTTTCTATTAGTCTACTATATTTTCACTGATTTGAAGAAATGTTTGTGAGTGGAAGCTTCTTTTTAAAACAAATTTTTAAAAAATTATTTCTCCCGCAACAACTTTACAACCTCATTTCTAAAATACTGCAGCAATTCCAAACAAACCCAAAGTCTTCAAATTTTAGCAGTTCATGAATTAGATCCTTACATCCAAAAAAACCTTTCAACAACTTAGTTTAAATATTATGCAACCGAGCAAATATTTATTTTCATTAAAGCAAGTGTAGCACCTCGTAAGCTCATGTGGCCAACACATTCTATCACTCATAGTTTATATCTAAATAAAATCAACAAGATGTATTACTTGATTAATATCATCAATAAGAAATTTAAGAGAAAATCTACATAAACTTCTACTTCAAAAAAAAAAATATTTAAAATATATTTTGTTAAAAAATAATAATAATAACAAAACAGAAAGATTCAATATGTCAAAATATGAAGTAATTAATCAATCCTCCGAAATTTCCTCATAATTGGTTAAGATGTGCATCTCCAAAATTTCTTCATGATTTTGTGGCATAAACATTGTCAGGTTGCTCAGAAGAAGGAACAAATGGTGTTGGGGTCATCTCCAAGCTCTGAATGTTTGTTGTGAGCATTTGAACAACTTTGCTCATTGATGGACGCTCTGCTGGATTCCATGGTATGCACCAAAGTACTATTATGGCAAGCATTTTAATAATTTTATCATTGCCCTCTATTTCCAGGGCTACTCCCAAGTTATTGTTATGGACCAACTTGTTATATATCCACTCTAGAAAATAAATTTCACTAAAGTTCTCAATTGTAGGATCAACATTATTCCTCCTTCCGATCAGTTCTAGAAGAAGCATTCCATAACTATATACATCAGACTTATGAGAGATCAGCCCAAAGTTTCTAGAGTAGACTTTTGGAGCTATGTATCCCATAGTGCCTCTTGCAATGCTTATTGTCAGAATGCTTTGATCTTTGGAACAGAGCTTCACTAGGCCAAAATCTAAAAATTTTGGATTGAAATCATAATCTAACAAAATATTATGGGGTTTAATGTCAAAGTGAATAATTCTTTGATTGCATCCTTGGTGCAAATAATTGATTCCTTGGGCAATGCCAATTGCAATCTCATGCAGCTTCTCCATATTGAAAAATTCATGTCTCTTCTTTGATTTCCCAAAGAAAATAAACTTTTCCAAAGAATTATTTGGGATGAACTCATACACTAGGGCTCTGTTAGTTCCATCAGAACAAAATCCCAAGAGCCGAACTACATTGACATGGCAAATTTTTCCTATAGTGGAAACTTCATTGAGAAAATAATCTCCATTTGATTTTGATGCTTCTAGCAATTTAACTGCCACAGGAATTCCATTGGTCAGTTAACCTTTTTAGACACTTCCAAATCCTCTTTGGCCCAGCTTATGCTTAAACTTCTTTGTTATTTTCTTAATATTAGGGAAATTGTATTGAGTTAGTGTTTTGTATTTGTAGATTGCAAGGAACTTTTCCACCTTTTTGTGCTTTTGTTTTTCATTATTATATTTTTTGAAAAAATAGAGAACCACAAGAGCTGCAATCAGAAAAAATCACAAGAGATGTACCACTGGAAACACCTGCAAGAAAGGGAATTTTAACTTTCACTAATGCAACTTTTATGTTTATAAGCACCACTTTAGCAAATTTCATGCAATGAACTCCTTTAAAAGAAATTCAGGTCGGAAGTCCGTGGAAAACTAAAAATAAATGGTGAGATTGCTCCAAATATATACCTTCAACAATAAGATGTGTGGATACAAAATTAGTTCGTTAAGCCACAATTAATAATAGTCAACATAAATTTGAAGAAAAGAATAATAATACATGCTTAAAACTTTATTTGTCAGCTTGCAAGCTTATCTTGGTTGTGCAGTTCAATTCTAGCTCTTCCCTACTATGAATTAATGGTATTTTGTTAACAACAATATTTTATTATTATGGGAAAATACATGTTAGTATTTAAAATGTTCAAGTTTAAGTGAAAATTTCAAAAAGGTTATTTTTTATGCATGTTTAATTTTAATTTATGCCTATGTTACTCATTTGATAATGAAAACAAATAAGCATGAGTAACCTGATAATGAAAAAAAAAATAAGCATAAGTAACTTGATAATATTATTTTCTAATTTTAAAATAATTTTTTATTATTTTATAAATATTATTTAAATTTTTTATTTGCAGAGTGCATATGGATATTGATTCTATAAAAGAATTTTTTGGATAGCCCACCAAGCATCTTGTTGCTTATTTTGTGAAGTATTTGTTATTTTATGGAAAGGGAAACAACCGACTAAGTAAGAGTTGATCGAGTTAAAGTTGTCAGGTGCTAGCGTATTTTGAGGTATTGTTTTAATTGTCCAATATTTATTTGTGTTTTGATTATTACATATATTCCGGGCTACTGTAAATGATTAATTTTGGGAAATGAGAAATTTGATTTTCTACATTATTTTATATTGAAAGTTTTGAAAGTTTTGTGCTTCTAGTGTATATAAAAACTTTTGTTGATGTAATTAGGTTAAGATTTTAATTATTCAGTTAAACATTGGGGCAAAATAAAGTGGTATAAGAATATCAATTTAAAAGAATAAAATCATAACCAAAGTCATAAGAAATGATCTCTAATTACATATTGATGAAGAACCATAATTTTAGCTTTATTTTTTATAAATGTATCTGTTATATGCGTGAATAGATGAACCCATGTTTTTTTTTTAAATAGAAGTGCTGTAAATTTTTTACCACCAAGACCTAGAAGTAGTTGATGGATAGAGTTCCAGTAGAGTTTCAATTGTACAAAGTGTTGAGGGAGTAACAACCTCTAATTCAATGATGTATTTTGCTGGTTGCCTAGCACACCTTATGGGGGAAGCTTTGAGTAAGATGATTGGAGTTAGAGAAGATAAGGTAGACTAACATTTGCAATTATTAATAGGGTTAAAGGCTCCTCTTTTTTAGGATGTAGTAGAACCTCAGATAACTAAGGTTTGGCTGATGAGGTTAGAAAAGTCATTTGATAACATATAGTATCTTGAGAGTAAAATATTCTATTAGTTATATTTTTTTGTTAGATTGAGAAGTCGAGCAATGGTGGCAAGGCCAAATCTTAGGTAAAAACAAATGCGGAGAATTCCTAGGAAGAAATCATTGAGACATTCAAGAGTTACTTTGTGCGACCATCAACTAGATATAGTACATGTATTTTATTTTCATGGTATTAGAGGTGTTCTTTTGTTTCTATATAACAAGTTGATAAGTCTTGGAGAAAGGGCAATTTTGTATCTCTAGCATATGCAAATGATTTGAGAAAAGCTATTAACGGTATTAAAGATGTCCCCATGATCAATATTTCTTGAAGAATTGGTGAGTCTAACTCTATAAAGAGAAGTAGTGTTTTATATTGAAGTGTTATCTGGTACATTCCCATTTATAAAAGGTTCCATATAGAATGACAGCAAATGAGTTACAAGAATTGAAGGTTCAATTGCAAGAACTTTTGGATAAAAGATTTATTAAGCCAACTAGATCATCGTGGGCTGCTCCTTTATTATTTGTGAAGAATAAAGATGAATATGAGAATGTGTATTAATTATAGAGAGTTGAATAAGATTACTATTAAGAATAAGTATCCATTGCCTCTAATTATGTTTTATTTGATTAGTTGGAAGGTACATCAATATTCTCAAGTATCATATTTGCTGGCATTTTATCTAGCTTTAGTCGATACTCAGCCTCTTTCACGACCATTTCTCACAAGGTATAATTGAAAGAATAAGATTTCTTTTCCAGGTAAAAAAAATTTCATGTATCCATTAAGCTTTGGAGTTTTGATTTTATTTCCACCCATGTCAGTGTTATTAAGTAGTTATTACTTTATGTCATCTTAATTTGTTACTTCATGATTTTAGGTTTTAGGTTTTGCTTATAAAAAGGAAAAAAATAATTTTATAAGAGTAATCTAAGCCTGTGTTGAAAGCCTATTTTGAAATTTTTTAATATCATAATCTTTACCTTCATTCTATGAAATCAATCGGAAACATGAAGAAGAAGAACACAGGTTAAGAAAAAAAATCTACTTCTTATGTTTATATTCAAATATTTAATGTGCATGAAATCAATCAAAAGTTTAGATAAAATTAATTCCAATTGCAATAGCTTCATTTGAATAATCTGGAAAGTGGGAAATGGTTTCTTTATTCAATTAATGGATTCAATGATTTATCATTAATGGTTATTGTAGTGTTGGGTTCCTAGATACTATTTACATGTATTTGTTTTCAGAAGAATAAAAGAAAGAAATATGGATGGCAATTTACCTGTACCCACAGAAATTCTTGTTCTTCTTGCCAGTTAACATTTTAGGATTGTGTTTGTTAATTCTTGCTTCAGGTTAGGATAAATATGAGTGGACTTTCTTAATTGTGGATTTAAAAAAAAAAAAAAAAAAGAAAGAAAGAAAGAGCTTTGCACTGCATAATATAATGATTTTTTCTAGCTACTGATAAAAAAAATCATGACATGAATTTGACCCCACGTAGTGGGACAAAGGTTTGATGTTGTTGTTGTTGTTGTACTGATGAAAAAAAATACGACGTAGGCAATCTTTTTCTCTTTGTAAAATTAAAAAAATATGGTCTTTGTATCAGTTTTTCATTTTCTTATAATTTGGCTCTTGATGTAAGCCTTTCAATGAATTAAAGATGAACACAACACTATGCAACTGATTTTTGTTTCTTGTGCAGTTTAAGCTTCATTTTTTAATTCCACAGCTAGAGTAAACTTTAAAATAGTTTTTTTTTCTTTTTTAAATCATGATAAAAATTATATTTGCTGAAATTTATATCATACTTTTTTGAATTGTTTATATTGAATGATATTAGGTCGTATAAATGATTGACAATGTACGAAATAGTCTTCGTCCCATATCTTCCCATATGAACTTGGTTATTTTTGAACTAATCATACTGTATGATTTCTAGTCGTCGTACATATGAATGATCATGTACGAAATTTGGTTCATTGCAAATCATACAAATGACATATAGTTATTTTTGAACTGTTCATACAGTATAATGCTAGTTTGTATAGATGATTGATTATTCGACAAGTTTTATACTGGTTGTCAATTACCTAATTCAACCTTCCACTTTTGTCATCTAAGACTTGGGACATCGCTACGACAATATTTAATAAAATTAGGAGGAAATTCTAAAGGTGTAGTCTTCTCAACTAAATATAAGGATAAATATACATATAATAATTGTCTTTTAATTTAATAAAGTTTAAATTTTAACCCTGGTCTACCAGATAAACTCTTTCATCTTCTTTTTTTTCCTACCATGAAAGACTATTTAAGATTGTTTGATTCTACACATAGAATAATAAAATAAAGATGCTTATTAGTTTCAAAATAATAATTTTTGCATCCTAGAGTATTCGCGATGGTAGAGAAATATAAAATTTAACGTCTAATCATTGTACGAAAATCCGACAGGCGATCAGATAAGAGAGAGGGTGTGTAGCATTTATGAGACACCAAGATTTTTACTTGGAAAACCCCTAAAAATGGGGCAAAAACCATGGGACCTGGCCCAGTATAAATGAATCCACTAGTATTGTAATTGATTACAAATGAGGTCCTTCCTCAGGAGAAGGCCTTAGCTTGATGTACATCTGATAGAGTACACTACATAGTGAGAATACAAAGCACCATTGTTGATGTGTTAGTTTCGTCTGAAGGACTGTAGTCGGTGTGTGACGTAAGTCGGAAGGACCGTAGTCAGTGGGAGACGGAGGTCGGAATGACTTTAGTCAACGGGCGACATATGTCAGAAGGACCAAAGTCAGCGGGCGACGGAGGTCGGAAGGACTGAAGTCGGCAGGGGTCGTAAGTCTGAAGGACCGTTGTCTGACGACGGAGGTCAGAAAGATAGTGTCTTGTAGAAGTCCATCAATGGATAGAAATCCAACATCATATAGATGTCTGGTGAAAGTCCGACAATAGGCATAAGTCCAGCGCTAGGTAGAAATTTGGCAATGAGCGGAGGTACGACGACGGGTTGAAGTCCGACGTCAGTTATTGGCCGAGGAGAACTCCGAAGTTATATGGTATTTGGGAGAAATCCGGTGTTACTTGGAGTTCGGTTGATACTCCGGCGTAATTTGGAGGTCGGACGGAATTCCGACGTCACTTAGAGGTCGGGCGAAATTCTGGCGTCACTTGGAAGTCGATCGGAATTTCGGTGTCACTTAGAAGTCGGCCGAAAGTCGGCCAGAATTTTGAAGTCGCTTGGATGTCGTGCAGAATTCTGGCATCACTTAGAAGGAATTCCAGCGGTAGTTGAACGTCGGGTAAAATTCCGGCGGTGGTCGAGGAGGAGTTTCTTCCCTCCTATCCTTCTCTTTTTCCCCTTGCTTGGGCCCTCCTCCTTGCTTTGGCTCTCTTCCCCCACTCAAGAGAAATGAGAGGCTATTTATAAATTTTTGAGGATGGCATGACCCGTAAATTGGAGGAGGATCAAGGGAAAATGTGGAGTGGAATGATTGACGGCCGATATTGAATCCCTTCATCATGGATCGTTAGTCTGACATTTGAAGGTCTTAAAGATGTTGGAATTCTACGATCTTGGTGTCGTTAAATTTGTCTCATCAAGCCGCTCGATTCGACTATAAGCATGTCATATTTGGAAGTCGTTTGGTAATCCAAATTATGGATTGAACCTTTCGAATTTGCTTCGAGCATTTGATTCAGACTCATTGGAACTCGGATTGAGTCGAATTTGGGGTCGTTGGCTTGTATTTCCGAGGTGATAAGTTCGACTATAAGTTTGCTTAAATCGGAGTTTAGATGATCCCAGATTTAATTTTTGAAGTTTCCAACTTGATTTTTTCCTCGAGATTTGTGCCCGATCAAGATAATTTGTTGATGATATATCAATAATGATAATTAATTGTAAATAAATTTATTGTTATTGTAATGTATCTTCGACAAAATTTATAATGAACCAAGAAACTAGAAGATTTAGCAATCACATAAATAAAGAATTGGAGAATGTTATGTATATTTAATTTCTCGAGCCCTTTCTCTATACGCTTTTATACTTATTGCATTTCTTACAGCAAAATGAAGGGCGTAAATGAGTCAAGTAAAGCTGAGCATCAGCTTAATTGAGCTTAGCTTATTTAGTTCCTACTAAGCTCAAGCTTGGGTCATTAAAAAAGTTATAGGATCCATCTCGGCTCGATTGCAAGAGCTTATTTAAAAAGCGAAAGCTTGACTCAATTGTTGAGCTCATTGATTTTTTAGTTTTAAATTAAAATTTTTTATTTTCTTAAGGATTTATTTTTAATATAGAATTATTATAAAAATCATTAAAATATATTATATAATGTTAATCTAAATTAGTTTTAAATATATCTTAAATTAATTGAGCTGCTCAACGAACTTGTGAGTCAAGCTAGGCTGAGCTGGAGCTTGAACTAAAGCTCGTTTAATATATGAACTCAAGTATATGCTCAAACTCAAACTCATGGCTCAATAAACTTGACTTGTATGCTTGTTAGCGAGTTGTGCTCGAGCCGACTTAGCTCACATATGCCACTACAAGAAAATTAGCTTTTACAGGCAGATAGAATATGCCAATAACAATGAAAATGCGCCAGACATTTAAGGTTTCTGACGTATTTCCGAAAAAAATTATTTCGCCAGTAATTCACGCTTAGGAAAACATTACCGGGGTATTTATTTCACCGAATATATTTTTGGTGGAATTTCTAGCAAACTACCGACGAAAATCTTATACAAGACGGCGCTTTTTTTGTCGTCGTATTCTAGCATTTTATCCGCTAATATTTTCGACAGAAATCTACCGCTGGTATTTGTGGCAGATATTTTGTCGCACAAATTGACAACTTTTTTACCGGCGTAATATCCGCCAAAAGTACGAGCTCAAAATTTTGCCTGAAAAGTCGTCAGATTGTCTTACTGACAATGTTTTGGGCAAAAAATCCGCCAGAAATCTGTAGCATAAATAATTAAAAAACCTTCTTCCTTTTGAAAACTGATTTTCACAATTAAACATGCATACAAGAAAATACAACACAATATGCATTCATACATTCACTTCTGATCAATAACATCACCAATTACATTATTAAACATTTCTAAACAACAAATAACTAAACATATTCACAATAAACATAAGCAATGAGAGTATCATCAAAAAATATCTAAACATATCCAAACAAAAAATAGCTAAACAGGTCCAAAAACACATAAATACAGATGTCTACATCAATAAAATAAATAAATAACATCTACTATAATTTTATTTCCTCCTTAATTGACGATGTTCTCTTCCCACTGCTCATCTTCTCCCTCATCTTTCATATTTCTTCTAACATTTAAGCTTGTTACATTTGCATCCACTGTTGTATCTGCATCTGCTACTGCTGCATTTGCATATGCCATAAGCTTGTACTTTCCTTACCTGTTCTAGCTCGGCTGTAAGGGTAGTTGTATGTTGGTTATATAAAGAACCTTGTGTACTAGATGAAAAACTGGAGCCACCAGATGTCTGCCCCTCATATGCATAGGCTTGCAAGCCTAAACCGTATACTCTGCCGTGCTGCATTCCTCCTACCTCTTGCGACCAAGTGCGATAGTCAGAATATTCTGTTGATCCACCAGAAGAACCCTTACCTACTGCAGTATGGCTCTCTCGAAGTCGTGTGTACTCCTCCTTTCAAACTTAATAAAAATTTAAGCAATTTATACATAACATCACAAAAATTAAACTTATATAATTACAAAGGCTTTCCTTTGGTTCGGCAGATTTATGGGATTTAGCTAAAGAAGCATGTGAAGGGGAGAAAGTTACAATCCATGACCTAATACAATATAGACACAATGATAGAGCTTCTAACTCAAACCCAGCCATGAATTAAAAATATCTATCGCTTGGACTTACAATCCAACATAAAAATGATGAGAACCTTTACTTACATAGTCGTATGAAACCTTGATGTCTAATCTTTATGTAAAATATAAGATATAATAGGAGTGATATATAAAAAAGGGATTTATAACCATATCATTGAAGCAAAAGGTATAAAGTTACCTTCATAGCAAGCGAGCTCCAGCTGTTGCTTCCAATAAGAAAATGTGGAAACTTCCGATCCAACAGGAAGGGAATGTCGTCGAAGGAGCGAACTCAAACACAACGCGCAAAAGGGAGAAAGTTACCTTCACAGTAAGCTTCCAATCAAAAAATATTCGTAACTTTCGATCCAACAGGAAGGGAACGTCGTCGAAGGAGCGAACTCAAAAAGCGACCCATGAAAGGGAGAAACTTACCTTCATAGCAAGTGAGCTCCCATTGCGGCTTCCAATCAGAAAATGACATAACTTTTGATCCAATAGGAAGGGAACTTCGTTGAAGGAGCGAACTTGAACCATGACGAAGGGAACGTCGTCGAAGGAGCAAACTCAAACAATGACGAAGGGAATGTCGTCGAAGGAGCGACGCAAATTACAGAATGGAATCACGAAAGAAATGAAAAGCATGGCCTCGACCGGGCGAAATAGGGCCATTACCAGCGCAACATCGGCGAATATGCAATGGAATAGTTAGAATACCGGCGCAACATCGGCGAATTTGCCGCCAGTATATCAGCGGTGGTAATTCCACCGTAACTTTATCGACGAATATTCTGCCAGTTAATTCGCCATATTTTTCGGCGTACTTTATCCACCAAAAAATCCAATGATAATGAAGCATTTTCTTGTAGTGTGTGATTACATTAATGCAATTAAAAAGCTCTTTAAAACAAAGCCCAAGTGTCTATTTGTGACAACTTTCTTGTCACTTTGCTTTCTTAAATGCAGTAATAGTTTATGTTTGTCTACTATATTTTTTTATGATCTGAAGAAAATTTTATGCGATGAAGCTTCTTTTTAGAACAACTTTTAAAAAAAATTACTTCTCCTGCAACAACCTTTATAAAATGCTACAGCAGTTCCAAACAAACCCAAAGTGTTTAAATTTTAGCAGCTCATGCAATAGATCCTTGCTTCCAAAAAACCTTTCAACAACTGAATTTAAATATTATACAACCTAGCAAATATTTGTTCTCATTAATGCAAGTGTATCACCTCATAAGCTCATGTGGCCAACACATTCTATCACTCATTATCTTAAAGATATCTAAATAAAATAGCCATGATGTATTACTTTATTAATATCATCAATAAGAAATTTAAGAAAAAATCTACTTAAACTTCTACATCCAAATAAAATGTTTAAAATACATTTTAAAAAAAAATAATTATAATAACAACACATAAAGATACAGTAGACCAAAATATAAAACTACTTAATCAATCCTCCAAAATTTCCTCATGATTAGTTGAGATGCAGACCTCCAAAATTTCTTCATGTTTGCTTGGGATATTAACATTTCCAGGTTGATTAGAAGAAGGAACAAATGGTGCCGGGGGCATCTCCAAGATTTGAAAATTCGTTGTGAGCATTTGAACAACTTTACTCATTGAAGGACGTTCTGCTGGATTCCACTGTATGCACCAAAGTGCTATTATGGCAAGCCTTTGCATAATTTCTTCATTGCCCTCCATTTCCATGGCTAATCCTAAGTTGTTACTATGGAGCAACTTGTTATATATCCACTCTGGAAAATAAATTTCACTGAGGTTCTCAATTGTAGGATCAATATTTTTCCTCCTTCCAATCATTTCTAGTAGAAGCATTCCATAACTATATACATCCGATTTATGAGAGACAGGTCCAAAGTTTCTAGAGTAGACCTCTGGTGCTATGTATCCCATAGTGCCTCTTGCAGCGCTAATTGTCACAATGCTTTGATCTCTGGAGCATAGCTTGGCCAAGCCGAAATCTGAAATTTTTGGATTGAAGTCATAATCTAACAAAATATTATGGGGTTTGATGTCAAAGTGAAGAATTATTTGATTGCATCCTTGGTGCAAATAATTGATTCCTTGGGCAATGCCAATTGCAATCTCATGCAACTTCTCCATATTGAAAAATTCATGTCTCATCTTTGATTCACCAAAGAAAATAAACTTTTCCAAAGAATTATTTGGCATGAACTCATACACTAGGGCTCTGTTAGTTTCATCTGAACAAAATCCCAAGAGGCGAACTACATTGACATGGTGAATTTTTCCTATAGTGGCAACTTCGTTGACAAAATCATCTCCATTGGATTTTGATGCTTCTAGTAATTTAACTGCCACAAGAATTCCATTAGTCAGCTCACCTTTGTAGACACTTCCAAATCCTCCTTGACCCAGCTTATGCTTAAATTTCTTTGTTATTTTCTTAATATTAGAGAATTTGTATCGAGTTAGTGTTGTGGATTTGTAGGTTGCAAGGAAGTTTTCCACCTTTATGCGCTTCTGTTTTTCATTGCTATATTTTTTGAAAAAGTAGAGAACCACAAGAGCTGCAATTACAAAAATCACAAGAGATGTACCAATGGCAACGCCTGCAAGAAAGGAGATTTTAGCATTCATTAAGACAACTTTCTTGTTTATAAGCACCACCATTCCAAAATTTTACTTGTCAGGCAAATAACCCTTTCAAACAAAATTTAGGTTGGAAGCCCAGGAAAAACTTAAAATAAATGGTGAGATTGCTCTATACCTTCAACAATAAGATGTAAGCCTGGGAAAAACATATATGGACAAAAAATCAGTTTGTTAGTCCACAATCAATAAAAGTAAATATAAATTTGAAGATAAGGGTAACAAAACATTCTTGTAAGTTTATTTTCTTTGTCATGACAGAAAAGAAAAATTTCCCTGTAAATATCTGACCTAACCTCCTAAATCACATTGTATTTGAAATTTGTCCATGTAGTCTGCCAACTCTAATTCATTGCTAATTATCTTTTCCATGGAAGTTTTATTAAGTTAAAACCAGTTTTCTTTTCCTGATATGAAGCTTGATGAGATTCTTTTTGGTTGCCAAATAATTACTTACTGAGGAGGTCTAAGGATGACTAAGAAATGAGAGAACAGAGTGTAAAAAACAGATATGAAGCTTTATGAGGTTCTGTTTGGATGCCAAATATTTATCTATTGAGAAGATCTACTAACTATTGCAAATTTGAATGAGTTTTTCGGTGTGGCTGCTAGAATTTTCGAATCAATTGATTGAAATCATGGTGGCTGGAATTTCTTAGGTAGGCGATCAAAAGAATGCGCTGATAATCATATCATTTTCAGCTTATGAGTAAGAGTGTACCTTAATTGAAAGCATTGGAATCAAATATGTTTATGACAATACAAAAATATCAATAATAATATGAATGACAAAGAAATAAAGAGAATAGGGGGAGAGAAAGAAAGTGTAAAGAGCTTTGAGATAATCATTTCTCTTTGATTTCTCTTTTTTCTTATATGTAGTGCGTTAATTAAGTTGTAGCTAAAATTTTTATCATTAAACTAAAAAACAGGATCTACGGTATCTGATTTTCGTAAACATATCAACTATAGAAAAAAAAATATGAGAAGTTTATAATATTAATTCTTTACAAAAACAGAACAGAAAAGAAAAAAAAAGATGCAACTCATCTCTCGACGGAAAAAACTTAAAACAGAAGATTCAGATAGATGGGAACTCACCATGGTGAGATTCTTGTGAAAAACAAAATTTTTTATCCCTTTTGAAATTATATCCACAGTTGTTTCCTTCATATAAACAATCTGTACATGTCAGATCTTGGGCAAGCAGATACAAAGAAGCCGTTTGTCCTTGCAGGCTCTTTGGAGCTATAGCTTGTATCGATTGACCAGAATTATTAGAAAGAACTTCACCGGCATATATTACGGTGCATGAAGGAGGAAGTATATCTATTCTCACATATTCACTAAGAGCATAAACAAGCGAACCTTGTTCACTGAGGCAAGAGATTGGCCCAACTACGTTTTCATTGTCAGCCTGCAAGCTTAGCTTGGTTGTGCAGTTCACTAGAACAAAATGTGATACAGCCACATAAAAAATTGAACCGTTGACGTTAGGCCGTTTTCGGATACCTTTTCTCCATGGGCAATTAATCGTAGAAGTTGATAGAAGAACTTGAATAAAGATCCCATAATTTTTTTCATAGTCAATAGATGTTACTCTGTAAGATTCTGAAGAGGGGAGGGTGATAATTGTCTCGTTGGTGGAGGAGCAGGACAGATTCGCTCTCAATCCTGCTGTCCTGCAACTACTACTGGAGCTGCTTTCAAGAGTATAAGGGAATTTGATCTCCATATCTCCACACATGGGAGAAGGGCAGTCATTGGAGAGGGCATAGGCTATTGGGAATATCCCAAGCAGGAGAAGATGGTACCAAGGCATTGCAAAAAGGGGGAACTGGGAACAGCAGCAAAGCCCATCTTGCAAATGCAGTTTTAAACAGCATTTAATTCGTTAATTACAGCTTCCGAACTTGACTATTCCACCGCGCTTAAGGACCAGGGTAGACTTTGAAGAAGAAGACGACCATGACTAATTTTATGTGGCGAATAAGAGAAGAAGTATTTGATATGGTTTGGAATTCCAAGTTTTGAAAAGTCCAGCTTATTAGGATAGTGGAGATAACGACTAGCAAGACTTAGACCCAATTAATGGTCACCAAGTCAAATCAATTAATGAAAATGAACTACTAAATTTTTTGTTAAAGTTTTGATGGACTAATGATAAATCTTTTATCGTAAAACTTAAGAATGAAAAATCTATAACTACTCCGTCCATGTGGTGTCAATTAGAGAGAAAAAAAAAAAACTATCTCGATCCTAAATTAATTTTTACATTTCACTTTTCTTGCTCTCTGTAACATCCGTCGCTACAAAATTGATAATAATTTAATCATGTTTAATTCAAAGTTATTATAAATATAAGGAAGTAGTATGGAAGTCAAAAATTAAAAGATATATTAAGTATCCAAAAGTCATTCGGAGCGCTACAGCACTGATCTAGATGATGTTGTGAAGTTGAGCCCTCATTTTGGAGGGAAGGAGAATCCTGTAGCGCTAACTAGGGAGAACTGTAGCAATAAACTCTTTGTCTGGGAGTATATAGAATTTTATGACCGATCACAGTGATGCTAAATATTGGACTGTCATGATGTTGAACACTAAAATAAGTTTTTATACACAAATATCCAAATTCATTTTCTAATTCCACATTTCATGACTTGGTTGGTTGGAGAATGAGAGAAGGAAGATGAGAAAGAAAAAATAGATGGATTTGAAGACAAAAGTGCAAAATTCGTTCTACGAATTTGTTAATGAAATTGTGAAGCACGAGATAGGCTCCAAATGTCCCATTTCTAATTTCAATTTAAATTTTTTTTACGAAAGGTTAGGGAATAAAGCATGATTTAAACGAATTTTAGAAAAATTTCATCTTGTAGTTTTTAATATATTATGAAATGTCTCATTCTTATTAGTTTAACTATAAGAAACTATTATTCCCCCATTAGTTTTGTTAGTACAAATTTATGAGTATTTCATGTAGAACATGGCATTTCTGGCATTTGCTACATTTCATTAAAAATTTTAAAATTATATTTTAAAGACTCCTTTTGAATGATTTTTCAAATGACAAATGTCAAATATATATGCAAATTATACAAGTGTTATCCCTTGAAATATAATATATATAGCAAGGCATACATGTTCAAGTGTTAATATCTGCATATGCATATCATGGCATTCTGACAGGATAATTTCTTTGTTATGACAGGAATTTTTTAATCAATTGCTTGAAATCATGGTGACTGGAATTTCTTAGGCCGGCGAGCAAAAGAAAGCGCTGAAAATCATATCATTTTCAGTCTACGAGTAAGAGTGTACTTTGTTGAAAGCGCTGGAATCAAATATGTTCGTGACAATACAAAAATATCACTAATAATAAGGATGACTAGGAAATAATAAGGATGACTAAGATATAAGAGAATAGAGAGATAAAGAGAGTTTAAAGAGCTTTGAGATTTCTTATTGTCAAAGTACAAGTCTTGGGATAATCATCTCTTTGATTTCTCTTTTGTCTTATATCTAGTGCGTTAATAGAGTTGTGGCTAAAATTTTTATCATTAAACTAAAAAACAGGATCTATGGTAGCTGATTTTCTTAAACATATCAACTATAGAAAAAAATGAGAAGTTTATAATATTAATTCTTTACAAAAAAACAGAACAGAAATGAAAAGAAAAGATGCAACTCATCTCTCGACGCAAAAAACTTAAAACAGAAGATTCAGATAGATGGGAACTCACCATGGTGAGAATCTTGTAAAATACAAAAACTTGTATCCCTTCTGATATTATATCAACATTTTTTTTCTTCAACGAAACAATCTGAACAGGTCATAGCTTCGGCATTCACAGACAAAGAAGCCGTTTGTCCTTGCAGGCTCTTTGGCGCAATAGCTTGTATCGATTGACCAGAATAATTAGAAAGAACTTCACCGGTATATATTCCGATGCATGAAGGAGGATGCATGTCTATTCTCTCAAATACATTCATAGCATAACAAAAGAATCTAGTTCACTGAGGCAAAAGATTGGCCCAACTACTCCTTCAATGTCAGCTTGCAAGCTTATCTTGGTTGTGCAGTTCACTAGAACAAAACGTGATACAGCTACATCAAAAACAGAGCCATTGACGTTAGGCCGTCTTTGGGTACCTTTTTGCCATGGGCAACCAATGGAAGATATTGATAGAAGAACTTTAATAAAGAACTCATAACCATTAAAGCCAATAGATGTTACTCTGTAAGATTCTGAAGAGGGGAGGGTGATAATTGTCTCGTTGGTGGAGGAGCAAGATAGATTCGCACTTGGTAAGGTCTTAATCTCATCCTTAAAAAGGTAGTAACAAACTAAAGATAGATCTTTCTTCATCTTTGATTTGGGATACATGCGGCTCTTGCCCCCTCCCAATCAAGGCAAAATTGATCATAGGGGGAGTCAATTCGACCTCTTCCACACATGTTAACATCATCGAGTAGGGTTCTGACAAAAAATCTCGGATAGGTCAAACATCATAGGAGGATGCCAATCAAATCTTAAATCCTTGATTCGAGAAATATGCAATCTTTATTGTGTCTCAATTACTGGATGATCAATCCCATGGTGATTCGATCTCGACCTATTCCACACAGGTTAACATCATCGAGCAGGCTCTGACATACAACCTATGATAGATTATACATCTTTGATGGATTCTCTCGATCTCCTCCATATAGGTTAACGTTATCGAACATAGCTCTGACATACAACCTCGGATAGGTCATACATCCTTGATGGATTCTCTCGACCTCTTCCATATAGGTTAACATTATTGAGCAGGGCTTTGACATACAACCTTGGATAGGTCATACATCCTTGGTAGATTCTCTCGACCTCTTTCATATAGGTTAACATCATTGAGCAGGGCTCACACATACAACCTCGGATAGATCATACATCCTTGGTAGATTCTCTCTACCTCTTCTATATATGTTAACGTCATCGAACAACACTCTGACGTATAACCTCTGATAGGTCATACATCACCAGTGGATTCTCTCAATCTCTCCTATATAGGTTAACGTCATTGAGAAATGCTCTGACATAAAACCTCAAAAAGGTCATATATCTTCAGAGGATTCTATTAACCTACACTCTACTACCCATCCACAAACTTTCTTTGGGCTTCTACCCGACGCTGAATTTCTAACCGTTGTCGGATTTCTACCCATCACCATACTATCGTCGAACTTTTACCCGATGTCATACTTCTTCCCATCAACGAACTTCCATCAGACTTCTACCCAACGCCCAACTTCTACTCGCCATCAAACTTATTCCCTTTACCAGACTGTCGTCAGACTTCTACTTGTCGCCATACTTCTGCCCGTCGTCGGACTTCCATCAGACTTTTACCCGATGTTATACTTCTACCCATTGTCATACTTTTTTCCGTCATCGAACTTCTACACATCGACAGACTTCTACCTAATGCCCAACTTCTATCGTTCATTAGGCTTCTGTTCATCACCAAACTTTTGTCAGACTTTTACTCGACATTAAATTTCCACCCGTCATTGGACTGTCGTTAGACTTCTACCCGACATTATACTTCTTCCCGTCTTTTGACTTATGCCCGTAGCTGGACTTTCGTCGGACCTCTACCCGACATCGAATTTCTACCCATCGTCCGACTGTCGTCGAACTTCTACCCAACATCATACTTCTGCCTGCCGTCAGACTTCTTCCCATCGTCGGACTTTCGTTGGACTTTTACTCGACATCAAATTTCTACCCATCACCGGACAATCATCAGACTTCTATCCGACGTCGTACTTCTATCTGTCGTTAAACTTTTGCATGTCGTTAGACTTATGTCGATCTTCTACCCAACACCTAACTTTTACCCGTTGTCAGACTTTTGCCTATCGTCGGACTTCTACCCGACGTCATACTTCTGCCCATTGTCGGACTTCTACCCAACACCGAATTTCTACCCATCATCAGACTTTTGCCCATCATTAGACTTCCGTTGGACTTCTACCCAACACAAAACTTCTACCCGTCGTCAAACTTTTACCCGATACAAAACTTCTTCTAGACGTCAGACTTATGTTTATTGCCAGACTTACACTAACTAATGTTAGACCTTCACAAAATCTCTAAAAGGAGGAGGAAACTCCTACTCAGTGAGGGGCCCTAGACATGCACAGGGGATACCACCTTAAGAAGACTAGGGGAAGGCCTTAGCATGAGGGAGAGTAGAAGAAGGAGGATGAAACTCCTACTCAGTGAGGGGACCTATATCTGGACAGAGGATACCACCTGAACAAGATTAGGGGAATTAATCAGCTTGAGAGAGAGAATGAGGAGAAAACTCTTACTCAGTGGTGGGCCCTAGACCTGGACAAGAGATACCGCCTGAATCAAGAACAAGGGAAGGTCTCAGTGTTAGGAGAAGAAAGAGGAAGAATAGGGAATGTGCAAGAATTTCATATCCCTAGAGTGTATTTATTGTAAAGGAGGGGGGTTGGAGAAAGTGAAAAAAAAATCTAACCTCTAGTGGTTTGCCGGTGGTAAGCTAACCGCCAGCAGTTAGCCAAACTGTTAGCTAACCGCAGCCAGCTAGCAGGCTAAGCACAGGCCGGGAAATCTAGGTGGGATGGCCTGTGAGCAGGCATGGAAGCCGCGTAGGCAGGCGGTGCAAGCGCAGGTAGTCCAGGCAAGTGCGGTTGCGTTTTGGTGGCGTAGCACAACTAGCGATTGATCCTCCCCAACTCATTTTTGGGCCTGATTTTTGCAAAAAAGGCTCAAATCAAATATTTTTGGGGTCACCGGGACAATTTTTTGACGTTCCAAACTCAATTTTGGCATTTTAAAAGCTATTTGGGACATCTACACCCAAGATTAGAGTATTTCCAAAGTTCAAATCGCACAAAAAATTCCTAAAAAGCTTTGACACATATTTTTAGACATTTGAAAAATTGATGTCCAAAAATAGGGGGGCAACTGTTACATTATCAGAAATTTATCATGATCGGGCATGAATCTCGAGGCAAAAGCAAGTTGGAAACATCCAAAATTAAAATTAGGATCATCCAACCAATTTCAACAAACTTTTAGTCAAACTGAATATCTCAGAAAAATGAACCCAACGATATTAAATTTGACTCAATCTAAGCCCAAATGGGTCCAAATCAAGGACCCGAAGCGCTATAAGAAGGTTTAAACCACAATTTAGATTTCCAAACAATTTTTAAAACATGACATGATTATATTCAAATCGAGAAGATCAATGAGAGGAATCCAATGAGCCTAAGATTATTGAATTCTGATAGCACTAAGACATTCAAATGTCAAGTAAATGATCTATGATCAAGGGATTCAACATCGGCCGCCCATCCAAACCACTCTTACTTTATCCGTAATCTTCCTCCTATTTATAGGCCATGCCACTCTTAAAAATCTATAAATAGAGCCTCCCTTTCTCTTAAAAGGGGACCCCAAGCAAGAGAACATAAGAGAGCTTGGAGATTGCTCTTGCCCCTCACTCCTCCTCGACTACCACCTGGAGTTCCGTCTGACCGCCACTTGAAGTCGTAAGTTTCTCTTAAGCACCACTTGACAACTGGAGTTCTGCCGGACCAGCACGTGAGGCCCGTACATCGGTCGGACCACCACCTGAGGCCCAGACTTCGGCCGAACCACTATTTGATTAACAAACTTCTATCGAACCACCACCTATGGCCCGGGCTTCTGCCAGACCACCATATGAGGCTCTAACTTCTACTAGTCCAGCACCTAATGCCCGATGTTCCGTCGGACCACCACCTCAGGCCCAGAATTCTATTAGACCACCACCTGAGGTCAAAACTTCTATCGGACTACCACCTGAGGTCCAAACTTCTACCAGGTCACCAACTGATGCCCAGAGTTCTACCAGAGTACTACCCTACTACTATAGTCTTTCTGACCTCTGTCTTCTACTGATTATGATCCTTCTGATCTCTATCACCTACTATGATCTTTCGACCTCTATCCCATTAAATATGGTCCTACCGACCAAATAAACATGTCTATGTCGATTATTTTAACTCCCTCCATGTAATGTGCTCTATATGATGTATATTTGTGACATCAAGCCAATGCCTTCTCCGAAGGAAGGGCCTCATTTGTAATCGACTATAAATAGTAGTGGATTCATTCAAATTGGGCCAAGTCTCGTGGTTTTTCCACCCTTTGAGGAGTTTCCACATAAAAACTCTGGTGTCTCTTATAAATAATGCACCCACTTTTTTATCTACTTGTGTGTTGGATCTTCGTACAATGTTAAGATGCTAAACTCTATATTTCTCTAGCACCGCGAATATTCCAGGATGAAAAAATAATAATTATAATAAATAATTATAAATAAACTTATCATTATTGTAATGTATCTTGGATGAAATTTATAATGAACCGATAAACTTGATGCTTTAGCAATCACATAAATAAAGAATTGAAGACTGTTATATGTATTTAATTTTTGGAGCCCTTTCTCTATATCTTTTTATACTGATTGCATTTCTTGTTGCAAAATTAATGGTGTAAACGAGTCAAGTCGAGCAGAGCATCAACTTAATTTAGCTAAGCTTATTTAGCTCTTACTATGCTCAGGCTTGGTCGTTAAAAATGTATAGGCTCCAGCCCTGCTCCATTGTAGGAGTTTATTTAGAAAGCTCAAGCTTGACTTAATTGTTTAACTCGATTTTTTAGTTTTAAGTTAAAATTTTCATTTTTTAAGAAATTTTATTTTTAATATAGAATTAATTTAAAAAAGATTAAAAGATATTATATAATGTTAATCTAAATTAATTTTAAATATATTTTAAATTAATTGAGCAGCTCAACGAGCTTATGAGCCAAGCCAGGTTGAGCTAGAGCTCGAACTAGAGCTTGTTTAATATACAAACTCAAGTGTAGGCTCAAACTTGAACTTGTTGCTCAATAAATATGACTCGTATGCTCGTTAGCGAGTCATGCTTGAGCCGACTTAGCTCACGTATAATCTTACATTAATGCAATCAAAAAGATCTTCAAAACAAAGCCCAAGTGTCTATTTGCAACATCATTCTTATCCCTTTGCTTTCTAAATAAAATCAGCAAGATGCATTACTTGATTAATATCATCAATAAAAAAATTTAAGAGAAAATCTACATAAACTTCTACTTCCAAATAAAATGTTTAAAATACATTTATTAACAAAAAACTACAATAACAACACACAAAGACTCAGTAGACCAAAATTTAAACTAATTAATCAATCCTCCAAAATTTCCTCATAATTGGTTAAGATGTCGAGCTCCAAAATTTCTTCATGATTTGTTGAGACATAAACATTGTCAGGTTGCTCATAAGAAGGAACAAATGGTGTTGGGGGCATCTACAAGCTCTGAGTGTTTGTTGTGAGCATTTGAACAACTTTGCTCATTAATGGATGTTCTGCTAGATTCCATTATATGCACCAAAGTGCTATTATGGCAAGCCTTTTCATAATTTCTTATTTTTCCTCCATTTCCATGGCTAATCCCAAGTTATTGTTATGGACCAACTTGCTATAGAACCACTCTGGAAAATAAATTTCACTGAGGCTCTCAATTTTAGAATTAACATTTTTCCTCCTTTCGATCATTTCTAGAAGAAGCATTCCATAACTATATACATCAGACTTATGAGAGATCAGACCAAAGTTTCTAGAGTAGACTTCTTGAGCTATGTATCCCATAGTGCCTCTTGCTGCGCTTATTGTCACAATGCTTTGATCTAAGGTGCAGAACTTTGCCAGGCCAAAATTTGAAAATTTTGGATTGAATTCATAATCTAACAAAATATTATGGGGTTTGATGTCAAAGTGAAGAATTCTCTGATTGCATCCTTGGTGCAAATAATTGATGCCATGGGAAATGCCAATTACAATCTCATGTAACTTCTCCATATTAAAAAATTCATGTCTCTTCTTTGATTCCCCAAAGAAAATAAACTTTTACAAATAATTATTTGGCATGAAATCATACACTAGGGCTCTGTTAGTTCCATCTGAGCAAAATCCCAAGAGGCGAACTACATTGACATGTTGAATTTTTGCTATAATGGCAACTTCCTTGACAAAATAATCTCCATTGAATTTTAATGCTTCTAGCAATTTAACTGTCACAGGAATTCCATTAGTCAGGTCACCTTTGTAGACACTTCCAAATACTCCTTGACCCAGCTTATGCTTAAACTTTTTTGTTATTTTTTAATATTAGAGAAATTGTATCGAGTTAGTGTTTTTGATTTGTAGATTGCAAGGAACTTTTCCACCTTTCTGTGCTTCTATTTTTCATTGCTATATTTTTTGAAAAAGTAGAGAACCATAAGAGCTACAATCTAAAAAATCACAAGAGATGTACCAATGGCAACGCCTGTAAGAAAGGAAATTTAAACTTTAACTAATGCAACTTTTCTTTTTAAAAGCACCACCATCGATAAATTTTACCAAATTTCATGCAATGAACTCTTTTAAAAGAAATTCAGGTTGGAAGTCCGTGGAAAACTAAAATAAATGGTGAGATTGCTACATATACCTTCAACAATAAGATGTGAACCTGGGAAAAACATGTATGGACAAAAATTTAGTTCATTAAGCCACAATTAATAAAAGTCAATGTAAATTTGAAGAAAAGAATAATAATACACTGCTAATAAATTTAGCTTTCGCAGCACTTTTTAGGACCTATTGCAGCAATTTAAACACCTACTAATTTATTTGCAGTGGTTTAAGAACTAAAGATAGGATGGTGCAGCCTATTACCATAAGTTTCCTGTTCGAAACCCTAGCAGAAGATGAGATCACCATCAGAACTTCTTAGGCTTTCTCGGAGTTGAAGTAATCACGAATTGCCAATCACTTTTGAAACAGGCAACAAGAAAATTAGTGCATTGAGAAAAGCACAGTGGAGGTGGAATCAAATGCTTACCTTGGAGAACGACTACGAGAAGCCCATTTGGCAAATCATTTGGCTTGTTGGGAGACGGACGCGTGAGAAAGTCGAGTGGGAGCTAGGGCACGCTAGGGAGATAAAGGAGAATAGGCACATAACAGTGATTTTGAATTGAAGGCATGGTAGCGGTTGGCAAACTGTGTTTATTTAAATCATTGCTAAAATATTAATTTTTTAATAATTTCTTTAGCGGCGGTTAAAACTACTACGTATATCAATCTATAGCAACGGTTTTAAAACCGCTACTAAAAACTAATGCAAAAACTTCATATTTTTAGTAGTGATACATGCTTAAAACTTTATTTTCTTTGCTATTACAGAAAGAAAATTTTCCCTAAAAATATCTCTGACCTAACCTCCTAAATCTTTCTAATTGTATTCGAAATTTCTCCATGTAGTCTGCTAATCACCTTTTCCTTGAAAGTTTTATTAAGTTAAAATGAAATTTGTATTCCTGATATGAAGTTTGAAGAGGTTCTATTTGGATGCCAAATATTTATTTATTGAGAAGAATTAGGGTTGTTGATGATTTTTTAAGGTGTGGCTGAAGGAAATTTTGAAAGTATTGAATCAAATATGTTCGTGACAATACCAAAATATCATTAATAATCAGAAGATTAAGATATAAGAGAATAGAGAGAGAGATATTTCTTATTGTCAGTAGTACATGTCTTGGGAAAATGATTGCTCTTTTATTTCTAAAAATTTTATCATTAAACTAAAAAAAGGATCTATGGTTGCTGAAAAAAATAAGAAGTTCATTACAAAAAATAACAGAAAAGAAGCATCAGATGGATAGAAACTCACCATGAGAATCTACGGAAAAAAAAAAAAAAAATTTATCCCTTATGATATTATATCCACATTTTTTGCCTTCACTTGAACATGAATAACAGGCCCGAATATTTTAATCTACATTCACATACAAAGAAGTCGTTTCTCCTATAATATGAATAATAGGCGCTATAGCTTGTATTGATTGAAGAGGATAATTAGAAAGAACTTTACAGGTATATATTACAGTGCATGAAGGAGGAAGTATGTATATTCTTTCATATTCATCCAGAGCATAAACAAACGAGCCTAGTTCACTGAGGCAAGAGATTTCCCAAACTTCGTCATCATTGTTAGCTTGCAAGGTTAGCTACAACAAAACGTGATACAGGTACATCAAAAATAGGGCCGTTGATGTTAGGCCGTTTTTGGGTACCTTTTCGCCACAGGCAACTAATAGAAGATGTTGATAATCTTGCATAAATTATAATTGACGGCTATTTTTCATGATCATAACTGATTGTCATGGACGATCTAAATCGTCTAGTACGATTAATTAGATGAGCTGATCGTATAGTACGATATAAATTGTATAATATGATATAAATCGTACAGTATGAGTAGTTCAAAATTTGAACATCCGGTTTTGACTCAATCTCACTCCACTTTAGTGTGTGTGTGTGTGTATGGTCACCAAGCTAGCATACACCCTTATAAGACTTGACTTAAGAAATAAAAAATACATCAATGAATATTACAAAAATCTTTACAGCATAACTTATTCTACCAAATTCTGAGCCTTGAATCTTTGTTGGATGGTGCATAGTGTTCCTAAAATATAAGAAAATAGGGGAAACCAAAAAGTTATTTTTAATAAAAATAAAAAAATTATAAATTAAATAACATATAAACTAATACAAATATAAGATGAAAATATGCAACTTAAACACGAATACAACCAATCAAATACATTCTCCCTCTTTGACATTATCCAAAAGAAGATAAATACATAAAAGGGAAAAAACAAACCTAATCGGAACAAACAACACAAACTAAAGATTATAAGACCCTGATCAGGTGGAGGTGGTTGAGATGGTAATGTTAGAAGAATAAAAAAAAATTTGGCAAATTTTCTTAGAATGTGAGAGTTACCTCTTGATTTTTCAAAAGCTTAGTAAGAAATAAATTGACTGCACTAAGATAAGGTTGAAAATTTGAAACCCTAGGTCAGGTTCCATACCGGTTAAAGTCCTTTTTAAATAAAAAATCTAATTTAGAAAATAAATTAGAAAGAAAATGTGATCTTTGCAAACTTATTTTTAGTAATATATATAAGAGAATAGCATTGCAATATGATGAACCAGAAATCATGATATTTAATCTCAGGTGTGGACAATATCAATTGGCACATTGATTTGTCTAAGATTTAAAGACTTGACAGGAACGAAAGCTAACTTACTGTGGACTCATTTTTTATATCATTTATCAGTGTTTTGCGCACTTTATGTATCTTTTGACTTTTGATACATTTTATATATCTTGTAATTTATTTAGCGAATATTATGAATCTTTTCAGTTTTGGCTTATTTTATGCCTCTTTTTCGCTTTTGCAAACTTACTTCCTTCTTAAGTCTTTAAAGATTCTCAATTGTGAGATTATCTTTCAAATATAATAGAAGAGAAACTCACTCTCTATTATAAGGAAGAGTAATCCACAAACCAAAACATAAACCATCTGATATTAACAAACAATTTTACTAAGAAAATTTGAAATAGATTCATTAATTTGCAAAAGTATTCAAATGAGATAGAGAACTGTAAAGATGAATCAGATCTCTATTTCTTGGTCTAATTTTGAATTTAAAATACTTTTTGATAAAAATAAATAGACCACTAAAGGAGTTAGATGAAGAGGGATAATCATCATTTTTTTTCCTTAAACTATTTAGAGAAGTTAATCACCAATTAAATTTTTATGTAAAAAGGAGGTAAAATTTTTATTAAAAAAGATTTGAGAGAAGTGAGTTGATTTTTTAATGTAAATATAATATGAAAAGTGATTTGTGTGTGTTGATCAGAGGTAAATCAAAAAAATATACATGAAAAATAAAAGAAATGAATTACAAAAAAAGTATCAAAAAATAATACAGAAAATATTCACGAAGAACAAAAACACAATAAAGAAAATATACATATGCATTAACTACAACACATAAATATAGAAACAAAACTTTATGCCTCATTTTCTTGCTCATGGTATGATGATTCAGAAGCTATGTCTACCTAGGAGAACTTTTATATTTTATCATTTGTCTTTTTTACAATATGCTTAGTTTTACCCTTCTCCTTTGAATGAAGAGTTTTTAAGTTACGGTACTCATTTTTCATTTGTCCGGATTTCCTACACTTAAAGCAAATAACATGCAAGGAAATCTTAACATTCTTACCATTTTTACCTTTGTTCCATTTTTGTTAGTGTTGATCCTAGTGCTTTAGTAAAATTTTAAATTTAGTTATTATGGATGCTTTCTCCTTACTCTCATCATCTACTAAGTCGCTTTTATCCATGTTTTTAGGTTTGACCATTATAGATTCACTTGTATCCAAAATTCTTTGACTCACACTTTGCTCATGGGCAATGAGTGAGCCAATCATATTATCAATAAAATAATCATTCAAATCTTTTGATTCACTTATAGCATTGACTTTAGCATGAAATTTATCAGACAAATAATGTAATTTTTATTGATATTTTTAATGTTTGAAAGTTCTTTACCTAAAGCATGTAATAATAATACTAATTGAGTATATCTAAAATGCATGTCTAAGATAGTCTCATCAGGTTTCATGCAAAAAAATTCATAATTATGCATTAAAATAAATAATTTAGATTACTTGACTTTATGAGTACCTTCGTATGTAGTGCATAATCTATCCCAAATTTCTTTGCCATTAGTACATGTAGAGATTTTCATATAATCTTTACAATTCAAAGCACTTAAAAAATAATTCAAGCATTTATCATTCAATTAAGCATTGATTTGTTCTATTTTACTCCATTCAGTAAAATGAATATCAGTTTTGACTCATAAACAATACTGGATGGTACAAAATAACTTGTTTGAATGATACGACACATTCATTAATCATTTAATTGCAAGAAGGTGGACATGTAAAATTTTCAAAATAAAAAGGAATAATTTCAAATTATGGTGGTCATGTGATTGAATATCCTTTCATAATATTACAATTTCTAAAGTTAGCCAATGATCTTTTTTTAAAAGTTTTCTAAAACTTAATTTTTGAATCTCACACTCATACCATTTGAAAGTTTGTGTAGGGTGTTAAACCTCTAAGAACCAGCCCGAGGCTAACCAAGAGGGGGGTGAATTAGAAATTTAAAATTCTTTTAGGAAAAAAGAAAATCTTTTTAAAGCCTTTTTAATATCTGAAAGTAAACACCTTAATCCCTAATGCAGAAGTCGATTATTTTCATGATAATAAAAAATCATAATTATCAACCACACAGTAAATAACATATAAGTAAAGTGCAAAAAATAATAAGAACAAACACCCCATATTTATAGTAGTTTGGTCCAACCTGACTTACGTCCAGTCCCTAGAACCTCCCATTTCAGGTGTTGCACTAAACCTTTAGTGACTCTCTTTTAGCTCCCACAGCTAGGCGTAGAAGCCCTTATAAAATCTCTTACATCTTCCCCAGTGCGATAGAGGACCTGAAATCAATTTCACCCTCCTGGTGGGGCAGAGAACCTGGAATCCTTTTCACCCTCCTAGTGAGGTAGAAAATCTATAATCACTTTCACCTTCTCAAGTGCGGCAGAGTAGCCTAGTCCTTTGATACCAAAGAGAACTTCTTCTTTATAAAACATCCCTCAAGATAAATCTTGACTATGATGGTATTAAGGTGCAAGCTTGCTGGAGCGACTGCATGAAACCTTCTCCACACTCCCTTGAAACCCCTTTGCAAGGATCTTCTCCCTCTCAAACTACACTCTTTTGTCTCTCCATTTTAAAGCTCTCTATTCAAGTTTTCTCTAGAGGAAAAATACCTCAATTACGTACTAAATAAACTTATAATATCTTTGGAGAAAGCTTTAGTATAGGTCTTTGAAAAATCTTAAAAATCAAATTCTGGCAGCAAAGATCATCCAGTACGATCATAGGGTCATCCTCTATGATGTGCAGAATTTGAAAAATAGTAGAAACTCAATTCTAGTGCAAAATATCATCCTGTACGATCGTAGGATCATAGAGTAAGATGTGAAAAATTTGACATGATAAAACTATAAGGTCTCCGTATAGTGTAGTACGATCAGTTCAAATTTGCACTGATTGTCAAGTATAAGATTGAGGATCATCCAGGACGGTTACAAGAAAAATTATGGTATTTCATCTAGGATGATCAAGTATCATCCCAAGTTTCTCTCAACTCATCCAATATGATCTTCACTGGTCATCCTGGATAATTGGATTGAATAAATTAATCATAATTAGTCCCCTAATCACAGGATCAATTTAGGCATGATTGTCATAGATTGTCTAGTACGGTATATATATCATCCTGAATGACTAGAATAAAATTTGAATATTAAAATCTTGCCTAAATTATGACTGGCGGCTATTTTTTATGATCATAACTAATCCTCCTGAAAGATCTAAATTGTCTAGTATGATTAGTTAGATGAGCTGATCGTACAATATGCTGTAAATCATATAGTATAATTAGTTCAAAATTTGAACTTCTAGTTTTGACTCAATCTCACTCTCCTTGAGTGTGTGTGTGTGTATGCATGGTCACCAAGCTAGTATACACCCTTACAGGACTTGACTCAAGAAATAAAAAAATGTATCAATGAACATTACAAAATCTTTATAGTATAACATATTTTACCCAATCTTGAGCCTTAAACCTTTATTGGATGGTGTATGGTGCTACTAAATTATTAGTACATATACAAACAAATATACATTACAAATATAAGGAGATATAGCGATGAAGGCTATAATGTTTGTTATCATTAAAAATATAAACTCGTGAGCTCGAGTTGCAACATTATCGAGTCAGTGTTGTGGACATGTAGGTTGCAAGAAAATTTTCAAGCTTTTTGCACGTCTATTTTTCATTGCTATATTTTTTTTAAAAAGTAGAGAAGCATGAGAGCTATAATAATAAAAAAACCACAAAATATGTATCAATGGAAACACATGCAAGAAAGAAAATGTTAACATTCATTAGTGCAACTTTCCTATTTATAAACACTACGATACAATTTTTTAAAAACATTTTAGGCATATAACCCTTATAAAAAAAATTTAGGTTGGAAGTAAAGGCAATACTAAAAAAAATTATGTGATTGCTCCAAATACATTCAACAATAAGATGTAAACCTGGGAAAAACATTCATGGACAAAATATTAGTTTGTTAAGCCTTAATTAATAAAAGTAAACATAAATTATAAGATAAGAGTAGTAAAAAATGCTTGAAACTTCATTATCTTTGCTATGACAAAAAAAAATCTTTTTTCTAAAATTTCTCTGACCTGAATTTTTAAATCTGATTGCTAATTACCTTTTCCATGAACGGTTTATCAAGTTAAAAAATCAATTCTCTATTAATGATATGAATCATAATGAGGTTTTGTTTGGGTGCCAAATATTTATTTATTGATGTCTAAGAATGGCTAAGAAATGAGAGAGCAGAGAGAGAAAGAGAGTGGTCAGAAGGACCATAGTTGGCAAGTGACTGGGGTCAGATGGACTGTAGTCAGCTGAAGGTGGTCAGAAAGATTGTAGTTGGCTGGTGACATAGGTCGAATGGATTGTAGTTGGGCGATGGTGGTCAGAAGGACTGTAATTAAAATGCAACGATGGTTAGAGGAACCATAGTCGACATAAGACAATGGTCAGAGGAAGGCTTGTTAGTGGATACTAGGTGGAGGATCGATGATGATGGTCGTTAAAAATTTAGTAATGAAAACCCAGTGGTGCTTAATTTTTGGTGTTGGTGTTGTGGTGGAGCTTTGGATTCTTCATTCAAGCCCCAAAGCTCTTCTCTTCTTCCACTCTTTTCTCCTCTTTTTCTTTCTTTCTCCCCTATCAGTGAAGAATGATAGGTCTATTTATAGCTTTTTTGAGTGGCATGACTACTGAAAAAGGAGAAGATCAAGGGCAAGTTGGGAGTGTTTCAATGGATGGCTGATATCAACTTTCTCAATCATAGATCATTTATCGAGCATTTGACTATATTATTGATGTCAGAATTTGGCAATCTTGGACTCATTGGATTTGTCTTATCAAGTCACTCGATTCAACTATAAGCACATCATAAATTATTACCGTTTGGTCATCCAATTAATACTCTAAAGCTTCCAAATAGGCTTTGGTCATTTAATTGAATCAAATTTCATGTCGTTTGGTTCATCTCCTTGGGAAGTTCAATTCGACTATAAGCTTGCTAAACCAGAATTTGAATGATCCAAAATTTAATTTTGAAAGTTTTTGATTCATATTTGCATCAAGATTCACGTCCGATCTAGACAGTTTTTGGTGACGCATCACACATAAATAAGAAAAATTACATAATTGAAGACTATTATATGTCTTTAATTTCTTGAGCCCTTCTCCATATTTTTTAAATAGTTGCATTAATTTCTTATCGTGAATGAATCAAATTGAGCTGAGGATCAGCTTAATTGAGCAAAGCTTATTTAGTTCTTATTGAGCTCAAGCTCAGTTCGATTGCAGGAGCATGTTTAGAAAGCTCAAGCTTGATTGAATTGTTGAGTTTGGTTTCTTAATTTTAAATTAAAATTTGTAATTTTTAAATTTATTTTATTTTTAATATAGAATTAATTTATAAAGGGATAAAAAATATTATATAATGCTAATTTAAATTAATTTTTAGATATATTTTAAGTTAATTAAGTAGCTCAACGATCTTACGAGATCGAGCTGAAGCTCGTTTAATTTACGACCTGATGTATAGACTCAAACTTAAACTCATGGCTCGTTAAACTCAATTTGTAAGCTTGTTAACAAGTCTTGCTTGAACTAACGTGGCTCACTTATACTCCTACATGAATTTAATTGAATACTCTTCAAAACAAAGCCCAACTGCATGTTTGTTTGTGACAACTTTTTTTCCACTTTGTTTTTCTAGAACGCAGTTAAAGTTTCTATTTTTCTGCTATACTTTCATTGATTTGAAGAAATTTTTATACAAGGAAGAAACCTTTTACAACAAATTTCAAAAAAAATTCTTCTCCTACAACAATTTTTCAACCTCCTTTATAAAATGCTACAACCTTCCCAAACAAACCCTAAGTCTTTAAATTTAAGCAATTCATGCATTAGATCCTTGCATCCTAAAAATCTTTCAACAACTTAATTTAAATATTATACAGCCTAACATATATTTGTTATCATTAAAGCAAGCGTATCACTTCATTAGCTCATGTGGCCAACAGATTCTATCACTCGGTATATTAAAGATATCTAAATAAAATCATTGACATGTATTACTTGATTGATATAATCAATAAGAAGTTTATGAGAAAATCCACATCAAAGTAAAATGTTTTAAAACACATTTAGTAACAAATAATTATAATAGCAACGAAGAAGGATTCAATACACCAAAATACAAAACTAATGAATCAATCTTCAAAAATTTCATCATAAATGGTTGAGATGCGGACCTCCAAAATTTCTTCATGATTGCTTAAGACATAAACATTGCCAGGTTGATCAGAAGAAGGAACAAATGGTGTTGGGGGCATATCCAAGCTCTAAAAGTTTGTTGTGAACATTTGAACAACTTTGCTCATAGATGGACGTTCTACTGGATTCCATTGTATGCACCAAAGTGCTATTATGGCATGCTTTTTCATAATTTCTTCATTGCCCTCAATTTCCATGGCTAATCCCATGCTATTGCTATGGACCAAATCGTTATATATCTGCTATGGTAAATAAACTTCACTGAGGTTCTCAATTGTAGGATCAACATTTTTCCTCCTTTCGATCATTTCTAACAAAAGCATTCCATATACATCAGACTTATGAGAGACTGGCCCAAATTTTGTAGAGTAGAGTTCTGGTGCCCAAACTTTGCTCATAGATGGTCACCAAGTCAAGTTAATTGAATAAAATGAACCAAACTGGTCAATTGTGTTGAGCAAAAGACTTTTTACCGTGTTTATGGGAAAGTGTAGACTTTGAAGAAGAAGACTATGATGAATAATTTTATATCATGAATAAGAAAGGATATATTTGAGATGGTTTGGAATTCCAAGTTTTGGGAAGTCCAACAGAAGTAACGAATACAATGACATAGCCCCATCAAATGGTTCCCAAGTCCAAGTCAATAGGTGAAATGAACATTCACTTTCCTATTTCAACAAAATAAAATCAACTGAGAAATTTCACACAAATAATTTATATTCACTATAAGTTAAGGAAAACAAAATAAGAACGTATGTTTTTATTGATGACAATTTGCCAGAAAACTTTTTCTACCGTAATTTTTGAGGAAATCAATAGCAAAATTTTTTCTATTAAGTTACATAGAAATTTGGACTAAGGTGGCAATTGATGGTTAATTGTATAGATTTACTCATATTTGTAGTTTTTTGTATATCAGTTTCTTTGTTTACTATAGGTCTTATCTTCAATATGACACATGTTTTTTCTTTTCCTATAACTTATTAGTTCAACTCTCCTATCTGTGTCAAATAACTAGCATTTTAGGTGTAATGTGCATCATGTTATAATTATTTCTGTATTACTATTCAATAATCACTAAAAAGATTTTCCTATTCAGTCTTTTCTTGGAATAGTGAAAGCATCTCTACTATGGCCTCTGAGTTTATTTTGAATTCATAATAGTAGTGGGACTTGAGGAGAACTAATTCACACACATATATATATAAACATTTTAAGTTGCATATTCTAGAGCTTTAGTGGTGGTTATAAGTGCTACTAATCTTGAACATTTGTGACGGTTTAAATTGTTGCTATTGTTTCAGATTTGTGGCTGGTAAAACTACTGCTAAAGCTCCAAAATAGTAGTAGTTTAAACTGTTGTCAAAACTAAGCCGTGCCAAGTTGTATCCAATAGTTGCAAAATAGCTGCAAAATAACTTTGCACCAACTATGGCAGACTTGCGAAGGTTTTTCAAGAACTTAAAACTTTTTGTGATGGTTAAAACCGATGTTCATGCCAATATTAAGTGCAGCTGAAGTTTCTTTTTGTTGTAGTGAATTTGTTTGGTTAATGTAAGGAAATACAAAATAAACAAGGAGTGGTATAGTTGGAAGAAACCTTTTCAGTGAATCCACGCGCATCTTTTCTCAAAAAAAAAAAAGTCCACACACATCACCTAAATTTGTTGCTTTCATAGCAAAGTCAAACTTGGCTGCCACAAAAGTCTACGAAAATTAAAAAAATGGGGATCAATTAAAAGTCAGCAAAATTAAATATATAAATAAAAATATAACTTTTATTAAAAGCAAATTTAATTCGATAACTAGTGCAAACTTTCCATTAGATTATACAACCACCCTTTTTTTAGCTAGATGTAGAAGCATCCACACTTGAATGAGGAAAAAATAAGAGAAGCTTAGAGCATGACATCGCCTTTCAAGTTATTTTTCTGCTTGATTTTTCTCTCTTACATACAAAAAATCTTGAAGTTGATCATCATCTTGCAGAAGCCTCCAAAACATTAGGTATCCTTTCCACCTAAAAGATTATCCAGCTAAATGTGGTGGTTCTAATTTTGAACTCAACTGTGAAGTTAACAGTAGAGATCCACCAAAAAAGGTTTAATGTCCTAGATATACCATACCGTGATTTTGAAATGCTTGTTGATGTTGGCTTGGCGCGGGGCAGCTGTGTTAATCTTCAGATAGAACAAGAGATCTTTATTATTTTCATGTAATGTTTTGGTTTGGGCATGATTATCTACGATAGGCCACACTCATTAACTGCTCGGTAAAATTGACAATCCAAGTTATGAAAATGTGCCTTGTCTCAACTAGAACTCAAAAATTTATGTAATATTTGAAGATTTATCAGTTGGACTCCTCCCAGTAAATTATCATTTTATGTACATAGTTCCCCTATACAAAAATCATCATCATAATTTTTTTAATAAACTCAAATTAGGTTTTAGGATGAATTGGCATCCTCTTATCAATTTAGCAACAGACCCCATTCATAATTGTTGGGGACAATAAGTATACAAACTATTTCACAAGTTAAGTTTTGATTATACATCTTTTAATTTTTATTTCCTAAATGTTGTTTTCTATTTGTTTACGGTCAATCAACTGAATCAAATAAAGATATGGGCATTACCTTAAATGTATGATACCTCCTTTTCGTTTTGAAATTGATTTCCTGGCATGTCTCCATGAAGAGTAGTACAACCATTCAACATTAACCTACTATGCAACAACAATAATTTCTTTATTGTTGGGCATAACAATATTCAACAGATAGGAACAATCTTTCACTTAAATTAGAAAATTGTTGGTATAAGACTGACTGACAACTAAATTATATTATTTTAGTTTTGTTTCTAATTGGAATATTATTATTTGCACCCTTATGTGTTCTTCAATTCCGTCATACAACCTATTTATGCTTTTTGTGCTTGTTGATATTGTTGAGAGGTCCTTGATAAATAAAAAAGCACTCTTACCACCAAGATATTCATACAATGATATTTATCACAATTACGAGTAACTTCAAAAAGAAGCTAGGACAAGGAGTCTTTGGGCATGTCTATATAGGAAGGCTCCCTGGTGGTTATTTGGTTTCTATGAAGGTGTTGTGAAAATCCATGTGTGATGGAGGGGATTTTATTAATGAAGTTTATACTATTGGCAGGTTTCAATATGTAAATGTTGTGTAACTTGGATTTTGTGCTGAAGGATCTTATATAACTTTGGTTTACAAGTACCTGACTAATGGGTCTCTTGATAAATGCATTTTTGCTTCTAAAAGGCAAATAAAATCCTTAGTATGGAGAACATTCATGAGATTTCCCTATCTGTGGCCGAAGGACTTCACTACTCACACAAGGGGCGTAATATGGGGATTCTGTATTTCAACATCAAAACTTATAATATCACTCTCGATCATAAATTCACACCAAGGATCTCTAATTTTGGTATAGCAAACTTGCACCCTGAAGACCATAGTCTTTTCTTCATCAATGTTGCTAGAGGAATGTTAACCTCATTTTTATATGAGATTGACAATCCAAAACCAAAACAAAATCCAAAACTCCAAACTCAAACTCAAATCCAAAATCCCTTATCCCATAACCTTTTTTATGTGATTTTTTAATCACCTCAAAACCAAAATGAATGACCTCAGATTCATGATATGTTAGTTGCATATTAATTAAGCATGTATCTAGTGTCAATCCTCCTAATTTGAGGGCAGTTTGAGTCCTCTAACCCTCAAAGCTAAATTGAATTCCAAAGGTTACAAAACCTTCAAGTATATATAATCCATGTCACTTGACCTTGTATCTTATGGAAATTGACCTTGAGAACTTCCTCAAAACCCTTGAATATGTCCATGATAACTCTCATGATATGTTAAATACAAAATGAAACTTTTGGTGAACTTTGGTTGACATTGATTGACCATCGGCCAATTAAACTCAAAAACCCTTAAGGGAAAATCAAAATTTTTCTAAAGCTTCAACATGGCCCAATCAAACTAAGCCATGAAATATCTTCAAATGCATTCTAAATACCATTTGGAATGCATTGAACATAGACCAAAGTCTTGGTTTGACCTGGTTGACCAAGTCAACCAAGTTGACTAGAATGCCCCTCAAGGGCCCAACCATACATTTCAAACCGAAGGACCTCACCATCCCATAAGTCTACCTCCAAAATATAATTTTGAACTTATTGGATCTAACCCTAACCCTTGGTCTAACCTGGTTGACCTAAGAAACCATACACTTAACCAAATTCAAATTTAATGCTCTACGCACTTCCAAACAAAGTGAAGCCCTCAAAATTATTTCATTACATGCTCTGTGCATATTCAATACCTTCATGAGTCAAACCCCATTGGTTTGACTTGGTTAACTTATTTAGAGTGGTCAAAACTCATGCATGAAATCAAACTCTCATCCAAACGCCCAAACCTCGACCTCAAATACCTTGGAGTTTATTCCTACAACATGCATGATTAACCTAAAACCCATGCCAGTTAACTTTGATTTTTTTACTTGTCAACAAGCAAATAAAACTCTCAAATAGGGTCAAATGGTCAAACATTACTAAGAAATCCATTTCCCTCCAAATTAGCTAGCAAAACCCACTCAAATATCTTCAAATCAGCCCTAAACCATCCCTAAAGCAGCTCTAAATATAAGCCCAACCCATGTGAACTCACCCAAGTATGGTTTAGGCAAAAGAGGTAAAATACGGTCCCCCTCACCTCATGTGAACTCACCCAAGTCACACTCAAGCTTGATGTCATTTCCCTACCTTTTAACCACCTTAGAGAGGTTGTAAGCATCTAAGACACCCCTTCAATCAATCCTAGCACTTCATTCAAAAAACTAAGGCTCCAAATGGGCAAAAAGGCCCAAAACATTCATTTTCTCAACTTCCTGAAGCCCCCAAACCTTCTCCCCTTGCTTATCTAGTGATCCCTCCATCTTCTCAAAGCTTCCCTCAACTATTCAGTAGCCTCTAAAGCACCCTTAATGAAGAGAGAGAAATAGAGAGAAAGAGGATATTTGGAGCTAACTTTCAATCCCACTAAATCTAGCTCTTGGGGTTTTCTGCAATGTTAAAGAGAACTTTTTCCAGGAGAAAAACAAGCCCAAGAACTCATAAATCCATCCTCTAGTTTGCAATATATTTGCATTTTAATTTAAAAATTTATTTTGAAATTGCTCTAAATCTTAAATGCATAGAGCCCCCAAACACCAGGCATTAAAGGATTAGGATACCAAGAGCTTAAGTTTAAAATTTCATTAAATTTAAACAAGTATTTTGAAAGTTATGAGAAATTCAAGTTTTAGTTTAATTTGAACTAAAATCATTCTCTCAACATGTGTCGTTCAATCATCTAATCAAATGGCCCATATAAAATCCACGTGCATGCCGACTTTGGGGTTCAAACATGGGTTTTTTACAGAAATGGTGCAGGAGACATGCATCTTCTGGATTCTCCGATTCGACCAGATCAGACAGCCGGCTTTCAATGCCCGCGTGGATAAGTGGTACACCGAGGTTGGATATGTACCTTGCCAAGCATCAAATGGTCGTGGCTACCATAATTATTATGGTTCTACTAAATTTTATTTAAAATTAAATTAAAAATAGGTTTAATTACTCATAACTTGAAAAAATCACAAAAAATTCATTTTTTCCACCAAGTTGGGTGATTTTATACTTGTTGGAAAGGCTTGAGACTTAGTATTTAGCAGAATTAATTTTGTTAAATTTTAGTCTGTGGAATATGGTTGAAATTTTCTAAGCATTTTATACATCCCTAATAATTTTTATAGGTCATGGTATGCTCAGGATTGCTGTGAAATAAATTTCCAAGGAGATTTATTCATTTTGAACCCATAAATTTGAAAATTCATAATTGTCCAAATAAGTAGGGGTTTTCCTTCATTTTTTGTGGTGTGCTTCTGTATGTGTAAGGGTTAGCTAAAATTAATTTCAAGCCTATTGGAACATTAGTGACACCTAGTGAAAAAAATTAAGGGATTTGTTTAGAGAATTTAGAGAAATCCTAAGAAATTCTACACATATCGAATAGGGGTTAAACTTTTACAAAGTGAACTTATTGACATCAAAAACTCGTTATTTTAATTTCACTGAAGTTTGACTTCATTTAATAAAAAAATTAAGCAAAACAAAATTTAACCCATTTATGGGGCCTAAAACTTAAAAAAGAATAAATCTAAATTAAATAAAAATACAAATAAAGGCTCAAAATAATCATAATTGAATATCGTATCTAAGAAAATTAAAAGCCTCATCACCAACCTTTAGAATTGATCCAAATTTAATAAATATAGAAATTTAATGATTAATTACAAAAATTTAAAAATAATAAAAGTACTAAATAAATTTTGATCACTTAAAATCATTCTTATAAGTCATTTTTGATATTTGAGGAATGTTTTAAGTGATTTTAAATCAGTTTGGAACCAAAGAAAACTTAATCCCCCTAATTAAGTAATTAAATAATTAAATTAAATGCATATATTTTAAAAAAATATAAATAATTACAAAAATCACTAAAATTGATCAAATTCAAAGGCGTTGGACTTTTCCTTAGGTCTAATATTTATGAAAAATACCAAGTTACCATAATTCAATAAGAATAATAAAGTCAGCATTTTGGTCAATAGTAGTTCAATAAAACACCTATACTTTAAAAAAGTACAACTAAATATAGAAAATATAAATGTAACAAATTGATGGGCATTTTACTAATCTCAGGGACTAATATTTATGAAAAAATATAAAAACTCAAAAACTTAATGTAAATCCAAAAGTCAAGAAATGGAATATTTATTTAATACATTAAAATATTCAATTAAATATAAAAAATCAATAAATAACTAAATTTTTGGTAAATCATCAATCTAATTAACTAAATAAAGTTATAACTTTAAAATGTAAAATAAACATAATATCAACAAAGTTTTTAAGAAGGACTAACTGAGGCTATGGAATTAAGTGTTTTAAGGAGACCTTGGGTCCATATGTATGTTGGGACAACTTCACAAACGTATTTGATGAAATATAAACCATAATTCATAAAGCTTAGTAAATAATTAGCAATATAATCATAAATCTAAATAAAGAATCAATAAACTAAATCAAACGTAAGACCAAAGATAACAACAAGGTAACTCGGGCCTATGAGGTTATTAAGTTAGCCCCAATGATGGTGAAATAAACCTCACGACCCTAGTGTAAACAAAGGCAGTTATTATCCAACCTAAATAATTAGCCATAAATAACTAAATAGTGGAAGCCTCCGTACCTTATGTAGATTTCATTTTGAAGAGCATAAGTGTATTAAATTTTGAGTCTTAAAGACTAAAACACCTTATAAATATTTAAGACTTTAGAGAAGCAATAATTAATCAACTTTAATATTTAAAACTCATCCAAAAATGAACACTAAAATATTAAACCTAAAGTCAAACTAAATATTCCTTTAACCTACAACAAACATAAGAAAATATTGAAAAGCTCCAAACAACAACCCATGTAGGATGCATCCAAACCACACAGTCTCATACACATACTATAGATGGCTTGTCTGTACTAAAGACTCTAGTTTTAAGCTAGATTGTTTCTCCTTTTACTTGCTTTTTATGATATGTATTTTTTGTGAATTTCATTATATATTGGTTGTCATAGCTTAATGTGTTATGTGATGCCCTTTTGATGTGATATTTTTGCTATATTACTTATGATATGATGTGATGGATGATAGATTTCTCATAGGTTAGGGCTGATCCGGATGCTTTTAAAGTTTATAATAGATGTCAGGCTTATGCAAGGCCATAAGGTGGGGGTAATTAAAATATGATTAATAAAATTTATGTAGTTTTAAAATTGATAAGTACACTTCAAAAAAAAAATTAAAAGCAAGGCCAAGTGAATGTGTTAGCTCAAATGGGGCTATGAAATTATTATAAATTCTTATAATATTTTGATGATTTAATATATAAATTCCTTAGGATAATATTCAGGTAGTATTAGAGTCATTTTGAATTTTTTACATGAAATTTTAAATTTCAAAGATTTGTGAAAGTAAATTGAAAATGGGATATTGATATACAATTTTGAATCAAAAGAGAAAAAAAACATTTTTCAAGGAGGAGTTCATTTAATTTGGAGATCCAAATTAGGATGACTTGAAATCCAAAGGGAAAAGAAACACCCCTTCAGGGAGGAGTTCTTTTCAATTAGATATCTAGACACGGCAGATCCAAGAAACATGAAGGAAAGAGATGAAGAAATTAATACTAAAAATATTCCATTTTAAAACTTGCATCTCCTGTAAGACTAGAATTTAGGATGTTATCAGTTGAGCCTAAACCCTTTTAATTTTTGCAGTCTCTAAGTAACAATTAACTAGCATTTTCCATATGGCTTTTTACATTTATTTGATATTATATAATTGACGATTTTTTAAAATTATTTATGTAGTTTAAATTGTCTCCTTTTATAGATTTTGTATATGCAAGTCGAATTTATTTTAGCCTGGAATGCGATTAGCCTCTTACGGATAATGAAAAAATTTCTTCTACTTATAACATAATAAAGAAAATATCATGCTCACATAGAGAGATAAATACTCTTAAGTAGTAAGCTCTAACACGCTTTGGGTTTCTCATGCATTTATATTTACCTTCTCTCCTTACTAGGAACCTCCCCACGTATGGTTCGTGGTAGACTACCTAACATATTAGGATGCAGTTTTGTGTAGTGGATGTTGTGCATCTCTTGGGAAAATTCTATTTTTATGGCTAATTTTTAAAGTTCGTCATGCAATTTTTACATATAAGGTCAATCAGCATGCAATACATTAGAAACTAATTAAAAAAGTAATACAATTTTAATTTCATCAAGCATAATCACCATACATAAGTGAAGAGGCAACTTAAGAACTTCTTTAGATGTCAGCCCCAAGTTTTCCAAAATATAAGTGACAGCCTACCCATCTATCATAAGACTGGACACGTGAGTTCAAGGCGCCTAGGTGATTTAGCTGGCTTTGCAATCTAGACTAAGGTAAGCCCTCTTTTCATGTCATTAGTTATATTTGGGTCATTATTGTTTAGGATCCTGAGCGAACCCAAAAATCATAAGTCCCTAATATAAAAATTTTAATTCCAAATTTCTAATAAAATATCAACTCAAACAAAAATTTTCTCTGCTCTAAAATTCAAAGCCCAACTTAGGATAGGCCATGGTGCTTCTGAATTATTTTCATAATCCCAAAGTGCTCCATACCCTTTATTCTTTGGCCTCGAAAAATAAGTGCTAAAAAATTGATCCAATACCTATTAAAATTCTCATATCATTCCTTTCATATTACTCCTAAAAAATCCAAAATAAAATTTCTTTCATAATTTTAATCAAAAGTATTCACAAGAAGCCTTAAACTTCTTATTTTTATAATTTACTATGATGGTTTGACTTCAAAGGAGATATAATACCACATATAAAATATACCCTTCCCTACTTAGCTTCTAAATAGGATGGGAAAAATTATTATTTTGGAAAATATAAAGGATGGCCATTATTGTCACATTCAAACTATGAATAATAAATGATATTTTATTTCTTTGAATAGATATATATTTTATTAACATGCATTTGAGTATGAAATTAATGATAGTACATCCAGATTATCATAACTAAATATATGATCGAATAATATTTTGACCTTTCGGGGTCATATGTAATTCTTTCATGAAATTTATAGTTTTGTAATATGAATCCATGCAAGAATGATAATTTCACCTCTAGAGGTGATATATCATTCCTAATGGTGTATTAGACTTAAAACTTGAAAAATCCAAAATGTATATTCTAATTTGTTAATTTGTGCACCTCCCAAGCAAAATAATTTTTTTGGGGACTCCGCAAGTGAGATAACTCTCTCTATCTTTAATAATTGAAAAAATCTTATTACATCAATAGTTAAAACAACCTTCATTCTGTTAATCCCTCTATCCATTTCATTCTTGGGTGAGAAATGAAAGTTCGACAGGGATGTTAAGCCCTAATGAACTAGTCCCAAGGCTAACCAACAAGGGGAGTGAATTGGTATTTTAAAAAATATTTAAGTAAAAGCACAAACTTAAATCGAAGTTCACCATAAAGAAATCAAAGTATGAAAATTAAATATGAAAGAAAAAATAAAGAACACATAAATTTATAGTGGTTCGATCAACTTGACCTACGTCCACTCCCCGGAGCCTCTCCTCCGAGTTTTGTACTAAACACAATGTCTCTCCTTTTACCCCCACATCAAGGCGGAGAAGTCTTTACAAACCTCTTTTCCACCGACCCCGGTGAGGCAGAGAACCCAACTCCTTTTACTTCCTCCTAAAGCAGGCAGAGAACCTTGATCAGATGCTGAAGTAGACCTCTTTAGGTTCCCCAAGGAACTAGGGATGATGATGGATCCTTTCTTGGAGAAACCTTTGTGAAACCCCTCATAAACTACCCCTCATAAGATCCTCTCTCTCTCTCTCTCTCTCTCCCTTTCTCTCCCCCTCCTCTTGGCTCTCTTAGGTCAGAACAACAGCAAAAGATGCTCTCTTGGGTAGAACAAGAGGTCTTTTATAGAAAAGCTTCAAAATAGCTCTTAATTGCAACAAACTGACATTATCATCTAGGATGATATGATATAAATATCATCTTGTACGATCAAAACAAATTTAGCTCAATCAGTCAGGATGATTTAGGATGATTAGAAGGTTATTGTTCATATTGTCCAGACTGATGGGATATCATCTTATACGATTAGCATAAATTGTTGAATATCATCCAGAACTTCACCCTGAATGGATGTCAGGATGATGTAAAAATAACTTGATCATCCAGGCTAATCTCACGATCATCCCAGATGATTAATTCAATTCATCCCATATCGTCTAGAATACCGCTCTGAATAGAAGCAGACCGATGTTTGATCATCCAGGAATAACTAAGGTTTGTGAACTTATCATCTCGGCTGATCCTACAATCATTTAGGATGATATGATTGAGCAATCAAACCTTAATTACTTTCCTTAATTACTAGATTAATTTAGGCATAATTTTATTGGACAATGTCCTGGGTAATATCCAAAATAATAGATATCTAAATAGATCTGGCGGCTAAATCTTTCTGATTTGAGCCTATCATCCCGTCCAATACAAATATCATCCAAGACGATGCGCCTAATAACGGCTACCTTAACTAGGGTGCCCTAATTAGGGTTTCTATTTTTAACTGATCATCTAGGCCAATTTTTGGATCATCTCGGACGATGTGATCAAAAACATAAAACTTTAAAAATAGTTAGAAAATTTCTCCTAAGTGTGTGTGTGCAAGGTTACTTTGCATCAAGAACCATATCATTTATAATTGACTCAAAAAAAGGTAAAAGATTACAAACTGACTCAGACCTAATCTACCCAATCTTGAGTTTGTTCAAATTACAGTTTGATCTTGTGGACCTGAAATGTTAGTAGGAAAGGTAGTCATAAAAAAATAGAATTATTTGTTATCATCAAAATTATATTCCTTGAAACTAGATTTGCAACAATCTCTCCCTTTTTTATGATGGCAAACAATCAAACAATCAAAACTAAATAAAATAAAAATAACTCAAACACTACTCCCCCCTTTGACATCACCAAAAAAAGGAGAAAAAACCAAAAATGAAAAGGTAGGAAAAATAATATCGAAAGCATAGTTTTTTTTTAATCCAAGCATGAACATGACAATATCTCCATGTGATTTAATTTAAAGACTTGTAAGACCAATGAGTTAACATCATCGAAATTTAAAATCGGAAGAATATCCAATCCTGTTAACCCTAGCTCGAACTTCCTTAGGGTAAAATCATCTTTTGAAAATAAAAGACCTAACTTAGAAAAACTAATTGGATAAGAAAAAGAGATCCATTCAAGACTTAGTTTCAAAAAAATATCTTATAGAATAATCTACCAAAGTTATTTGTCACAATCGTGAAGTTCTAAATCAAGCATTTGAAAATATCAAATGACATATGAATTCTTCTAAGTTTTAAAAGTTTGAAAGAGAAGAAAACTTGCTTTTGGTGGGCTCATTTTATGCCTCTTATCAATTGAATAGTGCGTTTTGCACATCTTTTGATTTTTGATATACTTTGTGTATATTTCTCAATTTAGGGACATTACGTATCTTTTGATTTGGCATCATTGGCCACTTCTTTTTATTTTTGCAAGTTATATCCCTTTATAAAACTCTTAAATACTTTTAGTTGTGAGTATATTTTCTAGATATTAGAGAAGAAAAACTCACTCTCTAATATAATGAAGAACAAACCACAAAATAGAATCAAAATCATAAGATAAATATAATGATAGGATGAAGAGAAAATTTGAAAGTAATATAAAGATTTTAAATATTATAAATATAAGATAGATTATCATAGCAAGATAAAAAATATCTCAATTGCAAAGTCTAGTTGTTAATTTGAGATAGACTTTTGTTTAGAAAAGAAATTACACCACTAAAAGAGGTTAGAGGAAGAGAAACAATCAACAGTACTTTCTCCCTTTAATAGATTAAGAGATGTAAAATATTGACTACAAATTTTTAAAAAATAAAAATATGGCATAAAATATCATTTCAACAGTGATCACAAAAAACAAAAACTAAAATAACAGAAAGAAAAAACTAGTAAAAAGTAAGCAAAGAAAAACAAAATAAAAAAATAATAAAAATAGAAAATTTAGAATTCAGTAAATAACAAGTTCATGCATTTATGTCAATCACCCCCAATCTAATCCTTAAGTTACTAAAAGTATCAAAAGCTAGTGGTTTAGTAAAGATGTTAGCCAATTGATTCTTAGTTATCACATGGTATAATTCAATGTCTCCTTTGGTCACATAGTCCATAATAAAGTAATATCTTATGTCAATGTATTTGGTTCTTAAATGTTGGATAGGATTCTTAGAGATGCAGATGGCACTAGTGTTATCACAAAGGATATAAATTATACTTATAGGTAATACTAAATCCATAATTTATTGCTTCAACCAAAGGACTTGGGCCACACAACTTTCTAAGGCAATGTACTCAGCTTCAGTAGTAGAAAGTGTAATAGAGTTTTATTTTCTATTAGACCAGGAGATTAAAAATTGTCCTATGAATTGGCAAGTTCCATAAGTGCTCTTTCTATCCACCCTTTATTCTACAAAATCAGAATTAGAATATCCAATAATCTTAAAAGAAGTGTTGTGCCTAGGATACCAGATTCCTAAGTTTTGGGTCCCTAAAAGATATATAAGAATTCTCTTAATTGTAGTCAGGTGGGATTCCTTAGGATTAGCTTGATATCTAACATAAAGACAAACACTAAATATTATATTAGGTCTACTAGCAGTCAGGTAAAGTAAAGATTCAATCATCCCTCTATACTTCTTTTGATCAATAGATTTTTTATTTGAGACCTTATCCATTTGAATATTAGAAATTATGGGAGTATTTATTGGCTTGGATTTATCCATTTAATTTTCTTCAAGATTTCCTTAATGTACTTTAATTGACTTATAAAGGTTCAATTATCTAATTGTATTATGCTAAACTCCAAAAAGTAGGACAACTCTCCCATCATACTCATCTCAAACTCCTTACTCATTCTTTTAGAAAAATTATCACATAGCTTTTTATCGGAAGATCCAAAAAGTTTATATTCAACATAGATCTGAACAATAAGCAACTCATCTCCTACTTTCCTTAAAAAAAGGGTGGTGTATATACTTCCCTTAACAAAATCTCTCTTCAGTAAAAATGTGTTAAGTCTCTCATACCAAGCTCTTGGTGCTTATTTTAATCCATGAAAGACTTTTTTTTTTTAATTTGAAAACATGATTTGAAAATTGGGAACTCTCAAAAGCTGGGATTGCTTTACAAATACATCCTCTTTTGTTATCCCATTTAAAAAGGCACTCTTCACATCCATTTGGTAAAGCTTAAATTCCTTATAACAGACAAAGGCTAATAGCACTCTAAAGACTTCTGATCTAGGTACAGGGGTAAAGGTCTCCTCAAAATCAATCCCTTATATTTCGTTGTACCTCTTAGCTACTAATCTTGCTTTATTCCTAACCAGCATACCAGAATTATTCATCTTATTCTTCAAGACTCATTTGGTTCCAACTACACTTTATCCCTTTGGTCTTTTTACAAGCTCCCAAACATCATTCATAATAAAATGATTTAATTCCTCTTGCATGGCTAAGATCCAAAACTCATCAAACAAGACTTGATTAATGTTGGTGGGTTCAGTCATTCAGATAAAGGTAGAGTGGTTTATTTCCTTCCTAAGTCCATGCCTAGTTCTAACACCTTCAGAAGGGTCTCCTAAGAACAGTTCTTTAGGATGACTCAAAGAATATCTCCAATCCCTAGGTAAGGTGTGTGTAGGTTCTACCCTTTCCTCCATATTTGCATTTTCTACTCCTTGGGTAATCTCACCTAAACCTTCAGTGTTTTGTGGATCTACACTCTTTTCTAAATTTTCAACCCCTTGGGTAATCTCTTCAACACCATCTTCATCCTCAACTCTAGATTCTTTAGAATCAGATTCATCAAACACTATAAGAATAATCTCCTCCACGACTAAAGTCCTCTTATTAAACACTCTAAAGGATTTTCCCACACTATAATATCCTAAGAACACTACTTTATCAGATTTTGGGACAAATTTTTCTAAGTGTGACTTCTCATTATTAAGAATGAAAATCATACAACTAAAGACATGAAGGTGGGAAAGGTTGGGTGTCCTACCCTTAAGGATCTCATAGGGTGTCTTATCAAGTTTGGCTCTAACATGCACCCTATTCAATACATAACAAAACTGTGTTTATCACTTCAGCCTAAAAGTATTTTGGAAGTGAATACTCAGCAAGCATGGCTCTAGCAGCCTCAACTAAGGTCATATTCTTTCTTTTAGCTACCCCATTCTACTGAGGGGTCCTAGGAGCTGAGAAGTTGTGAGTGATCTCTTTATCCTCACAAAGGTCTCCAAAACTCTCATTTTTAAACTCTCCACCATGGTTACTATGGATGATCAAGATCTCACAACCTAACTTTTTTTGAATCCAAGTGGAGGAGGATCTAAACTCACCAAAAGACTCACTCTTATATGAAAATAATTTAATCCAAGTGAATCTTGAGTAGTCATCAACAATAAAAAATCCATAGACTTTCCCCCCTATGTTGGCAGTGCTAATGGATCCAAACAAATATATATGAAGAACTTTTAAAGGTCTAGAGGTAATAATGTCCTTAATGGAATGGAATGGAAAGAGGAATGGACTTGCTTCCCTAGTTGTCAGGCATCACAAAGGTGGTCTTTGGTGAATTTAAGCTTTGGGACACCTTTAACTAGGTCCTTTTGGGTCACTCTCCCAAGGGTTTTTATACTGGCATAACATAACCTCCTATGCCACAACCATGAACATCAACAGTAGTTTTTAGGCAAAATAAAGCAGCACATTCAATATTATTTAAGTCAAGCATGTAAACATTGTTAATCCGCTTTCCCTGCAAAACAGTGTTGTTATTTAAGTTTATAATACTAATATTTGCCAAAAAATTTATGATGAAGCCCTTATCGCATAGCTGACTGATGCATAGAAAGTTGTGTTTTAGTCCATCTATAAGAAAAATATTTTCAATCAAAAGGTTCTTGGAATTTTCGATTATACATGCGCCCACCACTTTTCTAGTGGTGTCGTCTCCAAGAGTAACCTTGCCTCTAGCCCTGGCCTCTAGTGTAACAAATTGATTGACATCTCCAGTCATTTGACGTGAGCATCTGTTGTTCAGGTAACACATTCTCTCACAAGGTCTTTGGTGAGAGCACACCTCTTCTTGATCAGACTGACCAAGATGATCACCCATTAAGCACAAGTTTGTTATCTCCTATTCAGCTTAAATCTCAGATGAGTCAGATGTAGAATCTTTCTAGAAAGCCTTTTGGAACCGCTTCTTGTCCTTGTCTTTTTTGAACTTAGATTTCTCCTTACTTGGGTGATCCTTAGGTGTAGGACAATCATCTTTGACATGACTTAGATTCCTATATTCAAAACAAATAATATCAGAGGAACTTTTATAATTTTTGCTACTTTTACCTTTGTTTCATTTCTAATGGTACTTGTGATTCTTCTTTAGAAAGCTTTTAAATTGCCTCGTGATTAAGGCAACATCATCAATTTTAGACCCTGAAGAATCAATGTCCGTGTTGTTGGCCTTCAGTGCCACAATTTTCTCCTTCTTTCACTCAGCTGCATCAAGTTATCTTTTATTCACCCCTTACTTGTAAGTAATGAGTGATCCAAGTAAGTTATCAATAGAATAAGCATTCAAATCTTTGGATTCAGTAATTGTAGCAATCTTAGCATCAAAAGAAGAAGGCAAGTATCTCAAAATTTTATTCACTCTTTCAAAGTTAGTTAGCTCTCTTCCTAAAGCTTGCAATGAGGTGATAATTTAAGTAAACCTAATATACATGTAAGAAACTGATTCAGTAGGTTTCATACAAAAAAGTTCGTAGTCATGCAACAAAATATTCAACCTAGATTGTTTAACTTTATTGGTTCCTTCATAAGTAATACACAATCTATACCAAATTTTTTTACCAGTTGCACAAGTTGAAACACACATATAATCTTCTAATTTCAAAGCACAAAAAAAAAATAATTCAAACATTTTTCATTTAGTTGAGCTAAATCCCATTCATTAAAAATTAATTCAATAAAAGGAAGTTTAGTTTTAATACCATTAATTTCACATGACGGAGGTGTATAATCATCCTTAATAAGCATCCACATGTGATAGTCAATCGATTGTAAAAAAGTAGACATACGAGTTTCCCAAAAATTAAAATGATTATTATCAAACAAAGGTGGTCGTGTAATAGAATTTCCTTCCACAGTATTACGATTACCAAAGTTAGCCATTGATCGAAATTCAAAAGTTTTCAAAAAATAAACTTTATGAATCCCGCTCTGATACCACTTTAAAGTTTAACAGGGATATTAAGTCCTAATGAACTAGTCCCAAGGCTAACCAAAAGGGGGCTGAATTGGTATTTTAAAAAATCTTTAAGCAAAAGCACAAACTTAAACCAAAGTTCACCACAAAGAAATCAATGTGTGGAAATTAAATGTGGAAGCAGTAATAAAGAATAAGGAAATTTATAGTGGTTTGGTTAACTTGACCTACATCCACTCCCTGGAGCCTCTCCTCCGAGTATTGCACTAACATAGTGTCTCTCCTTTCTTCCCCCACAATAAGGCAGAGAAACCTTCACAAACCTCCTTTCCATCGACCCGGTGAGGCAGAGAACCCAACTACTTTTGCTTCCTCTAGAAGTAGGTAGAGAAATCGACACCTTTTGCTTCCTCCTAAAGCAGGCAGGGAACCTCAATCAAATGCTGAAGTATACCTCTATAGAACCCCAAAGAACAAGGGATGATGATCGGAGAAGATGATGATAGATCCTTGCTTGGAACAACATTTGTGAAACCCCTCAAAAACTCTCCCTCATAAGATCCTCTCTCTCTCTCTCTCTCTTGCTCTCCCTCTCCTCTTAGCTCTCTAAGGTCAAAATAGTAATAAAAGATGCTCTCTTGGGTAGAATAAGAGGTCTTATATAGAAGAGCTTCAAAATAGCTCTTAATTGCAACAAACCGACTTTATCATCTTGTACGATCATTATAAATTTATCTCAATCAGCTAGGATGATTTGGGATGATCAAAAGGTTTTTATTCATATCATCCTGGCTGATAGAATATCATCCTGTATGATTAGTACAAATCATTCAATATTGTTCAGAACATCACCCTGATGAATATCTGGATGATGTAAAAATAACTTGATCATCCAAGCTGATCTCATGATTATCTTGGATGATTAGTTTAATTCAACATATATCATCCAGAACATAGCCCTGAATAGAAGCAGGAAAATATTTGATCATCTAGGAACTACTAAGGTTTGTGAACTAATCATACCGGCCGATCCTGCGATCATCTAGGATGATATAATCAATTAATCAAACCTTAATTATTTTTCTTAATTATCAGATTAATTTAATCATAATTATATTATATCATCCAAGATGATATCCTAGATAATGTCCAAAAAATATTAGATACCTAAATAGATCTGGCGGCTGATTCTTTCTGATTTGAGTCTACAATCCTGGCTGATACGAATATCATCCAGGACGATGCGCTTAATAATGCATGTCTTAACTAGGGGGACCTAATAAGGCTTTCTATTTTAACTGATAGTCCAGGCTGATTTTTGGATATTCTTGAACGATGTGATCAAAAACTAAAAACTCTAAAAATAGTCAAAAGATTTCCCCCAAGTGTTTGTGTGTAATGTTACTTAGCATCATGAATCACATTGTTTATAATTAACTCAAGAAAAGGTAAAAGATTACAAACTGACTCAGACCTAGTCTACCCAATCTTGAGTTGGTTCAAATTGCAATTTGATCTTGTGGACCTGAAATATTAGTAGGCAAGGTAGTCGTAGAAAAATAGAAGTGTTTGCTATCATCAAAATTATATTCCTTGAAACACAATTCGCAATAAGAAAGACCAACATCAAAAAGAAAAAAAAATAAGAGAGGTTAGTGAGGGAATGTTCAATAAAATTAAGGCTTTAACATCTTATCCGAAGTTAATTGGTGGAATGAGAAATTTAAGCTAATTAACTTAAATTTTTAATATCAATTTTATGAACCTCATGTTGGGTAAAAACATAACATATTGAGTTCTAAGATATGGAGGAAAATCAACCAAATTCAAAATTTCTATTTCCTTTCAAAATCAACAAAGAAGACGAAAATAACTCTTAGACTTTATTACTATATATCATGGTACATGTTATTGTAACTTTAAATACATAATAAAATTTTATGTTCACAAAATCACAAATGATTTTATTTTAGGTCATGTTTTTTATGACTTAACAAATATCATAAGAATCAAAATCATTAGTGACTTTAAAATTCTATTTCAAGAATAAACTAACACAAATCATCTCACTTTTAATTATAGAAAAAAGTTCTAATGGTTGGAAAATTCTTCTTCTCACTTGATAGAGTTATGATTGTAGAAGAACTCATCTATGGTTATTCAATTCAATTTGAAATTGGATTAAAAACTCTTAAGTTATTAGTGAATAGAGGGGAAGTAGTTGACCTATCTGCCATGACACAAAAAGATGTCCCCATAGTAGAGATTGTTGTAGGAATGAGGTCTAACTCCACCATCCTTAAAATGGAGGCTTGTTGTCACTCCCTTTCCCATTGTACACTCTACTAGGGAGGATGAGAAATAGAAATCAGTAATAATGGCTAAAAGGCCATCTATATCTAAGATTGGGTCAAGTTCCAATATCCCTTTTTCTAGCAAGAACCAAAAGAAAAATTCGCTGAGAAGGGTGAGGAAGTAAATAACAAAGGCTAGGAAAACTACTGAGTTGAACGACTTAGGAAAGGAAGCGATTGTGGTTGTTAAGGATGGTTATCCCTACCTCCTCCGCTCATCTATAAGGAAGGCATTTCTACCCTACCTTTGTTGTAGCGTTAGAGAAGAGATTCAACAGGATAGTTTACTCCTCACCATGCTCGATGGACTACTATGTGAAAAAAACCCTTAGTAAAACTTGATTTAAAGGAAAAGGATGTTGATGAATATTATTTATACGTATACTACCCAAAAAGGTGAAACTATAGATGAGTATTTGAAATAAATGAAGGGGATGATTTCCTGCATATTAGAGAAGGAAATTTCGAAGGAAGAAATAACAGAGGGATGGGGCTTGACCCCTCATTCATCTAGAATGAATAAGAAGTATGTGAGGTAGTCTACTACCTTAGTGTTGGTGGATTGTTACTACTAGGTACCTCGCCTTCTGTCCAATTAAAAATAGGAGATAGTCCTCGTTAGGTCTGGAAGAAGCCACCATCATAGTGGTAGGCTTTGGGTCCATCTTGTGAATCTCCATGGTTAGTCACCATTGTGGTTTGACTAGAAAAGTAGGAAGAGAAGAAAATAATAGAGGCAAAGAGCAAGAGGCCTAAGTCCCCTCAGAGGAAGTATATTCCTAAAAATGTCAGCATAAGTGAGAATAGGTCATCATCTATAGTTGTATCTAGGATCGCCACCCAGGTATGAGAGACTTCCACCCCATTAGATGGAGTAAGGTCACTTCCTTAAGACCCTCCATAATCTCTAAAAGAGAAAGTTCCTTAATCTGTTAAGGATGTCACCTTTATGGCTACCAATCCTGAGATAATCAAATGGGAAAGTGTAGAGGATAGCATGAAGGATGAAATCAATAAAATATTGATGAAAGAGTGCATAAGAAATTTGAAATTATAATAATTATTTACCATCGATCCTTGGTCTGTCAAGGTGAAACCCATTAATGAGATAGTTTAAGAGATCAGAGATGGCTTAAAAAACAAAGAAGATATAGAAGCCTTTGATCATAAGCAAGATGATCTTTTAATGGACACTAGTGAGGGGAATATTCCTACCATCAATGTATTTATGATAAAGACCAGATCTTCAATTAGGGATGTTGATCCTAGCAGAGCTCAGATAGAGAAAGAAGAAGAGCAAGATATAGTAGACTCTAGTTCATATGTGTCTGTTAGGCTCAAAAACAAAGATGAACACATAAGAATTCTAGACAAAAAGGTGGAAGAAATGTTATTAACAGTTATAGAAATATAGGATCATCTTGCCAAAATACAGCAGTCTCAAGTTGAGCAGTCAAAGCAAACACTGCATATAGTGCTGAGCAGAGCAAAAAGCTAGAAGTAACCCATAGATTCCTCTGCTTCCCAAGGCACTGGTAGAAAATGATATCAAATAAATGATTAAAATTAGGTAAGAGAGGCCTTAGCCCAGTCCCAAGAGATGTTTTCTATTCTAAAGGATAGAACCTACTCAGAGGAGTATGATTCAGTTCCTTATCCGAAGGGCTTTATACCACCATCATTTAAAGACTTTAGTGGTTTTGAAAGCCCTAGATGGCATCTGGATCATTTTTATGCAAGTTGTTGCAATGCTCGAGAGTCTGATACTATGTTATTTAGCAAATTCACTAGCAGTATTTTTATAATTGCTTTTGAATGGTATACTGATATGCCTAATGACTCAGTGAGGATATTTTTTAATTAGTTGGAGATTCTATTCTTAAAGTGGTTCTTCGAGACTCAACTTCATATTACTATGGGTGATCTGCTCATCGAAAGCAAAATCTAGAGGAGTCTCTTGTTGAATATATTTTGAGGTGGTGAAACCTCTCAATAATGTGCGAATCGTAGTTGCAAGCTTAACATGTATTGGAAATTCTACTAAAGAATATCTACAGACCTATTATTTTTCTCTTGAAGGAATTCACGATAAATACTTTTGAGAAATTTCTTAATAAGGAAAATAACCTATAGAAAGATGCTTTAAAAAAGCCTTTTACGAAGGATTTATCTAATGAAAAGAAAGAAGTGAAGCCTCAAAAGTATTTTGAGAGGAAATCAACCACCATATTAGTAGAAGATGAGGGAAAACATTCGATGAAAAAATAATCTAGTGATCCTCCACATCAACCGCTATATCTAAACCCCTTATCTTTCGGAAGATCCTTACTCGACATCTTTTAAAAAGAAGATGATGAAAGTCTATCCATTTGGAAGAGATCCAGTAAGGAATATTTTTAAAAGTTTATTAAATAAAATAGATTTCAAATTGTTAGAGATGAAGAATCCATAAGAGGCAAACAAGAGGGATGATCCCAATTTTTTGCCCCTGCTACTGAATATTGGGCCACACATATGAGCACTACTTTACCTTTAATAATTGGCTTGGAAGAAACTTCAAACAATGTAACATCATCATTCTAATGGAATATTTAGCAGATCTAGATCAGGGCTTCATCAAAGTCTTCTCAGGTAACAAGTCTATTATTTCTCTATCCATTGAAGATGATTGGGATATCGTTTTATCCCAAGCAATTAAAAAGTTGATTAACAAATATTTTTAACTTTCTCAATAATTGCCAACAAAAGCCCAGGGCTAGATCTTAGAGGTTGAGCTGGAGGTATTGCAGAAGGATAATGAGATGATTTCCTCGCCAGTAACTGTAGGAAATCTATAATTAATAAAAAGAAAAAGTGTGACATATCTATAGAGATGAAACATATAGTTGATGAGAGATATATTCAGATGGTGCATGGTGGAGTGAAATCCCTATCTATAATGACTTTATCTAACTTTTAATTTTCCCCTTCAAAGGCAAAGGGTCCAAAATTAAAAGTCTTTTGTATATTATAGTGGTTAATAATAACAATTAAATGAATGTAGAATATACTGGAGATCAAATTCAAGATAATGTAGTGATCAATAAAATTTCAAAAAAATTTTGATTCTTCAAATTTGACCGCTAAAGAGGATGTTTAATTTGATGTCTTATTATATAGTGACACCCCCAAAATTAATTTTTAAGGGAGTCTGATCATTATAGTTTTTTGTAGATTTAGATTCTCCATCAGAAAGGGATGTTGTGTCAACTAAAGATAGTGTAGAACATAACATAGTCCATTATCCCGAGGAGAGCATGGAGGTACAGCTTCATGGTGGAAAGGTCTTACTACTTAGGCTTCTAGCCAAGGAAAAAGGCAAATAAGTTGTATCCAATGCTTAAATTCAAACTTCCACTCAATAACCAAAGCCTTTCTTGAATACACTAGGTCTTGATCTTGATGTTCCCAAGGTTTATTACAATATCTTAGCCCACTTAGAAAATTACCAACTAGGTTGAGCATTTAGGATGCCCTTTTTCTCTCAAAAGAAATGAGACAATCTCTAATTAAAGCACTTCTCGACATAGAGATATGTTTAGCACAGTTACATATAACTTCCTGAGATGAAGCTTTATATTTCAAAGAAATCCTGGGAGTAAACTTTTCTAATGAGGATTTACTTCTGAGGACTGTTGATCATAACTGCCCACTTTATATTTCTATAAATGTAGAAAATTTTAGATTATCAAGAGTTGTTTTTTAATCCAGGAGCATCGGTCAATATGATGAATATAATGACTCACATATCTGAAAGTATACACGCATAAGCTCACTACTAACAAGCTTTTATTATGTGGGTTTAATGAAAAAGTCAAGAAGGATTTATGTTCAATCACACTCCTATTAGAGATAGGAGGTTGAAAATAGAAGTTAAATTTTATATAATTGATTCGGTGACATCCTTAAATGAGCTTCTAGGTTTTCATTAGATCCACGAATATAAGATGGCTCCATCTACCAAGCACTAATGCATCAAGAATCAATGAGATGGTATTGAATGTGTTATTCATGGTGAATTTTAACCATTCTTTAATCACAAGAAGATTTGAGTACTATATACCCAAAGAGTACACTACTTGCTATAAAAGTGAAATTATAATCAACGAGGAGAGAAACAATAAAGAAAATACAAAAGCAAAAGAAAAGTCAAAAGAAAAATAAAGAGAAAAAGAGAAAAGTAAAGGAAAAAAAAAAGTTAGTGAAGAAGACATCGAGGGTGTGATCATTAAGCCTCCATGCACTTTCCCTCAAAGGGTTGAGAGACTGGCTCAAAGAGCACACTGTAAAGGATGTGTTTCATTTGAAAGAAAAATACACCCAATGTACATTAAATTAGAGTTAAGTTCAAATGATGACTCAAAAGTACTGGGTTTAAGGATTCCTTTTGATTATAAAAAGATAAATTCTCCTTCAAAATTTAATATCATGTTAGAACAAGATAGCAATCTAGAGGATGATGTTTTAAGAGCTCAAAGTGATTAGCCTAAATTAACAATGTATAGAAAGCTGAGTAGAAGAATTAAAGCCTTAACCTTAACCCCACTATCAATTTAAAGGTTTATAGGGTTAGCAGTTAAGGACTCTCCTAATCTTGGTGGTGAAGTAGGAAAATTCCAAAAGTTCTTTCCTTGTCCATCCAACTCAAGGAAGGAAGATGATGTAAACCTTAAGGAGGAAGAGTTCAATGAATTAATGGAATTACCTTTGGCTATTTTCCTTTGTGTATAAGAAATTATGTATCTAAAGATCTCATGCCGGGATAATGGACCAAGGGAGAAGCTAGATACTACAAAATTCTTTGGCATAATAAAAAAAAAAGAAATTCGAATAGGGGTATTAGTTTTGGTACTATTGGTCCATTTGACGATGATTAGTATTATCTCATGATAACAAATCATCTGAATCTGAAAGGGTCCTTATGGAAATCATCGATTCTCTCAATCTGCATTGTATGAAAACATCAAATGATTCAAATGAACTTCAAGTTCAAGATTCTCTCCCTAAATTTGAGGAATAAATTAAATCAATAGTTGACAAATTAAAAAAATTAACCTTAGAACAAAGGATGGCCCTTGTCCTACCTTCATTATCTATTTATTGAGTGAAAATGAGTTGAATGATCTAATCAAACTCGTTTCTGAGTTTAACACATGACCAAATGTTAAGCTTATCCTCTAGTGTAGAAGTCTATAAACTCAAAATTAAGCCTTCGTATTAGGTAAGTTTAATTTCTCGAGTAAACTTGTTGAAGTATCTTATAATCCGAACTACATTGTCAAAGTGCCTGGCACATTGGTCAATGATATTTCTTCAATTTTAAATAACCTTTATTCCCCTACGTATTGTGAAAGGATAAACCATTGTCAACTTCTTTATAACACATCTACTTTTGGCATAATCTCCCCTAAATGATAATTTACCTAACGAGCAAATTATGAGTTGAGGAGAATCTGATGATTGTTCTTGATAATTTTATTTTGATGGTGTAGCATCTCTTCAGTGAGGCATGGAACAATCTACTCTTTTTTGAAAATCTAGAATTAGCCAAATTTTAATAATACCCAAAAGGGTATAATGCATTTCTCCTATTATTTATCGGATCCTTGCATAAATAATGAGGTCGAATATGAAGCAGTCATAACTGATTTAAAGCTTACAATACTGATGGATATAAAAGAAATAAAAATCTTTGGGGATTCTCAATTGGTTAACAATTATATTGTAGGAACCTACGAGGTTTTGAATCCATAACTCTTAAAATATCATCAATACAGAAATCATCTTCTCAAGTAAATTCGCATTGTAATTTTGTATATAATTCCTCATGGAAGCAATTTTGAAGTGGATGCTTTAGCAAAGCTTATAAATGAATTTGTCTATCCAAAAGAATACTCCAATTCTTTACAAATTCAGGGCCAATAGGTCCTACCTTCTATAAAATTTGAGCACATTAACAAGAAATCTCCTAAAATGCTATCTGCCTTTTCAACAAGAGATGAAGAAGGTGACTGAAGATGGCCTTTCATCGATTATCTTCAAGAAGGAAAACTTTTTTAGTACAAATTACTTGCCAACAAAATTCAAAAATATGCACTCCCATATGTACTTCTAAATTAAACCTCATACCATCGGTCATTCAATTAAATGTGGCTATGTTGTTTAGATAACTGTGAACCCCTAAATATCATGGATGAAGAACATGCCAGGTTATGTGATGCTCATCAACCAGGTCCTAAGATAAAAATGATGATAAAAAGACTTGGATATTTTTTGCCTTCTTTAATTGATGATTAAATAAATGTTGTAAAATATTGTTAGCAGTGCCAAGTTCATGATGTGGTTTTATATTATCCACCTAATGTTTTACATCCTTTGATAGCTTCATGGCCCTTTAAGATTTGGGGCATAGAAGTTATCATACACACTGGCCCTTCTTCTTCAAAGGTCATTACTTCATTTTGAATGTGACTTATTATTTCTCTAAGTGGGTGAAAGCAATTCCCCTACACCAGGTTATATAACATCATGTTATGAAATTCTTCCATGACATATCATATATCGATTTGGTGTGCCCCACAAAATTATATCCGATAATGGGTTTGCATTCAAGTCTATAAAAATAAACAACTTTATAAGACATCATTGTATTGATAGGAGATATTAAATAATATATTACCTATAGGCTATAGATTGGTTGAGGCCTTCAATAAAACTTTAGAGCATATCATCAAAAAGACCATAGATGATAATAAAAATTAATACATTGAGAGGTTGGTTGAAGCCTTTTAGGTTTATTAGACCACTTATAGAACTTTGACCCAATCAACTCTATATTCCTTAGTGTATGGATCTGAGGTCGTGCTCCCTATGGAACTATAAATCCCTTCACTAAGTTTCACCATACCAAACCAAATTACAACAACAACAAGCCTTTATCCCACTATATGGGGTCGACTATATGAATCCTTTTTCCCCATTATTCCCTATTAAAAGTTACAACTAAATAAAATGCTCAACTTTGGTTAGAAGATCTTGAAGTTCTTGAAGAGCATTGCCTATAAGCTCAGCAAAATCTAGAAGTATATAAAGCATGATTGGATCAAACTCATGGCAAGATAGTATAGCCTAAAACTTTCAAAGTAGGAGACTTCTTGTTGGTTATTTGGAGGACTATCTTTTTCCATAAAACTATTGATAAAAGTTTGAACTAATAGTGGTTTGGTCAAACCATGACCAATATCAACAATCCAAAGTCCTCCTCTCTAGGTATTACACTAATGCTATTTATCTCTCCTTTAGCCCCCCACAGCAAGGCGGAGAAGCACTTACAAAATCCTTTCCACCAACCTATTGCGGTAGAGGACCGTAATCCTTTAACAGACACAAAACCTTGAATCCTCACACTCCCTCTTAGAGATGGTAGTGAATTGAAATCCTTCACAAGAAGATAACCTCAAATCCTTTTTCTCCCTCCTGAAGATGGCAAAGAATCAGAATCCTTTCACAGGCAGAGAACCTTGAATCCTTCTCACCCTTCTTGGTGCGACGGAGCAGCCGGATCCTTTGACACCAAAGAGATCTTCTTCCCAAAACTTGCCTAAAGATAAAACTTGACACATGGAGGAATACAAGTGCAAGTTTGCTGGAGCACAGTGTGAAACTCTCTCTCACACTCCCTTGAATCCCATAAGGATCTTCTCCCTTTCTCAGAAGCCTCACCCTTTCTCTCTCTAGCTTGAGGCTCTCTCTTCAAGCTTTCTCCATATGAAATTAGCTCAATAAATGCTAAAAAGACTATTATAAAGTCTTATGAGCAAGCTTAAATAGAGGGCTTAAAAATCCTAAAAATTCAATTCAACCATCAAAGATTATACATTATAATCACAGGATCGTCCTTTATGATACGCAAATTTGACCTAGTTGTATTGTACAATCATCAATACGAATGACTAGTCATGCATTACGATTAGTTTAATTTTGCCTATTACTATGGTACGATCACTAGTCGAGTGACCAATCGTATAGTACAATTAGTTCAACCAAATTGTAGTTCATCCTGGACAAATCATGGGATGACCAAATATCATCTCTATTGATCTTACAGTATGATCCAGTTTATACAACATGATTAAATTAGGGCATATTTTAAACATCACATAGTACGATTAGGTTTGTACAATATGAATGTAACAATATTGCAAATTCAAAATTTTACCTAATTTAATGAATGGTGGAGTTTCTAATTGTAACAGATCGTCAAGTAAGATATGGTATTTGTACTATATGAATAGTTATATTTTAAAATTATTTTTTCTAGAAAATAAAATATATTAATTAATTTCCATAACACTATATCATACAGTATGATCCATATCGTACAGTATGATGTACAAAAAAATTAAAATATTTAAAATTATTTTTTATCCCCTTGTGTCTAAGCATGGTCACGAGGCTAGCATACATCCTTACAAGTCTTGAATCAAAAAATTAAAAATAAATAAATAAAATTACACTCTTTTAGCATAACGTATTCTACCCCATCTTGAGCCTTAAATTTTTAAATAATGGTGCATGTTGTACCTGAAGTATTAGTTAACACACAAACAAATATGTACTATAAATACTAGGATGATTTAAGAGGTAATCAAAAATATTTGTTATCATCAAAAACATAAACTCGGGAGCCCGAGTTGCAACAGAATTTTCCTTCATTTCCTTCTTTATGATCTCATAGTCTTGCTCGTTGATGAATCATATTCGTTGTGCATTGACCATTTTTCTTGTAAGAAGATTATTGCAGCTAATTAAAATTGAATTGTTGTTACTGATGTAGATCTTACTACATTCATTATGTGTTCTTCACATTCTACTTATGAGCATCTCATATTGCATTTTGATTATCATGGCTTATAGAGATTTAGTGTAACTATTTCATAGTCAAGTAATATTGGTTGGACATTGACTTTTAGATCTTCTTCATGAATATATTATAATTCTTACTACTACCATTCATAAATGAAATAAAAATTAGGGATTTTGTATGTTTTCCTTGATGTTGAATGCCGACCACTTGTGCTGGTACAAATTCTTCTAACATTAGTTGTGGGTGATGTTATTGTTGTTAGGAAAGTTTCTATTTGCATGTTTTACATTCTTGCAACTTGTATTGTTTTGATGATTCCAAATATTATTGTTTTATGTGTAGTTATCTCCTAACACTTTTTGGAAGATTTATTTTTGCTCTTGTGTGTACTAATATTTCAGGAAAATCAAACTCCAGACTACGAAGACTTCAAATTAAATTCAGCATGAGATACTTTGTAAAATTTGAGCTTGCACTTTCTTAGAAATCAAATTGAAAGGGAGTGATTGTATTTTGAGAGAATAAAAACATTCACACATAAGGAGATCATATAGAATTTATACTGATCATACAGGACGATCTTCAGTTCGTACTGGACGATCAGACGTTACCTCCTATAGAGCATATGGAACGATAGGAACTGCTTGAAATTTTTCTAAGTCCTATTCGTCCAGGACGAAATATTATCGTCCAGGACGATTGGTTCTCTGGAAAATTTTTTTCCAGATGAAATAAATTAACGTCCAGGACGATAGGTTCTCTGTAAAATTTTCATCCAGACGAAATTAATTGTCGTCCAGGACGATTGGGTCTCTGGAAAATTTTCGTCCAGACGAAATTAAATTATCGTCCGTGGCGATTGGTCCTCGGGAAATTTTTCGTCCAGACAAAATAAATTATCATCCAGGACGATCAGTCCTCTGTAAAAATTTCGTCCAGACGAATCAATTTTCGTCCAACGATTAACCGACTTAGGACAGTTTTCACTGTTTCTAGAACCGACCTGTAATAACCGTTCGTACTGGACGAACCTTGTTCGTATAGGACGATCAGCTGTACGAAGACATTTTGTACACATATTCAAATAGGGTTGTTTCAGTCGTTTAAGTAAAATCGTCCAGGACGATCCACGATCGTACAGGACGATCCACTGCGTACAGAATTGAATTCTAGCAGTTTTTTGGACGGTTTTTCTCTCCTTCTCTATATAAGGAGTCCTAGAAACTATTACAATGCCTTTGGAGTTGTTTTTCTCTTGAGAGGGATCATTGGAGGAGAGAAGATCCTTGGAGGGATTTCAAGGAGTGGGAGGGGATATTCACTGGTTGCTCCGGCGAAGGCTCTCAAGTGAAGTTCAACAACATCGGTCCGGTTCTCTACCGACACTTGGAGAAGTGTAAAAGGATGACAAAGTGTATCTTTGACAGTCATTGTGTCTTCGTTCTTGTGGAGAAAACTTGAAGAGAGACTTGAAGGGAGAAGAGAAAGGGTGGAGTTTGAGAGGGAGAAGATCCTTGAAGGAGATTTCAAGGGAGTGTGAGGGGATATTCACACAGTTGCTCCGGCGAACTTGCACCTCATTACCATCGGATTCAAGGGTCGTCTTGAGGGAAGTTTTGGCAAGAAGAAGATCTCTTTGGTGTTAAAGAACCCGGCTACTCCGCCGCACCGGGGAAGGTGAAAGTGATTTTGTACAGGCTTCTCCGCCTTGCTGTGGGAGCAAAAGGAGAGTCACTTTGTGGTATTAGTGCAATATCAGAGGTGCCTCTGGGGAGTGGATGTAGGTCAAGGTTTGACTGAACCACTATAAATCTGATGTGTTCTTTCTTATTTTTTATTCCGCATTTAATTTCATGCAAGTTGTTTTACTCTGGTTGAAAAGTTATTTTTAAACTTTAAATTTTAACTTGCATCAATAATTCAAAAGGTTTTCTAAAATTCCAAGAGTTGAAGTTACATTTTTTAATTGCCAATTCACCCCCCCTCTTGGTTAGCCTTGGGACATTCACTTAGGCTTAACAACCTAATTACTAGACCCAACAATTGTGTATTCTCTCGATCTACTATCATCTCTTATATGTTCCTCATTATCACGGTTTGTTTTCTTAAGTTGTAGATGATGTGTTGCATGCACCTTAATTTTCTCATCTCATCATTATGTTCATTTTACACCAAGCTCTTTCACATGCGAGGTATCGATACAATCGCTTGGATGCTAACTTACATTGATTGTGTTAGGGTCATGTTTTAACTTGAAATTGATATCTCATTTGCAGCATGTCTCTTCATAGACTTGCCATTGCCCCTACCATAATCTTCTTGTATATATTTGTGGAATGGTGGTTGATGCTACTGAAAGTTTTCAATTTTCACTTTCAAGACAAACAATTGTGTTATAAGTTACTTTTATTTGGTCTTGAATCGATTGCCATGAGTTATATGAGTTTCATGTTATTCATTTGTTGGGAAATTTGTATAATCATCTTCACATATATTGTTACATTCCATTTTATATATATATATATATTTATATATTTATATATAATTATTTTATATATATATATAATATATATATATATATATATATATATATATATATATATATATATTTTCAAATCAAATAAAAATGAATGCAACTATGATATTAATTGCCTTAAATAACGACAAAAACCAATATTAGAAATCAAACTCATCCTTCAGATTTTTGGGTTGAGGGAATACGAATGCTAATTTAGGTTAGGTAGTGGGTTGATTGATTGGCTTAAGGAATTCACCAAATGGGATATTGTAATTTAGAGAGATTTATTGGGCTAAAGTTTGGAAAATGGGCATTGAAGTGGGTTGTTGAGCTTAGGGATGTAATGGGCTTTGGAGGATAGAATTATTAGGTGAAATTAAGTATGGAGATTGAGAGAGAGGGAAGGCATGGGACAGATGGCTTTGAGTAACTCGACAGGAGTAGGGATCGAGTAAGAGAACTCAGATAAACGGGCTTGGCTTCTATAGTAGATCAGAAAGGGGTTGGCGGCAGGCTAAGTTAATCTGAAAGCTTGAAATGTAGACTAAGTTTGGTATAGGAGGTGCAAAGGGTTTGGCTGCAGGTTAAGGGAATTGATGGTAGGGAAGAAGAATGATGGGTGTAGCTACAGTGGCTTGAGATTTAATGTGTGGAGGTCTATTACGTTGTTGTAAATCAGAAACAAGCACTGTAATGTTGATGATAACAAATATTATTATATTGGTTACTTTGTTCTCCTAATTCTATGATGTTTCATTTTTGTTTTGTGTTTACTAACATTTTAGGAAATCAGTCCACCATTCACTTATAATTTTGATCAACTCAAGACTGGGTAGACTAGGGTTACAGTCTATATTTTTTAATTTGTTATATGTATTTTCCTTTCTTGAGTTGTATCATGTAATTGGGTGGATATTATTGTTGAGTAACCTTGAATACACACAGGGGGAGAGAAAAATATTTTTGAGAGAGTTTTTTTTAAGTAAATCATATTGTATAGTTTTATCTTTATACTGTATGACTTTAATTCATATTGTATGATCTATTGTGCTCTGTCAAAACCCTAGCCACCAAAGGTTAAGAAATATACTAATTATGTGATGATCATACGATATGATTTGGATCGTACTATATGCCATAATTAAATTTTTCTTAATTAACTCCTCAATATCACGTAATCAAATCATGGAAAATTTTTATAATCGCTGATTATACTATATGATACATTTTGTACAATATGATTGACAGTGTACAAAATTTGTCATCCTAGAGATTATACCAAATGAAAGCCATGATTGTTGTACTGATTATATTATATGATAATGTATGAAGCTGAATGTCCCAGAAGTCATCCCAAAAGAACATAAGGGATTTCTACAGTTTGTATCTATGATATTTTGATCGTATTATATGAAGTGTTATAAAGGATGAATGTTTTACTGCACAAGCTTGCTTTATTAGCAAAATTACACTGATTGTACTGTATGATATGTGTATCGTATAGTACGAACAGAAGACAAAACTCTTAAAAATTAGTTTTGAAGCCCCCACTCTAAGATTTTTTAATACTCTTATTAAAAAATCTTTGGTTGTTTAGACTTCTTGAGAGACAGCCTTGAGGAAGGGAAGAAGGAGAGATTTGAGAGAGAAGAGAGGGAAATTTGTTTAGGGAGAAGTTGTGAGGCGATTTGTAAGGTTGCACCAAGCAAGAATCTTGCCTAGTATCTATAAGTGTCTGCCTAGATCTCTATGGTTCAAATAAGAAGTTCTTCAGCAAAGATCTTGGTTCTTCAACCATCACCTAGAGGGTGAAAATAGAGTTGTAGTTCTCAGACCATCACGTGGAGTGTGAAAAAAGAGTTGTGATTCTCTGACCATCACATGGAGGGTAAAATAGAGTTGAGAATCTCTTCCTGTTAAAGAGTCACAGTTCTCTGCCACACTGAGTTGGTAAAACAGCATCTATACAGGCTTCTCCACCTTGCTGTGAGAGAAAAATGAGAGTTTTTACTATTTAGTGCAATACTTGGAGAGGGAGTCTCCAAGGAGTGGACATAGTTCAGGTTGGCCGAACTGCTATAAATTCTATTGTGTTCATTATGATTATTTTTAGCACTTTATTTTTCTTACAATTAATTATGTGGGTGAAAATCTAATCTTTTTATTATGAATTTTAATTTTCTTCATACATCAAGTTATAAATAGATTTTTTTCTTTAATGAATTTCAAATATCCAATTCACCCCCTCTCTTGGTTAACCTTGAGACTAGTTCTATAAAGTCTAACAACCTTCATGAACATTCAAGTTGTATCAGAGGAGGATTCATAAATTAAGTTTTAGAAAACTTTTGAAAATGATCCATGGCTAATTTTGGTAAATGTAATATTGCGAAAGGATTTTTAATCAAACGACCACCTTTATTTGATAATATACCATTTGCTTTTTAGAAAATTTGCATATCCACTTTCTTACAATAAGTTGATTATCACATGTGGATGTTAATTCAGAAAGGATATTCTGCACCTTTTAGATTACTAAATAGCATTAAAACTGAATCTAAGGGTTTGAATGTTTGCTCCATTGATAACTTACTTGGATCACTCATTGCCTATGAGCAAGGAGTGAGTCAGAGATAGCTTGATGCAGGTGAAAAGAGAAGATAGAAAATTATAACCTTAAAGGCTAATGATTCTTATAGTGATACTTCTAGATAACAAGAAGATGACATAGGAGTGATGAATGGATAGTTTAGAAGATTTTTAAAGAAAAAGCAAAAGCATCATCAACAGTGGAGCAAATGTAAAATTATTAAAATTCTAAAGCTCCTTATGATATTATTTGTTATAAATATAGAAAATCAGGGCACTTGAAGATTGATTGCCCAAGTCTTAAAGCGCATTCGAGCATAGAGAAGGGTGAGAAAAATGCTAAATTCAAAAAGGCCAAGCAAAAGACTCTGAAGGAGTTATGGGCAGACTCTACTTCAGACACATTTGAAACTGAAGCAGAAATATAACCCCATCTATAATTGCTAAAAAACTAGAAAATCACATATTATTACATCTAAATAATCAAACAAAATACTTACACCACCCATAAACTAATAAATGCAATCACTCTCAAATTAAATTCGCATAAACTCCTTAAAACTTAACAATAAAAAGACGAACACTATCTAAAAAACAATAAACATCAAAGTCGATGAAATATAACATAATTGCTGATTTGATCTTGTAAATAAGATGGTTTTTTAACTGTTGAATATGTTCCTTGAACGATATTGCATTTGAAAATGACATTTAGGAATACAAACTCTTGCATGCAAATTAGAAGGTAGTGAGAATGAATTGAAAATTGAAAATTCAATTATTGAAACTGCAAATAAATCTTTACAAGCTCAATTAGAAGCTTACAAAGAAAACAAAAAACCTCAAACACTTGCACCGTTTGATAACACACCATCTTAGCATGCATTCAAACCTAAGAAGGACAACATAACCCACATAAATTAGTAAACCCTTTTTCCAGAGTTAGATCTTTCTCTTGTGGCATGCTCGAACACATCTCACATACTTGCATTATCCATCGTAGAACAGATTTTGTGTGGAGACCAAAATTACAAAATTCAAAGCATAGCATGCAAGCATTTCATCCCACATTCCATAAGGTAGAACCCAAACTTTTTTAGGCTCCAAAATCTGACCACTGATGATTTTATAGGGATGCTCTCATAGAAGGACTCATGAGAGCAGGTACTAGACAGCGGATGTTCAAGGCACATGACTAGATATTCATATCAATTTATTTTGTTGGAAGTCAGGGAAGGAGGCAAGGTGACACTTGGAGATAACACCACCAAGAGATTGGTGTGCTCAGGTATAATTGGCAACTCAAAAAATTACATTATTGAAATTGTTTTACTATTAGATGGCTTAAAATATAACCTGCTTAGCATAAGCCAGATATATGATAAGGACTTTAGCATTAAATTTTGTCTACCAGTAGCACTGACACTTTATGCATGTTATCACCTTGTGTGCATCTTTTTCTTCTAACTTCTAATGCTATTTCCATATTGCACCATATCAAGTTGTCTATCATAACCTCACACATCATTAAAATTCAAAGTATTAGTTCTCATCTTTTTAATCAAAACAAATAATAGGCCTCACTACCAAGCTCTTCAAGGAATGTGCTCTCTATGACAACTTTGAGATTTCCATGTTCAAGTGTCAAAGTTAGCATCTAACTCACCGTTAATAAGACTTCTTACATCAAGTTCTTTTATTGTAGAGGAAGAGATGACTCTCACCTAATAAATATTGCATAAATTAATAAAGAAATTAGTCTAAATTTTATTTTTATTACATATGCATTAGTCGCTAAATTCTATTTTTATTATTTCAACCAAAATCATAATTTCTCTAATATAATCTTTTCTTTACTGATACCAATTTGATTTTCTCATACATATAACCTTTAATTTCATAATCATACAATCAAACTCATGTGAAATATCTGACTATATCATAATTTTGTTAAAAGTTCTCTTTTTTTATTGGATTTAAAATAAATTTTGACTCTTAATATGACACATTGGAGTAAATAATTTGTTTAATGAAAAGAATGGCATATAGCCAATCCCTCATAGTGGAATAAGAATAATTTTTTTTATTAAATTCTTATATTTTTATAATAATTATACAACATTCAAATTCTGAAAATATAATTTTATGCTTTATTTTGAAATCATTTAATTTATATAATATTCACTACTAAAAAATAAGGTAATCACAGCACAAATTTTGACATATCTCGGCGGTTTTAACCACCACAATTTCTTTTGCAGCGGTTTTAAAACTGCTACTCATACACTATAATTATTATGTGTTGCAATGACATTCAGTAGCGATTTTACTACCGGCGGGGTAGCATTTGCGAATCGCTATATTTAGCAGCAGTTTAAACCGGTACAAAGTATCAGATTTGAGCAGGTTAAATTCAATGCAAATTCCTCTAATATGAACCTATTTTCGGTATTGTGGCGATTTTAACCGTCACAAATTTGGTTCTTTGTACCAGTTAATTAAAATCACCATAATAGACCAATTTTTTTTTTTTAAATTCCAAAACCTGAATGTCCACACACTGCAGCACAAAATTTATTTTCAGGGGTCCTTAATTAATTTTGCTTTGCTCATCAGCATCATCACTAGCATTTAGCCTTCATAATCATGAGTAGGGGTTGGGAACAAAATTACTAGACATAACAACAATAATAAGTCAAGATCGACCAAATACATTGGAAATTTTTTATCAGAATGCAACCCTCGGCTATATTCTTGTCAATCAACACTTTAACAATTGCGACCCTATAGCTTATAGCATTACCATGAAATTCTATCAAAATCCTCCTCAAGCACCACCAAGCCCTTAATAAATTTATAAAAAATCCTTTAAATAGGAAATGATAGATCACTAGATCATGGGTTTTAAACAAAATTGCACTCATTATAGCCATAAAAAAAGCTTCTCACACGACTTCATATAAATCATGCAATTATCATCATAGAAATGATAATTTTATTTTCTCATCTCACGCCGCATCAAAAAAATCATGTTAATGAACATGATTAAAATAATTATATCAATGTTACTTCCCCTCTCATCTTCAAAACTTCAAAACTTACTACTCACGAAGTTAAAGCACTAACACCGACACTTTATCTAAGTTATCACCATGTGTGCATCTTTTTCCTCTAATCTAATGCTATTTCCACATCGCTCCATATCAAGTTGTCCATCATAACCTAATTGATCATCATTAAAATTCGAAGTATTAGTTATCATTTTTTAATCAAAACAAACAATTTGTTTCACTATCAAGCTCTTCACGAAATGTGCTCTCTAAAACAACACTCTAATTGTGGGACTTGCTCTGAGAGCATGAGGTGCTAAATCATGATGTTTCCATGTTCAAGTGTCAAAGTTAGCATCAAACTCACCATTAAGAAGACTGCTTACCTCAAGTTCTTTTATTGTAGAGGAAGGGATGACTCTCTCCTAATACATATTGCATAAATTAATAAAGAAATTAGTCTAAATTTTCTTTTGATTACATAAGCTTTAGTCCCTAAAATCAATTTTTATTATTTAAAAAAAACATAATTTTTCTCATATAATCTTTTCTTTACGGATATCAATTTTATTTTCTCAACTTTAACTTCATAATCATACAAACAAACTCATATAAAATATCTCATTAGATCATAATTTTATTAAAAGTTTTTTTTATTAGATTTAAATTCAATTTTGACAAATTTATATAATTAATCATATAACATTCGAGTTCTTAAAATATAATTTTATGCTTTATTTTGACATCATTTAATTTATCTAATATTACACAAATAAATATAAAATTTAAGAATAAAATATGTTAATATATAAAAAATAATATGATATAATTTAAGAATCATATATATATATATATACACACACACACACACATGAATATCCAACTCTAATTCCATGAACAAAAGAATAGTAGTATGAAAACCGGACTTTACAGCATGGGCAGAACAGCAGCGAGACAATGATGATATTTGAATAGTTCCTCAAAAAACATTTGAAATTAGGTAAGATGAATAACAAAGATCAGTGAATACAAACTCGTAGGAGTTTCTTGCAATTGTGTACATGAGGATAAAATCGACAGCAGATTTGTGGCATGTTGAAATGTGTAAAAAACAAAACTGATGCAGATATGATACTTTTTGATCAGCATAGATTCTCATAACCAAAAAAGGATAGATTGTTATAGGAGGGCTGCTATTTAGACCAAAAAGTTATTCAAATCTACTACCCAACAATATAAACAGTGAAATTTAAGAACACATGAATTACTTGGAAGTAAAATTTTCAACTTTTTTATCATTCTCCTTGTTACGAACAGTAGAAGAATGCAAAAATAAGGTGATCGCATAATATAATAGAGTTTTATAATGGAATTTTGTTGATAAAAAAATAATGCCACAGAAACGTTGGAGCTCTTGAATGATTGTTGATAAAAAAATTTGTAACCTTCTACAGAAAGAATAAGGGTTATTTGAAAGTTTATAAGTCTACTTATTGCTTTTAATAAGTTGATCATAGCAGAATCCTGATGGATTTTTTATTCCAATAGGAACAATGATATAATCTTTAGCCATTCATTCAAAACTCTTCTCCACAAGAAGCCCGAGCTCTCGTCCTAAGTTTCGATCCAACAAGGGAAGAAGTCCAAGAAGCTCCTTTAGCAACTCTTATGAAATTCCTCATGTGAAGCCGACATGAGGAGGGAGGCAAAATTAACATTTACCGAGCAGGGCAGGTCGGTAGGAGGTGTGTTGGGAGTGTGGAATGATATGGAATAGGAGGGGTTCAGATGTTGAAGCTTATGAACTGGAATGCGAAAGGTTGCAAAATAGATGGTTTGGATTTAATCATTTGTGCGGTTGGATTTGGCAACAACAAATCACAAATGGTTTTTTAATAGTAATATATAAATTAAAGGTAGTTCATTCATCCATTAATTATATATAGTCTTGAGTATATAAAGAGGAGATTTAGATATTATCTAGCTATTAGATAATTGTGTTATAACTCTTCATTTGCAATTATATTATATCTATAAAATTCATTGATGAAATGGTACTTTAGAATGACTACCCAAGTTATTTGTTCAAAAGAATGCCTTAAATTTCCATTTTTTATTTTATTTTCTAATTTTTTTTATGATCCATACTATTTCTCCAATTTCTATCAACTTTGTAATAGAGCTTATCTTATTTTGGCTTGCAACAATATTATACGAAACCTTTTTTCTCAACTCATCATTCAAAACTTTGAAATTTTGAGTATCCAAATATTGAAATTTTGAGAGAGAAGCTCCCGTTGGAGAGAAAAGCTCCCATTAGAGAGAGAAAGTTCCATTTTCAAACACATTCCCGATTTTTCATCTACATTTTCTGCAGGTTTGTAGGACATGGCAGCGGACTGCAACCGGCCATCTTTGGCTTCGAATAAGAAGTCTGGTACTATTGGTGGAATGGTTGCGCTGAATAGAAGTGATCAAGGTCTTATGATTGTTGGGTTGGATCGCGATGCAGATGAAGAACGCAGGAGAAGATCTAAAGGTGCGTTAGTAATAATTTAGAATGCTTGTCTTGAATCTAATAAGAATAAACATCTTGAAGGTAAGGGGAAGGATGAATCTTTGAATGTTGAATGTATGACACCACGTGTTTTGAAATCAACTGGATTTTGTCCATTGAAAGCTTTTGATCCCGAGGCTACTTCGTATGGAATGAAATTTTTTGTTAATAGATTGAGGAATTCAAATGCAATCTATGTTGACAGTGTGATAAATCCGAATTCGATGAGTTCGGTTAATAAATTTTTTTGTCATAATAACAATAAGCCTTCTGAGAATACATTGGTGGAAGATGCTTCGGTTAAGGACGGTAATGCATTGCCTATGAATGATAAAATTCATTTGAATAATGTGGGAGGTAGCAGGTTGGAAAATCCATGGACTAAGAAGTTGTATATTAAGTTAAATTTTACAAAAGAGGATGTTGTTTTAACGGATGATGGGAAAGCAGTAAAATTAGTTGCAGCTATTAAAAGTTTGAATGCTAAGAAACTTGAAAATTCCTTGGTAGCCAAGGTATTTGGTAGAGAAATCCCTTCACATATAGTGGCTTGGGAGTTAAGGCGGCAATGGGATCTTTTTGGTCCATTTCATTTTACTACCCTAGGGATGGGTTGGTTTTTTGTGTTCTTTCAAGACATCAGAAGCATTGGATAGAGTTCTATCAGGAGGTCCATGGTTTGTGAATGGTCATATATTTGGAATGGATGAGTGGTCGGCTGAGTTTTCTCCTTCTTCGATGTAAGGTATTACTTCACTTACATGGATTAGAATGCCTCAATTGCCTTTGCAATGTTGGGATGAAAATAATGTGGCAATGATTGCATCTATGGTGGTTTACCATTGAGTTTGGATGGTAATATGTTTCAATGGGGTAGAAGAGAGTTTGCAAGAGTTTGTGTTTGTGTGAAACTAGACCAACCTCTTCCCTTGGGTGTTTGTGTGGGAGGCATGGCGGGAAGTTTTTTTTAAAAAGTGGAATATGAGCGGATTTCCACTTTCTGTTATGAATGTGGAATGGTTGGTCATGTCAAAGGTAATTGAAAGAAGGAAAACATGGTGGTGAAGAATAGTGTGGATGGTGCAAACAAGCAAATTCAAGACTACCCTGGTGATTTAGTACAAGAAATGGAGGTAAATACAACTTATGGACCTTGGGTTTTAACTATAAAAGGAACAAGATGTTTCATAAAGCAGTTTCTAGTGGAAGGCCAGTTCATAAGATATTTGTTAAGAAGACTTTAAGCAACCCTGCTATTATGGAGACAAATAAATTTGTCGATTTGGTGATCAAGGAAACGAAAATTATTGTAAATGGTGGAGTAGAGAAGATTATTGAAGATACTATGCTAGTGGAAGAGGTGAAATAACTTTGGAAAGTGAGATGGGTAATGAAAGTTTGGCAAAACCTTTGGAGGTCAACGACCCGTCTACTTAGGAGTTGAAAAAACTTGGTGATGACAAGGTAATAAAGTCTTCACTCATCTCTTCTTCTATCACTATTGCGGTTAATAAATTTCAATCTCTGAATGATTGTGTGGAGGATAAGCTTTGTCATGATACTCTTAACAAGAAATCTGTGAATGACATTAATAACAGTTTACCTTTGGAAAGTGAGGTTACTATGGAACGTATCAAGGAGACAGGAGAAGGAAAGATAGGGGTGTTGGAGAAAAAGGAGTTTGGTGGTAATAATGATGGGGCTTAAGTTAAATTAGCAAAGGAATTGAGATCGCTTGGGCTAGTTAATATCTCACCTTGGGTTAGGACTGTTGATGGAAATGTTAAAATAAGAGCTAGGGGCTCTCCCCCCTTGATGGATAAATGAATGCTATTTCTTTTTGGAATTGTAGAGGGGCTAAAAAGAGTGAGGCCTCTCTTTACTTAAAAGAATTTGAAAATAGTTTAATGTTTTTTTTTTGGGCTTAGTGGAGACTAAAATCTCTTCCTTGGATAGAATGGCATTTCAAATAATTATGGGAATGGATTGGGATTATTTTCTACTTCCATCTATAGGTTTTTCAGGAGGTATTATGGTGATGTGGAGATATGATCTTACTTCTTTCTCTGTTTTGAAGTCTTCTTATTAATGTGTAATTGGAGACTTGGAAGTGTTTAACAAAGGGACTTGGATGATTTCTACGGTTTATGGTAGTAAGGATGTTCTTAAGAGAAGGGACTTATGGGGATGTCTTCATGAGGTTTCTGATAGAAAGGTTCCTTTTGTGATTGGTGGTGACTTTAATTGTATTTTGGCTCAAGAGGACAAAAGAGGAGGTAGGAAGTTTGTTTTTTCTCAAGGTTCTAAAGATATGATAAACTTTATGAATCATAATGATTTTCATGAAATTGGAGTGGTTGGACCAAGGTTCACTTGGTGCAATAATAAAAGTGGTGGAGAAAGGATCTTGGAAAGATTGGATATTTGCTTGCTTAATTCCTTTGCTTTGGAGGAGATTCAAGTGGCGGTTGTGAGGCACATTGCTAGTGTGGCTTCAGATCATTGTGTACTTATTTTAAAGATTTTTTATTCAACTTTTAAGAAGAAAAGTTTTTTGAAGTGTGAAGATATTTGGGTTTATTTTCATGCCTCTTTGTGTATTATTTCAAAAATAGGGAGAAAGTCCTATGAGGAAGATGATATGCAAATTTTAAATAAAAAATGCGAAAGAACGTTGAAAGAATTGTTCTTTTGGAGTAAAAAAAAATGAAAAACTTTTTAACTCTCAAAGATGGGTTGAAAAAGGAGGTGTTGCTACTACAAGAAGAGGAGGCTAAGGAAGGAGGGTTGTCTGATGAATAGTTGAGGCTCTTGAGAGATAAGGTGGGTGAACTTAATGTATACGTAGCTAGGTTGAATACTCGGTGGAAACAAAGAGCTAATGTAAGGTGGATTGAGAAGGGGATTCTAACTCCAAATATTTTCATGCTTTTGCAAATTCTAAAAGGAATGGTAACTGGATTAACCATGTCAAAGGGATGGATGGAATAATGGTTGAGAAATCGAAAGAAATGGAAGAGGTTTTTTGAAGCTATTTCAATGAGAAATGAAGGGAAAGAAATTTTTCTTTGATTAACTGGCCTTCTCCTTGGAGAGTATTAGATGATGATGATAAAAAAAGTTGAATGCCAAATTCAACACTTCAGAAATTCTAGATGTTATCAAAAAATTAGGAAAGAATAAAGCTCCAGGTTGTGATGGAATAACTTATTCCTTCTTCAAAACCTATTGGAATATCATTGGTGAAGATCTATGTAAGGCTATCAATAGATTTCTCTCTTTAGGTTTGCTTTGTAATGAATGGAAGGAGACTTTGGTTGTTTTGATTCCTATGGTCAAAGAAAAAGTTTCTCCAGCGGGTTACCGACCTATTAGCCTTTGTAACTCTGTTTATAAGATTACAATGAAACTCTTATTAAATAGATTGCTATTGGTAGTGCATAAGGTTATTTCGGAATAATAGGTGGCTTTTGTGAAAGGAAGGTCAATATCAGATCCCCTCCTCTTGGCTCAAGAAGTTTGCAACAAAATTAGATGTTCAAAAGAAAAGAATGGTCTATTGGCAATCAAGATTGATATTGAACAGGCATATGACAGTATGTGTTGGGCAACTTTGAGACAAATGTTGAAGACTTTGAGTTTTCCTTCTAAATATGCAAATTTGGTGATGGAATGTGTAAAGGATGCAATGTTCTCTATTATGATTAATGGAAGCAACTCAAATTGGATTAAGAGAAGATGTGGTTTTCGGCAATGATGCCCACTTTCTCTCTTATTATTTATTTTGTGCTCTCAATTACTTTCTAACTCATTTTTAAATGAAGGCATGGATGTGGGTATCAAATTATCACCAAATGCATAAAAAATTTTGCATCTCTTGTATGCAAATGATATTATACTTTTTTCAGATGCAAAGTTGAAAAATATCAAAATAGTGAAGAAGTTGATCCTAGACCATTGCAAGTGGACTGGACAAATGGTAATTTTTCAAAAGTCTTCAATGTTGATGGGAAAAATATAGGGAGAAGAAGGAAGAAACAAATCTCAAAGCTGTTAAACATTAAGGTGGTTGATGAAATGGATTATTTGGGAATTAAAGTTGGTTTAAGAAGGTTGAAGAAATCTGATTTTCAACAACTTCTTGAGAAAGCCTCCAAGAGGATCAATGCTTGGGGAAATAGATTCATCTCGCTTGCAGGAAGGGTAATCTTGATGAAATATTATTTTTCTTCTCTCCCTTATTTCTATTATCACATTCATTGATTCCTTTGAGTATTTTGAAAGAGTTTGACAAGGTTTGTAGGAATTATATTTGGAATAAACATGATGGCTCTCATGGGCTTCATTTTGTGGCTTGGAATGTCTTGTGCAAACCAAAGGAGCATGGAGGATTAGGTCTTTATTCAGTAGTGTCTAGAGTGGGGCCATTAAGAGCAATATTTGCTTGGAACCTATTAGGCAATCTGAATTCTTTAATTAACAAGAACATTGTGGCTAAGTATGGGAAATGCTTGTGGGAATGTGAAGGGAAGAAAAGTTTTTCGGCTACATGGAGGATTATAATTGATGGATGGAATTCTCTTAAAGGGGTCTTAAGGTGGAATATTGCTTCAAGTTCTTTGATTGATATCTGGAAGGATGTGTGGATCCTTGATAAAAGCATAGAAAAATGGCCTAGGTTTGTAGATAATTGGGAGGAAGACAAAGTTACTCTAGATTCTCTCATTGTTAATGGAGCTTGGAATTAACCTAAACTAAATCAGTTCTTTGGAGAAGAACTTGTGAACTTGATCAACAAAATTGATATACTTCATAACATGGAGGAAGATAGGATGGAGCTAAAGTTTAAATTGTATGGAAAATCTATTTTAGCATTGACTTCAGATTTTTGGAATATTGAAGATAGCAAGAAGTATATGATCCATAGTTCTACAAGCTTAAACTCAATCCTCGGGTTGAAGTGTTTAATTTAGCATTTATGTAGGAATGCAATTCTCACTACTGATTTTATGTTTTATAGAAGACTTAATGAATCAAATCTTTGTCCAACAGGCTGCCTTAAAGTGGAAAACATTCATCATTGTACAACTACATGTTTGAAACTGCTGTAGGTAATAAGTTTGTTGAATGCATGGGGTTTTATGGTGCTGATTCTTTATTCTTTCACGGACTATATGAAGAACCTGAAATTGATTTCGGGCAGGAATCCATTCATTGCAAAGTTGTATTTAACTTTGCTACTATTTTCCTGGAATAATAGAAAAAAGTGAAGCATGGTGATGTGGAAGAAAGTGTTGCTGTTATAACAGCTAAAGTTATCAATTTTATGGCTATTTTACATAAAGACAAAATAATTTTGGGTAACTCAGGTACTAATCAGTCCTCTGTACTATTTAATTCTTGGCACCATCCTCCTCCCAAATGCTTTAAAATAAACATTCACTACAGGAAAATCATCTATTATCGATAGAAATTTCCGATGGAAATTAATCATTTTTTGGCAATTTTCAAATTTACAGGTGGTTTTCCGATAGAAAAATGTCCGCCGGTAAAACCCGTTTAGGAAAATAATTTATGGCGGCTTTTTTCAGCGAAAAATAATTCCGGCAGCTTTCTAGCAGAATTAAACTGTCGGTAAAACTAAAAAAATACTGCGCCAACCCCCTTCCCCAAACTTGCCAACCTAGAACCCGCTCCTGCACTCGCCAGTTAGTGTGACAGCCTGCCAGCCTGGCCGAAACTCGCTCCCCCACCTGTCAACCCGCACGTGGCAGTGCGTGGCCCACCCAGAACCCCCTCTCACACTTGCCAGACAGCGTGAAGCCCGCCCGAAACCCGCCTTCGCACCCGCCTACCCGCTCATGTGCGTCCGCTCCCACGTCTACCAGGTGATTCGAACTCAGGTAGGTTGGAAAAATCTCAAACAATCAACCAAATTGCTAGACTTGCAAATACATTTTTATTATCAATTTTTTATATTTAAACTATATATTAACTGAAAATCAAGTAATATTTAATTATACAAATAAAAAATGATACTAATTAATTTATTAAAAAATGGTAATTAATATAAAATAAAAATTAATATTTACTAATTAATTTTAAATTGAAAATTAATTAATTAGTTAATATAATTTTTTAATAATTTTTGTTAAATCATTTAAATAGTTAAAATTTTAATCTTTTTTATTTAATTTTTAAAATTCCATTGAAAAATTAAAAATGCTGCCAAAAAATCTGCTAGAAAATTCTGCGGGAAAGAAACCGCAGGAAAATTTTATCAAAAAATTTGTCTCATTGTTTTCCATTGGAAAACCATCGAAAAGCTGCCGGAAAATTGACCGCTGGAAAGCCGCTGGAAAATTCTGTCATAAATGGGTGATTTTCCCATAGTGATTGATGGATCCCAATGTAAATCGAATAAAGTTGGAATTGGTTGAGTGGTTAGAGATTCTAAAGGTAGATTTTTATTGGCCTTTGGTTATGGTTATGTTCATTGGGATAGTGCACAGTTGGAGCAAATGGCTTTGAAATCACTGAGAAATGTTATTCAAGAGTGGATGTTTGAGGCAGATAGCATCATCATTGAAGGGGATAATTGGAATGTCATCAACTTTCTCCGTAAATTGTATAGTATACAAGAGGAGAGGAATGAATGACATTTAGATTATGACCTATTATTCATGAAGATATTTAATAATGTGTTATTTAATTTTATTAATCTTTATTGCAATAAGTTAGCAAACTATTGTGCTAACTTAGTTTGTGAATATAACTTTAGTTGGGATGTTTTTAGTGAGAATCATATTCCTCCTTTTATTGCTTTGTTGAAGGAAGAATGTGATAGGTTGCCTTTTGGTTGAGTAGTTTGTATCAAGGTTTTTCTTTCTTAATAAAGCATTTTGCATTTCTTCTCCAAAAAAAAAAAAAAAAAAAGACTTTGGTGCATCCCAAGACATTTATGATGTTTTCGGTGAAAGTTATATAAAAAAGCCACAATGAGCTACAAAGATATATTTATGAATGAAGAGATGTTGTTTGGGAGAGTCAATAGAATGTTAAAAACCTTCATTTTTATCAATCAATCTATAGATGAGCAAGTATTTTGTTGTAGTGGCTAACACCTCTATGCAAGTGTTGGAGATTCTCCAAAAGTTCTTATAAAGTACCCAAGATATTGAAGAAAGATTGCCTCCATATCCTTTAAGGTGAGTTTGAAGCCTTATAGATGAAGTACTTTAAAAAAGTGTATGACTATTTCACAATAGTTGTATTCATCATAACTCAACTAAAAAATTAGAATACATCAAAGTAGTTAGAAAAAAGTCTATACTCATTAGATGAAAATTTTTATTATTACATGGGAATTAAGAAATAGTTTGAAGACATGAAGGCTATGAAAATTAATGAGTTTATGTGTTCATAATAAGCTAATAAATAGAAAATTGGTTATTTTCAAATATCTTCTATGAAATTACTCTAATGTTTATTGTTGAGCATGAATATATATTATTTAATTGAGTTTGTGGGAGATTAGTGTTATCATGAACCTTTTGTGTTGTACAAAGGTGTGGACTAGTTGTTGGGCCACAAAAGTGATCTTTTGCTTGGAGTAGAGGAGCTACGAGTAGGGTTTTTCCATTACCAATAAAGAAGAGGGTCTTTTAGGCTAGTGGTGTCTGACAGAGGGAGTAGTAAATTCTTATGTTGGAGATCTGAAGACATGGACATAGACACTATCGCCAAAGCATGCAAAAAATCAATTTGTACGCCCTTGTTCTCTTTACTTTATGTCACCATATTTATTTTTTCCTAGTTTACTTATTGCATTATGAATGATAATTTTAATGATCATAATGTTATCTCATATTTATGAGTCTTTAAATTTCATGTTACTTGTATTATGTAGTAATCAATCCACTACAACATCACTAGTCTAGATCTAAGTAATATTAAGAGACAACTTAAACTTATAGCTTGTGGACTTGGACATTTTAAAAATATAGAGAATAGGTATAAATGGAATAAATTTTGTTGAAAGTAGAAATGGTGGCATGCTGGGTGACTAGACTTCCAATTGCTTCGATGTATTGAATTAGTATTTCATCAAAAAAATATGGCTCGATTACGGTTGGCTGGAAAATTTTGTCAAATCAACATCAAGCCTTTATCCCACTATGTGGGGTTGACAACATAAATCCTATTTTCTCATATTTTCTAACCAAGTCTTTTTAGGTCTACCTCTACCTTTCATAACATAAGTCAAATCTAATACATCTACTTTCCTAACTAGGTTATTGGAAGGTTGCCATTTTATGTGACCAAACCAGTTAAGGTGATTCTCTCTAATCTTATCTTCCACTAGAGCTACAACAATCTTTTCATGTATATGTTCATTTAGTATCCCGTCTCTAAGAGTAAAGCCAACCATCCACCTGAGCATCCTCATCTATACAACACTTAATATTTCGCTTCTCTTTTAATGGCCAATATTTTGCCCCATAAAGAATTGTAGTTCTAACCACCATCTTACAGAATTTTCCCTTAAGTTTAAGGCTCACTTTTTATCTTTTTTCATACATTTTGATTCTTCCATCAACTATTTTTATTATTATGAGTTTTTCCTTTTGATACTCCAAGCACATCTATTGGAACATTCCTAATATCACTAACTACTTTTTCCCAAATAACATTTTCTTCCTCATGCAATGAAAAAATATTAAGATATAATATCTTACTCTTAAGATATTTTGTTAATATTCTTTAAATGCCCCAATCTAATCCTAGAATAATGTTTTACCTTATTTTTTATTTTAAGCCTCTTAATAGTAAAGTCCAAAACTAATAAGCAGTTTTGAGCACATAAACTTTTACTTAAAATAACTTTACAATCTTTGCAATCTAAATTATTTATTTTTTTATAAGAAAAAAATCTATGCTTTATTATATCCATTATTGTAAGTGATGAGATACTCATCTCTTTTCTTAAATAAGATATTAATAATTACAAAATAAAAATCTAAAAAAAAAATCTAACATGGTATTACCACCGTCGTTAATCTCTTCAAACCCATAGTCTTTTTTTTTTTTTTTTGAAAAGCAAAAGCTTGCGTTATATTAAAAACATAAAGAAAAAAAAACTACAAAGTGGATTCCTCTTCAATATATTAAAAAATGAAGTAGGAACCTTATTCAAACCAAAGTCTTCCCAACTAAAACTATTAAGAAAGTTGCTATTTGCATGTTTTACATTCTTGCAACTTGTATAATTTTGATGATTCCAAATATTATTATTTTAAGTATTATATTCTCCAAACAATTTTTGGAAGAATTTTTTTGCTCTTGTGTGGATTAACATTTCAGGCAAATCGAACTCCAGACTAAAGAAGACTTCAAATCAAATTTAGCTTGAGATAGTTTGTAAATTGAATCTTGTATTTTTCATTGTATTGAGTTTGATAGAGAATGAATGTAATTGAGTAGCTTAGTACACACACACTTGGGAAGATTATTAAAAAATCATATTGATCTTATGAGATGAACCAAATTCGTACAGGACAATCAAGTCAGTTATCCCCTCAAAAGTCCTGATCGTCCAAACGAATTTTTCTATTCATCTCTGGACAATGTTCTCTGGATTCTCACAATGAGATGTTCGTCCAGACAAAATGGATGGTTCGTCCCATGACAATCTTCTTTGAATTCTGAGATTGAACTGTTCATCCAGAAGAAATTGATAGTTCATCCCAGGATGATCTTCGCTGGATTTTGAGATTGAACTGTTAGTCCAGACAAAATTGCTAGTTCTTCCCTAAACGATGTCCTCTGGATTTTCAGTCTGTACTGTTCATCTAGACGAAATGGACAATTTGTTCCAGGATGATGTCCTTGGTTTTCAAGGTTTGTGCTGTTCGTCCAGACGAACATGAACATTTGTCCCAGGATGATGTTCTCTGTTCTTTTGACATATGGACCATTTAGAGTTATGTTTTATTATGGCTTTAAAATAACTGTTCGTACTGGACGAACATAGTTTGTATGGGACGATGATCGTGTACAAAGTTAACTTATCCCAATGCACATTAGGTTCGTATGCAACTGTTTTAACACCATTCGTACAGGACGATCTGACGATCGTCCGGGACGATCAACTGTGTACAGACTTGAAAGTCAGTAGTTTTTGGATAGTTTTTTGTGTCTTTACTATATAAGGTCCACTTAAAACTATCTTATAATCTTTTTGCCTACTGATCTTCGTGTTAACTAAAGGGAGAGTGAAGGAGAGAGTGTGAGAGAGTATTTGAAGGAGAATTCTTACTACTGGAGCGTGAAGGATTCACTTGGTACTCAAAGGTAAGAATCTCCACTTATGATTTATGATTATTTTACTCTTTTCTCTCGTCCTCTAGATTTCTTATGAGAAGATCTATCAAGGAGATCTGGTTCTCTGCCGACACTTGGAAAGTATGAACAGCCGAAAGGTTCTCTGCCTACACTTGGAGAGTGTGAACAGCCGAAGGGTTCTCTGCCTACACTTGGAGAGTGTGAACAGTTGAAGGGTTCTCTGCCTATACTGGGAGAGTGTGAAAGGACAAAGGGTTCTTTGCCAACCCTTTGGAGAGTGTGAAAGGACGGACGGTTCTCTGCCAACACTCGGAGAGTGTAAAAGGACAACGGTTCTCTACCACACTGGGTAGTGGTGGAAGAGAGTTTTATAAAGGCTTCTTTGCCTTGTTGTGGGGGCAGAAGGAGAGTCATTAGTGGTATTAGTGCAATACTCGGAAGGTGCCTCTGGGGAGTGGATGTAGGTCGTGTTTGATTGAACAACTATAAATCTTGTGTCTTTTTATTTTCCGCTGCTTTTATTTTAAGGTTTTAATTTGTGGTTGAAAAAACCTTTTCTACAAAATTCACTAAAGTTATTCTCGATTTAAAATTTAAAAAAGAGTGAAATTTTTTTTAATTACCAATTCACCCCCCTCTTGGTTAGCCACTAGGACATAAGCTTAGGTCTAACAACCTAATTCATATTGAAAAAGTTTTAATAAGTGGTATCAGAGCTTTGTTTCAAAATCATAAGTTTAGAATACTTTTTAATTAATGTAGATGGCTACATTTGGAAATTGAAATGCACCTGAGGGTTATTCTATAACTAGACCTCCATTGTTCGACATTATTCTTTTTTATTTTTGAAAAACATGCATGTCTATATTTTTACAGTCACTTGATTACCGTATGTGGATCTTATTTCAGGAAGGGAATACAAAATCAACTAGACTAGTTGACAGAGTTAGAGTTGAAACACCTTTTATGGACGGGACAGTAGAAGAATGTGACTTAGCATAACTAAAGGCCAAATGCTTGAATAGTTTCTTTTGTGCTCTTAAATCAAAAGACTACATGCGGGTTTCTACTTGCAAGAGTGGAAAGGACATATGGGATAGACTTTGTATAACTTATGAGGGGACTAATGAGGTTAAGCAATCTAGACTTAATATCTTGTTGCATGACTATAAATTATTTCGCATGAAACTAAATGAATCCATTTCTGATATGTGCACAAGATTCTCACAAATAGTCACATCTTTACATGTATTGGATAGGGAACTAACGAATGCTGAAATAGTTAATAAGATACTTCATTATTTTCCTATTGCTTATGATGTTAAAATTACTGTAATTATAGAGTCTAAATATCTAAACATTTACTCTATTAGCAATCTTCTTGGATCGCTAATTGCTTACGAGCAAGAAGTTAGCCAAGGAAAGATTGATGCAGGTGAATCATGAAGGGAAAAGAATATATCACTGAAAGTAGAGGAGTCAGAGAGTGAACACTTATAACCTGAGGATGAAGACGACATCACACTAATGATTAGACAATTCAAAAGCTTTCTAAAAATGAAGCAAAAGAGACGCCAGCAATGGAATCGAGATAAATTTAATACAAATGTCAAGATTTCAAATGATGTTATTTGCTATGAGTGTAAGAAACCTGGATATATTAAGACAGACTGCCCAAAACTCAAAGACACTCTTAGCAAGGAGAAGGTAGAGGAGAAACCAATTGTGAAGAAGGGCAAGAGGAAATTCCAAATAGCTTTCTGGGCGGACTCAGCTTCAGACTAGCCAAAGACACAAAAGGAAGAGGAAGTGACTAATTTGTGCATAATGATCGGTAATCTTGATCAGTCAGATCAAGAAGAGGTATGTGACTTGACTTACAATGAACTTTTTAAAGTTTTCAAACACATGCATGATGCATATAAAAAATTAAAGAAAATGCATATTAATCTGAGCTTAGAATTTCAGGAATTAAAAAAGGAACATGAAATCCTTAGGAAAGATCATGCTTTAATTGATGACAATCACATAAAATTACTTGATGAGTTTGATGACTTGAATAAAAATTATGAAATATTAAAAACATCATTTACACAACTTCAAATTGAAATCAAGAATAATAAGGATAAATCAGAGAGCAAAATATATCATATATCGAGTTAATTATACAAATTGAATTTTGGAAGATATGAATTCATTTTACAAATTGAAGATAAATGCTCTCGAGGATAATAGGATTCCCCCTAAACTTGAAGATTTCACTAATCCTATTTTGTATCCTAAATTTATACAATCCCTTAAAAGATAGATGAATAGTAGAAGACTTAGGAATCCATTTCCAAAAGTCAAATGTAATAATTGTGGATTGATTAGACTCGCACCTATACTTTGAAGAAGAAAACTTATTTGGTGTGGAAACCTAAGATACAAAAACCTAGACATATTATACATGCATCTATTTATAAATTACCAAAAGGAGAACCCAAACTTGTTTGGATTCTCAGGTCTAATGTTTGATAATTTTGTAGGGTTCCTCTCACACAAGACCTCGTGAGAGCATATGGTACCTGGACAGCGGATGCTCAAAGCCTATGACTAGAGATACTACACAATTCATATTGCTGGAAGCCAGGAGCGGAGGCAAGGTTACACTTGGAGATAACACCACAAGGAAGGTGGTTGGGTCAGGTATGATTAAAAGTTTTAAGAATTTTTTCATTAAAAATGTGTTATTGGTAGAAGGCTTAAAGCATAATTTGTTAAATATAAGCTAGCTATGTGATAAGGGATACTGTGTAAACTTTTTTCCTACTAGCTACATATTAAGCCTAAATGGAAATGATGTTTTGAATGATATAAGGGTAAACAACGTGTATATGCTAGACTTGAATTGCATTAAAACTCCTACTGCCTTTTATTTAAAATCTATTTTTGATGAGTCATGGCTTTGGCATAGGAGACTTTGTCACTCTAGCATGAAAAACCTTAAGAGGATTACCCAAAAGAACCTAGTGAGAGGTATACCAAAACTAGACTTTACTAAGGACCACTTTTGTGATGCATGTTAATTATGAAAATATGTGAAGTCCTCTTTTCAGTCCAATAAGGATCTTAGAACCAGTAAACTATTGGAGATTTTGCATATAGACCTTTTTGGACCAGTTGGAACTGTAAGTCTAGGAGGGAAAGTATACAAATTTGTTATTGTTGATGATTACTCTAGATTCACATGGGCTAGATTTCTATTTCATAAGAGTGAATCATTTGAGAAATTTAGAAACTTTTTGACTTGGATTTAAAGAAAGCTAGGATGTGAAATTATGACTATTCAAAGTGATCATGGAAGAGAATTTGAGAATGAAAAATTTAAAGATTTTTATAAGAAAAAAAGAATTGATCACAACTTTTTTGCACCTAGAACCCCTCAGCAGAATGGGATAGTCAAAAAGAAAAATAGAACATTAATAGAAGCCGCCGAGCCATGTTGGCGGAATACTCACTTCCTAAATATTTTTGGGCTGAGGCGGTTATCACTGTATGTTATGTTCTGAATAGAGTGAATGTGAGATCAAAATTAAATAAAACACCCTATGAGTTGCTAAAAGGAAGAACACCTAATTTGTTACGTTTGTATATTTTTGGATGCAAGGTGTTTATATATAAGAATGGAAAATCTGCCTTAGAAAAATTTGATCCAAAATTAGATGAAGGCATTTTTATAAGATACTCAAGTGTTGGAAAATCTTATAGAGTATTCAATAAAAAAACTTTGGTAATTGAGGAGACCACACATGTTGTATTTGATGAATCTGAAATTTTGGAAGAGCTAAATGTTGTAGAAGATGAGATTGAGATTAACTCCCAAAAGATTGATAAAATAAATTTAGAAGAAAATTTGGTAGAAAATTTAGAAGAAAATTTGGAGATAGAAAATTCTGTGCTTAGAGATTTGAGATTTTCTAAAAACCACCCAAAGGAATTGATTATAGGAGAACCTTGTGAGGGTGTAAGGACTAGGCAAGGACTAAACAAAAAATTCAATCATTCAACCTTTATTTCAACCATCGAACCCACAAATATTGATCAAGCACTTTCGGATGAATTTTGGATTTTGGCAAAGCAAGAAGAGTTAAATCAATTTGTAAAAAATAAAGTTTGGAAATTAACTGCAAAGGCCAAAGGATCAAACTGTAGTTGGAACTAAGTGGGTATTCAAAAATAAAATGAATGACTCAGGAATAGTCATTAGAAATAAGGTTAGATTAGTAGCTAAGGGATATAATCAGATTGAAGGGATTAATTTTGAGGAGATATTTGCCCCTATAGCTAGACTTGAAGCAATTAGGATTTTATTAGCCTTTGCCTGTTTTAGAGGATTTAAACTGTATCAAATGGATGCAAAAAGTGTCTTTTTAAATGGAGTAATTCAAGAGGATGTTTTTGTTAAACAACCTCTAGGTTTTGAAAATTCTAAATACCTTAATCATGATTTCAAATTGAAAAAGGCATTATATGGATTGAAATAGGAACTTAGGGCTTGGTATGAGAGATTGAGCAACTTCTTACTTGAAAGATCATTTGAAAAAAGAAGTGTGGATATAACTCTCTTTTTGAAGAAAATTGGAAAAGATATACTCATTGTGCAAATTTATGTTGATGACATCATTTTTGGATCTTCAAATAAAAATCTTTGTGATGATTTTTCTAAAACAATGAGTAGTAAATTTGAGATGAGTATAATGAGATATTTAAGTTACTTTCTAGGCTTTAGCATTAGGCAAATTGAGGAGGGTATATTTCTTAGTCAGTCGAAATATATTAAGGACATCCTCAAAAAGTATGAAATGGATAATGCTAAACCTGTTAGTACAGTTATGAGTTCCTCAGTTCAGTTGGATAAGGAACCTAAGGGAAAATCTATTGATAAGAAAAAATTTAGAGGGATAATTGGATCTTTGCTTTACTTGACAGTTAGCTGGCCTGATATCATGTTTAGTGTTTGTTTGTGTGTTAGATTTCAATCAGGTCCAAAAGAATCACATTTAATGGCAGTAAAAATGATTTTAAGATATAGGAACTCATAACTTAGGAATTTGGTATCCTAAGTTTAGCTCTTCATTTAAAATAATTAGTTATTCAGATTTTGACTTTGCATGTTGTAGGGTTGATAGAAAGAACACTTCTGGAACATGTTAGTTTATTCAAAATTTTTTAATCTCTTGGTCCAGTAGAAAATAAAATTCAGTAGCACTATCTACTGCTGAAGCTGAATACATTGCATTAGGAAGTTGTGTGGCACAAGTACTTTGGTTAAAACAACGGTTGATTGATTTAGGATTAACTATAGACACTATTCCCATCTATTGTGATAACAATAGTGCTATTTGCATTTCTAAAAATCCTATTCAACATTAAAGAATCAAACATATAGACATCAAGCATCATTTCATAAGGGATCATGTATCCAGAGGAGAAATTAAATCATTCATCTTTCTACAAAAAATTAACTTGCAGACATTTTTACAAAACCAGTAGCCTTTGATACTTGCAGTACATTAAGAACAAGGCTTGGTGTGATCGATTTGAATGCTTAACTAAAATGATTCTATAACATTGATGTGTGTTTTTCTAGTTAGTGTTTTGTGTGTATTTTTAAGTTTGTGATTTTCTGTATTTGAGTTTGTGTTTTTTTGTGTTTCCTATAGTTTTGGAATGTGTTTTTGTTTTAGTCTTAAAAAATTCTCACATCTAGATTTTTTATTGCATGTTTGAAAAATTAAGTGAAAATTGTCCGGGATGAAATTAATTTTCTACGGGACGAATTGTGTAGTGTATTAACTATCGGATTTGAACGATTTGCATACAGTTTTTCAATTTTTATTTTTTTCTCTTCATTTGTACAATCGTCATGATCGTCCTGATGAAATTTTAAAATGTCTGTATGAATGATTGACCGTTAAATGAATAAGGTCAGTTTTATTTTGCATGATCGTACGTACAAACCTATGGTTCGTACAGACGAACGCTTGGCGATTCGATGTGGGGGATGGTTTATATTGCCATTAAAATGATCTTCAATGTCTGATCATCCAAGATGAATACCTGTTTGTCTGTTCGATCATTTGGTCAAAAGTCTGTATGAAAGGATGCATCATAACTTGTGTGATTAGGAAAAGCTATTTTATTTTTGGACTCATTCGTTCGTCCAAAATTGATCGTACGGGCCAAACTGAAGTTCGTACGGGATGAAATTAATTTCGTCTGTACGAAAACTCATTTTTTCTTTAAATTGAAAGTTTTTGAACTCACATGTCATCACTTTAAACATCCCTTTCAAACCACTTTTCTTCTAGATCTTATCCATGGCTAGCTCTAGCAAAAGACAAAAGGTATTGGCTAAGGGACAACCCAAAAACTTTAGTGAGAACTTTCTGTCCAAGGCTAATGAAGACTCATTCCCTGGATTTTCTTCTGCAAAAATTACTCCATGTAGAGTCCTTCTTCAAGAAAAACTGAATTTTAAGGTAATGAATCTATTTGCTTCTACTCAATTTGGCCTCATTCTCACTCTAGTCCACTTCTACAATAACAAAACCTTTCACTATTTTCTTGCAAACATGTCCTTTAATTCTGATCATTCAGCGATTAGGTCCTATGTATTTAAGAAGAAAGTGGAGATCACTAAGGCAAACTTAGGAATTTTTTTTGAACTTAAGGACTGAAGGGATTAGAGCCCATACCTTAACCAATACTTCTAATTTTGGCTGATCTGAAATAAATAATTTCCTTAGAGGAATTAGAGTAGTAACTCATGTGCCTAGGGTAGCCTCTCTAAATCAAAATGCCCGAATCATTCAGCATGTTCTTCAAACTTCCATAATTCCTAAAGCTAGTGATAGAGTCAACATTACTCCTCTTCTTTCTACTGTGACCTATTTGATTATGACCAAGCAACCTATAGATGAAGCCCAACTGATAATTGATTATATTTATGGACTTTCTGAGATTGGCCATATCTCCCATAAGAGAAAGAAAACATTGCCTTAGGATATCTTGTTGCCTATATTTTGGAGAAGAAGTATGATCTAGTTCAGCCAAATCATGATTTAGAGGAGCCTCTCTACTACAACGATGGATCTTTTATAGCAATCTTCAATAAAGATAAACCACGTACACAACATGTTAGTAGTGACTCAGAGGAGGAACCTGCACCTGCACCTACCGGTGAACCAAACTATCAAGATTTGGTTCAGAGATTTGATCGTTTAGAGTCTCATTTTGATCAAAGATTTGATCAAATTGAAACTCACTTACAACAGCAGGATGCTCGGTATAATCAGGACATGGGATATATGCGAGAGCAGATAAATGATATAAGTTCCAATATACTTATGATAAGCAGTTATTTAAATTTCTTCAGTGCTCCACCTCCTCCTCCTCCAGATCAAGGCCCCTCATAGTGATTTGTGTACTTGCTTATGATCTTCTTTAGGTGATGTGATTGTGATGTGATAGATTCTGATGTATTTTATTTTAGTTATGTGTTAGTTTCATTTTATGTGTTAGCTTTATAATTTTAAGTTGTATTAATATCAATTCTCTGATGGTAATTTTCATTATCATGATATCAATATAAGTTATCTTGTCTTGCTTTTTATCTTGTTTTAAAATGTGTGTTAGCATATATGAAAATCTTTAAAAATTTTGATCTTACAAGTGCTATACCTTGAAGTGCAATACAAAATTAAATTCATTAGAAAATCTAATTTTTCTAAATTTAAGTTGTGCTTATAACTTGATGTAATTAAGAATATCAATCTCATGTCTCTTGTTAGACTAATTTAAATTTTCATATTATTATTTGCAAATTATCATGTTTTCTTATTTTGTATTTCTGTATTCAATATAAATAATATTGTACTTAGAGAAATTTGAAATTTTAGATTGTTGATTTTGAAAAGATATAAAATACACTTAAAAATGTACAAATGTACAAAAATTAAAATGAATGCGCAATAGTTCACAATTTAAAAAAGAGATACAAAATAAGCCCACATGTAAAAAGATGCACAAAAAAGTGCCACAAATATTGAAGAAGTGCAAAGCGCCACAAGTTGTATTTTGTTCAGATTCTTTCCTTAATCTTTCAATCTTTTAATTCAAATTAATATTCTGCACCATTTTATTTCGTATTGAAATTTGAAATATATAAATTTTATATTCATCTTTTATGCAATGATATTCTTTATCTCAATGTCTAAATTGACTCATGTTTTTTATAAATTTTCTTTACTATCGATGTTATATCTCTTCTTAAATCCTATGAATCATTCTATTTGCCTAATGATTTGATTTTATTTGCAAATTTATTTCAATCACTTTTAAGGATCAATCATAAAAGGATTATCATATGACTTCTAATATTTTTGTTCTTTTTCTTCTTCTCTTTTTGTTATTGTCAAAAAGGGGGAGAAAATATTTTTTGTTCTCATATTTTTTTGTTCTCTCATATTTTGTTTGTTCTCGTATTTTGTTCGTATTTTTGTTTTGTATCGTATATGTTTGTATTTTTTTTAATTCAATGAATAAATAAAAAAAAGAGAGATAAAAATGTCGTGCAATGCCTCCTTCCTTATTCTCACATGTTTATCAATTTAGGGGGAGTTTAAGAGATTCTTAGAATTTGAAAATTATACAAATAATAATTGTTTTGCCATCATAAAAAAGGGGGAGATTGTTAAGAAAGTTGCTATTTGCTTGTTTTACATTCTAGCAACTTGTATAGTTTTGATGATTCCAAATATTATTGTTTTAAGTAGTATATTCTCCTAATATTTTTTGAAAGAATTGTTTTTGCTATTGTGTGGACTAACATTTCAGAAAAATCAAACTCCAGACTAAAGAAGACTTCTAATCAAATTCAGCATGAGATAGTTCGTAAATTGAAGCTTGTATTTTTTATTGTATTGAGTTTGAGAGAGAATGATTGTAATTGAGTAGCTTAGTACACACACACTTGGGGAGATCTTTAAAAAATCATACTGATCGTATAGGACGAACCAAGTTTGTATGGGATGATCAAGTCAGTTATCCCCTTGGAAGAGCAATGGAACGAACAAGAAGTGAGAAAATTTTTCTAAGTCATAATCGTCCAGATGAATTTCCCTATTCGTCCCTGGACGATGTTCTCTGGATTCACACAATTAACTATTCATCTGGACAAAATGGATGGTTCATCCCAGGACGATCTTCTCTAGATTCTGAGATTGAATTATTCGTCGAGACGATATTGATAGTTCGTCCCAGGACGATCTTCTCTGGATTCTAAAATTGAACTGTTCATCAAGACGAAATTGCTAGATCGTCTCTGGATGATCTCCTCTGGATTCTCAGTCTGTACTTTTCATCCAGATGAAATGAATAGTTCGTTCCAGGATGATGTCCTCGGGTTTCAAGGTTTGTGCTATTCGTCCTGACGAACATGAGCATTCATCCCAAGACGATGTTCTCTGTTCTTTTGGCATATGGATCATTTGCAGTTATGTTTTATTATGGATTTAAAAAAACTGTTCGTACTGGACGAACATAGTTCGTATAGAACGATGATCATGTACGAAGTTAACTCGTCCCAATGCACATTGGGTTCGTATGCAACTATTTTACACTATTCGTACAGGATGATCTGACAATCGTCCGTGAAGATCGACTGTGTGCAGACTTGAAAGTCAGCAGTTTTGGATGATTTTTTGTGTCTTTACTATACAAGGTCCACTTAAAATTGTCTTGTAATCTTTTTTCCTACTGATCTTCGTGTTAACTGAAGGGAGAGTGAAGGAGAGAGTGTTTGAAGAAGGATTCTTACTACTGAAGCGTGAAGGATTCACTTGGTACTCAAAAGTAAGAATATATAATTGTGATTTGTGATTACTTCACACTTTTTCCTCGTCCTTCTAGATTTCCTGTGAGAAGATCTGTCAAGGAAATCTGGTTCTCTGCCGACACTTGGATAGTGTGAATAGTCGAAGGGTTCTCTGCCTACACTTGGACAGTGTGAATAGCCAAAGGGTTCTCTGCCTACACTTGGTGAGTGTGAATAGCTGAAGGGTTCTCTGCCTACACTGGGAGAGTGTGAAAGGATGAAGGGTTCTTTTCCAACACTTGGAGAGTGTGAAAGGATGGATGGTTCTCTGCCAACACTTAGAGAGTGTAAAGGGTCTGCTGCACTGGGTAGTGGTGGAAGAGAGTTTTGTAAAGGCTTCTTCGCCTTGTTGTGGGTGCAAAAGGTGAGTCACTAGTAGTATTAGTGCAATACTCGGATAGTACCTCCGGGGAGTCGATGTAGGCGTGTTTGACCAAACCACTATAAATCTTGTGTCTTTTTATTTTTCGTTGCTTTTATTTTTAACTTTTTAATTTGTGGTTGAAAAACCCTTTTTTACAAAATTCAATAAAGTTATTCTCGGTTTAAAATTCAAAAAAGATGAAATTTTTTTTTAATTACCAATTCACCCCCCTCTTGGTTAGCCGCTGGGACATAAGCTTAGGTCTAACAACCTAATTTATATTGAATAAGTTTCAACAAAAACTACTAAAAAGAGAATAGTTAGCACACAAATTTGCTAACTTATTACTTTTTCTTCCTACAAAATTAAAAATGACAAAATTAAAATCCTTTAGAAAACCAAGATCCTCCTCCTTGTAGCTCCCATTTCTCCAAGTTCTTTGAAGAAAAGAAATAATGTTCGAATTTGTCACCTTCAATGACGATACCTTTATACTTGAACATCCAATCTTTGATCACATCCTTCAAAGAATGAATTGCTAGAAGCTCCCATTGTGCAATGTCCCAATGAACACAAGATATACTAAATGCCAAGAAGATTCTACCTTTACAATCCTGGAAGACTCCAGCAATACCTACTATATATGAAGAAACTAAAGATGCATCAACATTGACCTTTAGCATTCAGGTGGAGGAGAATTCCAAATATTGGACAATCTGTGCGACTGGTTAACATCCAGTGGCCCAATTTAAAATGGCTTAAGTTGTAGGAAACCGATGTGTAACATATAGCATTGGATGCAATGAAAACAGGGCTATCTTCCACTCCTTCATGAATACATTTATTCTTAGCTTTCCAAGGTAAGAAGACTGCGTTACAATAAAGATTAAGGATCATCCTACCCTTCAAAGCAATAAATTCCAGCCATCTAAAACAATCTTCAAAACTATCAAATATAGGAATTCCAAATCCCCAATGGTTTAAGTGATGAATTACCTCTTCAACTGTAAGACATTTGCACGTAATATGCTCTACATCTTCAATCTCATTATACCTTCTAGGACAATTGGCATTGTCCAATAATCTTCTATAACATAAAAATTAAAGTGACAGAATTCCATTTCTACTTAGTCTCCACCAAAACACATCAACCCGAGCACTAGCTTAGCTTTTTTGATCCACTTCCAATGCTGAAACTCAAAGCTCTCTTGCACTGAAGCTCTAAAAACAAATCCAGTAATAGAAATCCTAGAATTTTGTTGTAGCAGCTCCATTCTATCCTCCTCCCCATCTTGTATAATCTTTACCTGCATGATAAGATTAGCCAACTCCCTTCCAAAATATTCCACCAGTACAGCTTCATTCCAACAGCCATCAAGTTTGAATTCTTTGACTAAGACAACATCATCCTCCTGTGGAAAAACAAACGTAGACCACAAATTGATACATTTATCCATTATCCAAATGTCTTTGAATGCATCTACCGATTCCCCATCAACCAATATCCATCTAACAATTGGTTTCAGCATTTTACCACCATCACTTAATAAATTGCAAGAAGAAGAACAACATTTTCTAACATTTCCCTTGTCAAGCCTATCACCATATTTAGAAGTCATTACCTTATGTAAAAGAGAGTCTTTATCTTGAATGAATCTCCAATCTAACCTAGCTCTTAATGCAAGAGTTTTTGAAACACTTGAATATAATCCTCAGCCTCCCTTACATAAAGGTTTACAAAGATCAAACCAACTAACATAGTGTACACCCATTGATCCATTAGACTTGTTCCAGATGAAGCTCTAGCAAATTTTGTCTAATTCTTCCAGTATTTATTTCGGAATAAGAGAGTGCGTAGCATGAAAGGTAGGAAATGATAGCATCACATATTTGACCAATGTCAACTTACCCGCCAACAAAAAGAATTTGCTTCCCCATATATGGAGAATCCTCATAGCTTTGTATATAATGAACTGAAAATCATCATAAACAAGTCTCCTTAAAACAACCTTCATCCCAAGGTAATTGAATTCTTTTACTGTTTTGAATCCCATTATACGAGAGATGCTTTTCTTCTTTTCCCTACACATATATTTACCAAATAAAATGGCAGATTTGCTCATGTTTATACGTTGTCCCGTCCATCAACAAAAATCATATAAGATGTTCTTGACTTTCTAGAATAAGAATGGAAAATTTTTGAATTGCAATCTCCTTCTACTAACCACTTCACCTTTGCCATTTGCTTCCACCATGAATTCAATCGAGCCATTGTTGAATTCAATTCATTTACCTTTGCTTTGAGACTCCAACATTCAACTTTCGAGAGTGACCCATATATAGATTCTTTATTTTGAAGCTCCAGGATATAATTCATAAGTCTTCTTTAAGTTTATTAAGATCCTTTAACTTAGCTTTGTTCCAAAAGAACAATGACGTCAATGATATTTTAAACTTCTTGTTGAGAACTTGTGAACTTTTCTCTTGATAATCATGCTCCTTCCTTGCCACAGCAAATGAGGCAGGATAAGATGCCCAAAAGTCTTCAAACTTGATGTTCTTTTTGGAGATTGGAATAAAATCAAGAATGTGCAAAAGGATTGGGCAATGGTCCGATGCTATTCTAGCCAAATGTCTCACAACCAAATGATGGGGGGGAGCTCAAAGCTATTGAATTGATGAAGCATCTATCCAATCTTTCAAGAATCCTTGCTCCACCACATTTATTATTGCACCTTGTAAATTTTTTCCCATTGAAACCAACTTCATGTGGATCATTTAAAGCAAGCATTCTTTCATCTCCTTTGGTCCTTGAGAAAATAAGAATCTTCTACCCCCTATTTTATCCTCTTTGGTTAATATACAATTAAAATCTCTACCTATTTCCATAGGTACTTCTATAGTGGAATGTTTATCCAGCATAGCCCATAAATCTCTTCTTTTTTGCACTTCTTTGCTTCCATAGACCGAGGCCACCCTCCATATACCTTTGTTAAACATTCTAAGATCACCAATAACCACTTGATCAGAGAAATCAATAATAGAGAAATTAGCAAGTTTCAAATTCTGCAAAATCAGAATGCCACCAGAAATCCCACTTGAAGGAACATAGAAAAAATCCCATTCATTTGCAATCATAAGATTGACTTCACTTCTCTCAATAGAAGTCAATTTGGTTTATACCAAACCCAAAAAAAAAACACACAATGAAGTTTAACAAATTTCCTAAGATATAGAGAAGCACATTTCTTTCTTGCTCCTCTACAATTTCAAAATGCAATAGCAGACATTAATTAAGATTATGGGAATTAGTCCCGATGTACCTTTCCCTTCCAGCTCCAATCATCTTCTCCTAGATGAAGGGTTGATTGGACCCAAGTCCTTCAACTATTTGGATTTCTTTTTTTTAGTTAACTGGGAACTAACTACCTTCCCCCAACTTACAGTAATCTAAGCTTCATGAAGAATTGAATTTGAAACTTTCGTGTCTTCATTTCCTGCAGCAATTGCTATTACATTAGCAACAGAGGCTTTATTTACCACCTCAACAGTTGTTTCATCAATATTTGATTGAATAATCTCTCCTTCTTCTTCAAGATCAAAGAGAGCTTTAAAATAATTTTTATCATTAAGTATAATAGGCTTGCAGATTAAAGGTTTTGCTGGATGAGCATTGCTGCTATCAGCAACCAAGTTATCTGTTTTGTTACAAAATAGATATGGCTACACTGGTTCCAGAACTTCAATTGTCTTGTTAACCTTGTTATCTCCTTCTCTTTTGTCACTATTCTTTACAGCTACAAAACTTTTCCTCCCTTCAAATTGAGAAGCAAAATTTTTGCTAACATTATTGTTAAACTTCTTCTTTCCATACTTAACCAACATCCGTGGGTCATAACCTTCTTTGTCAGTGGTCCCTTCTACAACCAAATCTTAATTACCTCTAGCATTCCTAGTTTCCACCACATTATTAGAATTTATATTTTCAAGCCCTAAAGACCACACCCTATTATCCATAATAACTTTGGCACACTCCTTTTTAACATGGACAATCTTTTCGCACTAAAAAAAAAAGTTAGGGCCTTTCATACTCAATTTTCTAAAAGAATTTTTCTCCAACTCCTTCCACCCATACACCTGTTGGCAGCTTCGCATCCAAATCAATTCAAACGCAACCCTCCCAAATTCACTTCTAGACCATTGAAACATATTGTCGTCGATCAAATCAGTCTTACCAACCATGGAAGCTATATGGCATATGTTTATCTCATCCCAACAATGCAGTGGTATGTTGGACAGTCTAATCCAAATTGGACCAGTTTAGCCTTTGAGCGAGTTAGGAGAAAAACTTTGGGACCATCTATCAATTCCCACAATGTTACCATTGACAAACCAGGGACCATTAGTTAAAATAGCTTCCGGATGCTCTAGATCATAGAACAAACAGAGAATCCATCCCATTCCAAGCATAGTGAGATGAAATTTCCCATATTGAGACCACTGCTTCCTCAATTCAGAGCTAATTGAGGAAAATGAAGCCTCACCATCAAATATTTTTATTACTATGGAATTTTCAAGTTTTTTTGTATTCTCTAAAACATTCTTTTAATGAAGCTTTACAGATTTTCCATCTTCTGATAAAGAGTTACCAAACTCCAAACCAACAACTTTGATATTTTCTTTTTTGGTCCAAGCATTTTGTTGATTTCATAATTTATGGCAAGTAGAAAAATCATCATTAACTTCATCACACCTGGCTAGATCACTAGATATGCATTTTCGCACCTCCTTCAGATCAGAATGTTAATTACCAATAGTGGTCGGCACCTTCGTCATTCTAGTAACATTAGACTCATTGGATCCGTTTACACCCCTCAATGGAGAGCCTTCCTTTCCACAGCTTACAGAATACATTCCTACTATATTCAAAACTTTATTTACTTCAAGTCTAGAGCTTGATGAAGGAGAAATTACCAAATCACCCCTAGCAGATAGTGCCATTGTAGATGAAACCAATGCCTCCAAATTATCTTCCAACAAGATTTTCTTCTCATTACCAACAACATCTACCTCTTTTTTCTTAAAAAGCAAACCACCCTCATTTATGATTAAGGTCTTACTAATCTTAGCATTAAAATTAATGCCAAGATTGAAAGTTGTCATGTCATCTCCGAATGCAGGAGGAGACGATGATACACCATGAGCTCCACCAATTAGGGGACGGATATAAGAACACCGCTCCTCAAACAGCCCATCCATCGCCATCAAAGACCAAAAATCCCGTGAATTGAAAATTTTAAAACAAAACTTCAAAATCTCAGACTTTCTCACTCTAACTTTCTCACTTTAACTTTTATCTTCCAAACCCATAGTCAGTATGAATACTTTTAAAATCATCTATCTCTTTACTTATATGTCCATTTAAATCTCCTTCATTAATTTGTTTCCTTTAAAGGTGTTTTTGTATTAATTTTTCAAAGTCACTTCAAAATTTTAATTTTAAACTCATATCCAAACCTACTTGAGAAGCATAAACACTTATAATATTAATAATCTTAGTATCAATAATAATCTTTAAAGCTATAAGTTTATCTCTAATTCTATTTATTTTTATAATATTATTGTTGAACTCATTTTTGTATGAGGTCACTAGGACTAATTTAGACCCTAGGATCTATCCAGACCTTAGATCAATCCTGACCTTATGATCTAATCTAGACCCAATGATCAAATGCATACTTTTAAACCCAAAATCCAAGGCTAAAGGTCCAAGCCCTGAAAGCCTTTTACAAGAATTTTTCAAACACTTCAAAACCTAATCAAATTACCTCTAATTAAGATTCTATCACTTGCAAAGTGATAAGAAATGTCTCTAGAGGTAACCCTCCAAATTTGAGCCCATTCTAAGGTTCCTAACCCTAAAAACTAAATCAAAATCCAAAGGCTGTAAAACCTTCAAATATTTTCAGTCTATGCCAATGAACCTGACACCCAATGGATTTTGACATTGGAGCTTTCTACAAAGCCTCCAAAAACTTCCAAACCCTTAATTATGACCCATTGAACATTAAATTTCATTTTTGTGGACCCACTTTGACCCCCAGTTGACCAGGGGTCAAAATGACCAAAATGCCCCTTAAAGGAAATATTGAAGTTTTCTCCAGACTTTAATATGCCTCTTCAAATCAAACCCCAGGACCTTCTTCAATGTATTCTAATCACCATTAAGAACACATTGGACTCATGCCCAAACCCTGGTCAAGCCTGGTTGACCAGGTCAACACTTTTGTGACCAAAATACCCCTTAGAGATTCAAATACCCTTTTTAAACCAAATGAACTCCAAATTGTTTAGAACCACTTCCAATGGTTTTCAAATATCAAACTTAATCTATTGGACCCAAACCCTGACCTTGGGTCAACCTAGTTGACTAAGTTAACCTAGGTTGACCAGTTTAAACCCTTAAGCTTTTCTACTTTGAATCAAGCCTCAAATTCATTCAAAACTCTGCCAAACTCTTGTGATCACTTTACTTAGTGATTTAGACTTGTTTGGACTCTTGACATGGTTAGCAGTTCACTTGGTTAACTTAACCTAAAACTTTGTCAAACTTAACCCATATGAGTCTATTCATTGTATTCATTCAAAATCGTGATTGCTTGGTCTCATATCCCCTTTAAATCCATTCCATTTGATGCATGGAATATTTTCAGACTTACTTTAAGTCAAACATTAGCCTATTGTACCAAGTTAACTCATATGCTTGGTCAAATACCCATGCCTTTAATTGAACCTTCATGTATCCTCAATTAAGCCCTCAAGACTTAGTCCAAGCAGCACTCAACACTCCCATGTGCCACCTTGGCAGCCAAGTTGACTGTTGACCAGTCAAATTAGTCAACAATGCATTAAAACATCTTGAAGTGGTTAAATCATTCCATAGGAGCTAATCCACTCCATTCAAAATCATTCCAGCATTCAAGACATCCTCTAATGCCACCTCACTAGTCCACATGGAAAGTGGACTGGTCAAATTGTCAAATCAACCTCTTGGGGTGGTCAAAGAGGGTCAAAACCTTTCTTAGGCTTAATTCTTTTTATCCTAATCCTCCCTAGCAGATTGGGGTTACTCTAGAACATTCCTAGAGCTATTTTAATCCCCTAGATCTAAATCCAAAGGCCCCCATTTCTCCCATGCCCAAGTGAGGACCAAAGCTCTTTTCCACATGGCTTGTACCGATGTCCTTTGATTCCCTGCCATCCCACCTACTCTTGGGACACATGGCAACATCCTAGAAGCTCTCCAAAGTAATCAAAACCCTTGAATCAATCTGGAGTAGTTAGAATAGGGTAAAACATTGAATAGAGCTATCATTCTAACTCCTACCCTCTCTCACTTAACTCCAGCTCCTAAAACCTCTAGCTAGTTCGTTTGAGCTCTCTAAACCTCCATACACCTATTTCTAACCCTACCTGGTCGGTCAAAGCTTGCCAGCGACAAGATTCTGGCGACCCTAAGCCAAATCCATCCAAGGCTCGTTCCAGGCGATCCGTGGCTTTTCAAAATGTGGATTCAACTAGGAACTTAAGCATAGACAGTCTACAAGCTCATAGAATCCAAAAGCAGCATAAGCCATCCATTAAATTGAGGTAAAACCTAAACCATAGGTAGATACACTTAGTTTAAATTAGCTTTTGTTAAAGCAATTTTTAAGTTAAATAAAAGCTTCCCCACAATTTCTATTCACCTAGGCAACCTAGGTTTAAAATTTCAATTGATTTCATTGTCTCGATCGAACGAATGAGCCATATTAGTTTATTAGGGTTTGGTTTACACAGCTTCGTAATTGTGTGATGTCAGGACCGTTGATCTTATGATCAATGGACAAGATTTGGCCCCTCTATAATCCGTCCAACTGCCTGCTTCAATTCGCTGTACCGAAGGGCTATACAGCTCAATCAGAACGATCTATTCCTTACAGCGGGGATCCGGCAGTTCAGATGAGTTGCTGACTCATTTAAGTAAAATTGCGTGAGGCATCTAGCGAGTGACGCATGTCAGCCACCGCCGCGTGTTTAGATCGGACGAACCTAGTGATGCCACGTGGCAAAGCCGCCGCCGACGCTTTTCTGCTTTACCCAGTCATGCATCGCCACATGCCCACCATAGCCGCCCTTTCGATTTCGTGGTGAATCCCAGCTTGCCACGTGTCCCTCCAGCACCAGTTAATTAAAAAAGATTTAATTTAATTTTCTTCTAAAACTCAATTAAAATTTATTTTAAAATTATTAAAAATATTTATTTTACTTAAATATTATCAGAAAATTAAACATGTTAATTTGAAATTAATTTTAAGTTAAAATATTAATATATTTCAAAATATTTTAAATGATAATTATTTTAAGTTAATATTTAATTAAAATAATTTAAAGTATTTAATAAAATTTAAAACCTTAATTTAAAATATGTGTTAATATATATATATATATATATATATATATATATATATATATATATAATATAATATATATATAATATATATATATATATATATATATTATATATATATATATATATATATATATATATATATAAAATATTTTCATCAAAAAAATATCTAATTCTTAAAATTTAATTTAATTTAAGATATAATATATTTTAAATAGTTTTTCAAATATTTAAACATTTAAGTATTTAAATACTTTTAATTAAACTTAGACTTAAGATAATTAAATTTAAATAATTTTAAATTCCAGAAATATCTAAGATTTAATTTAATTTAAGTTAAGATGTATTTTGAATTTCAATTAATTTTAAATCAATTTAAATAATATATTTAACCTTAAGCTTCAAAAATTCAAATTAAATTCAAATTAATTAAGAAAATTATAAATAATGTATCAAAATTTTTTTTCAAAAAATTGAGAGTTTTTATTTAAATTTTTTTTCAAATTTTAAAACTTAATTTATTTTGATTAATTTGAATTATTTGAATATCTTAATATTTAATTAAATATTATACTAATTATTTTAAAAGTTAAAAAATTGTTTTCAAGAATAACTTTGAAAATAAGTGGATCTCTTAACTCCCTTAAATTTATCTTAATAATACTTTTAAATATGTTATTTTAAAAGTTTATATCCTTATATATATATATATATATATATATATATATATATATATATATATATATATATATATATATATATATATATATACTTTAAAACTATTTTAAAATTATATCTATGTAAATTTTAATGTCAAGAGATCACTTGAAACTTTAAACATAGAATATGTATGATTGAATAGAATTTTTGGAGTGTGATGATTAATCAATGAATAATTATTTTGTTAATTATTCATTGATTAATCATTCATTTAATTAAGCTTTAACTTGATTTGCATGCTTAGGAAGCACACACCACTTAGCCTAGGTTCTCCTAGATCTAAGAGTTAATTGTGATTGTGTTTATGCATGTATATGTTGGTCAAGGGTTAGAAACTTTGATTTAAACCTAGCTAACCTAGTGACATTAAGAATAATAATTAAGGACATTTGTATAGAAAACTTAAAAGATTTTTAGACATTAGGATACACATCCTTTTGACTCAATACTTTGAAGATCTGAACATAGTAACATATACAGCCATTAGGAAAATTTTCTCTAATTTTAGAAATAATTAAAATATTTAATTAATTAATCCATTAATTAAGTCTCCCAAATATTATAATAAATCAAATTTAAATCTTAAAATTACCAATAATATCTTTAAATGACTAGAATTGAATCCTTAATCAGAGAAAATTAAAACCACTTTAATTTGATAGCAAATTTAACTTTAATTTAATTTTAATTAAAATTCAATATTTAATTAATTTAATTAATTAAAAATAATTAAAAATTGCAAAAAAATTCCCAAACACTTGAGAATCTCTCCTTAGGTCATTTCTAACCTTTGGAGTTGATTTCAAGGAATTGGGAGTTCATTTGGATTCAAATCAATAAAGGGGCCTTAATTAAAATAATTCAAATAATTATCAAATTTTGGAAAATCATAACTAATTCTAGAAAAATTGAAATTGAACAAACTCAAAGGCATTAAACTCAAAATGAAATGTAGTATTTATCAAAAATATCAAACCTTCAAAAATCAGTCAAACTCAAAAAGTCAACAATCCGGTCTAACTTAAGTCAAAATCAAGTCAAATATTCAAACCAGCATAACTAAATATAAATAAATCCAAATCCAGCAAACTTAGTGTCTGACAATTTATCATAAGGTCTAATAATCCAGAAATCCCTAAAACTTGAAAATCACTCTAAAACTTCAAAAATCCTTAATTAATCTTAAAACAAGCAATCAATCAATTTTAATTAAAATTTATTAACTTTTAAATCTTAATTAACTTAAGTCACTTAATCATACAAGATACCACTCTGTAACCCAAGCCTACGAGGCTATTAGCTTAGCCCCAAGGAAGGTGAAATAAATTTCATGACCTCTTTGAGAAATAAAGGTGGTATCCAAAAAATAATTAAAAATTAATTTTAAAATTAATCTTAAGTCATTAAAATTTAAACTTCAATTAAATTTCCCTTAAGCCATTAAAAAACTAGAATTACAAATAACTTGAACTACTTATCCTATATAGGACATATCAAAACCACACAACCTTTGCACCCACTTTAGATAATTTGCTAGGACAACCAACTCTAATTTTAGACTAGGCTGGTGTTTACTTTTCTGCTGTGTGCCGAGTTTTTGTGGTTTTCACTGCATGTTGTTTGCTAGCTTAGAATTGATGTGTTTGTTTACTTACTTCCCTACACTTTATGTTGTAAGTAATTGAGCACTTTAAATTTCAAATATTAACTGCTTGAGATTGATTATAATTGCTTGATATTGGATATAACTGCATGGGATTATTATATATAATTACTAATTATAAGGATAATCCTGTAGGATCGAGTCTAATTTTTTTTTAATTTTGATTAATATAAATTTGATTTGATTTAAGTTGTACTGTTAAGTGCTTTAAGAATTGGGATTATAAGCATCTAATTTGGGATCCAAAGAGAAAGGAACATCCCTTAGGGGAGAGTTCCTTTCCATTTGGAGATCCAAATTAGGATGACTTTAAATTTCCAAAGAGGAAAGATAACACCCCATCCAAGGGGGAGTTTCTTTTCATTTGGATATTCAGACCCGATGATCCAAGGAGCGATAGGAGGAAGAAGTGGATAACGAGAAGACTTGTTCTCAAAGTCAATTGAGTGTTAAGATTAGAAATTCGTGTTATTATTAGTGGTGCCCGGCCACTTTACTTTTTTGCAGACCCTGGTTTATAATATTAAGTGACACTTGCCACATTGACATTTAATTTGAGTAATTGATTTGATTGATTTATTTAATTGATTGCGTAATATAACTACCTACTTTTCTAGTCTTTTTACTTGCATGCCGTATTCAATTTAGCCTGGAATCTGATTGTAGGCTCATAAGGACTTGCCAAAATTTTTCTACTAAAATCAAATAAAAAATTTTAAGTCAACATAATAACTCTAATGAATTTAAGAAGTAAGCCTCGGACCGTCGGGAGTTCACATGCATATTCATTATATTTTCCTTTTCCATTTGTTAGGCACCTTCGCGCCTGCGGGTTCTGGCAGACCACCTAGCTTATGAAGGTGCAGTTTTGTGAAGGGGGTCTATGTATCTTTAGGATAAAACCTATTTTTAAGCCTTCTTAAAACTGCTTCATATTTGATTTGAGCATTTAGTTGAGTTAATTAGCATACATTATATTAGTAACAAACTTAAAAGAGTCTAAATTTTAATTGCATTTATTTAGACATCAAGTACCTAACATAAGTCAAAGGGCCAATTAGGATCTACTTTAGATGTCAGCCCTATTCTCAAAAACTTTTTTAAATAACATCCCTACCACTCAACATTAAAAGTCCACTGCATTAGCTAGGTTCGGGTCACCAATTTTCAATACCCAATTTAGACTTAGGTTCTGAGATTGGCTCGGGTAATAGGTCCTCAACCTCCGGGAATTGAATCCCAACATTCTAATAGAATTGTCCACTCAAATTTAAACCTCTTTCAATCAAATTCAAGCCCAAAACTTAGGATAGGCTGGAGTGTTTCTAAATTATTTTAGAATCTTAAAACACTCTCTACTCCTCTTCCTTTGACTCTAGAAATAAGTGTTCAACATTGATCCAATCCCTATTGAAAGTCCAACCCTTATCTCCTTTGACATCAATCTTTAAACAACTTAAATAAAATTTTTACCTCTATTTTAATCAAGAGTATTCATAGGAAACTCCGATTTCCTATTATGTAATTAACTATGAGGGCTTGCGCTCGTAGGAGATTTAGAAACCCATACCAGATTTTCAAAATTAAAATTTCCAAAAAATTTAGTTAATTCTCTTTGGGAAATTTAAATTTAACGGTCATTATTATCATTTTCAAATGATTGATAATAAATGATATTTTCTTTCTTCAGGAAGATATATCATTTTATTATCATAATTCTGATTATGAAATTAATGATCTATTTATCCAGGTCAACATAGTCAAACACTTAATCAAATTCCATTTTGACTCTACGGGGTCATATGTGATTCACTCTTGTGTTTGACTATGATAATCAGGATGAATTCAAAGTTCTAAAATTTGAACCCATTAGGGAATGGTATATTCACCTCCCAATGCGATATGCTATTTATAATGTCGTATTCAATTTCAAAATTATAATTCTATAAATTAATCTTTCTCAAAGAAAATTAATACTTTTCAAAACTATATTTTTCAATCAAACAATTATCCATTAAACTCTTATTTATAATCATAGCTATACCATTTCTAATATAACTCTTACCATGATACCCTAGTTTAAATCCTAAACTATTAATCTCCTTAGCCTTTTCTTCAACCCATTTAGTTAAATGCATATAATATTTAATTTCCTATAAATCATAATATATATTAATTTTATTAATTTGTTTGTAAGGGTAACTATATTCTAAGTTCCTATCCTAATTTTAGTTTCATAAACTAGCTTCTTTGCCCACATCCATCCATGATGTAGGAACCCTTGCCTATTTAATCTTATACCGGAGTTCTGGTATAGTGGCCCTTGCATACTTGTCATTATATTTAAGCCATATATCATGTCCCTATCATAGAATGCTCTAACATTAATGCAATGTATTAAAAGATTCATGTCATGATTATTCAAGAAATTTTATGCTGGTTGTAAATTACATAATGCAACCCTCGACTTTTGTCATCTAAGACTTGGGACCTCACAATGACAATGTTTAAAAAAACTATTAGGAAATTCTAGAGGTGTAGTTTTCTCAACTAAATATAAGGAGAAAATTACATGTAATAATTGTATTTTAATTTAATAAAGATTAAATTTTAACCCAGGTTCACCAGATAAATTCTTTCTTCTTCTTTTTTTCCTACCATGCAAGACTATTTAAGATTTTTTTATTCTCCATATAGAATAATCAAAATAAGATGCTTACTAGTTTCAAAATAATAATGATAATTAATTGTAAATAAATTTATTGTTATTGTAATATATCTTTGACAAAATTTATAATGAACTAAGAAACTAGATGATTTAACAATCACATAAATAAAGAATTGAAGAATGTTATGAATATTTAATTGATTGAACCCTTTCTCTATATCCTTTTATACTTATTACATTTATTACCGCAAACTTAAGGGTGTAAACGAGTCAAGTTGAGCTGAGCATCAGCTTAATTGAGCTTAGCTTATTTAGTTCTTACTGAGCTCAAGCTTGGGTTGTTAAAAAAGTTATAGGCTCCATCTCTGCTCAACTACAGGAGCTTATTTAAAAAGCTCAAGCCCGACTCGATTGTTGAGCTCGATCGACTTTTTTGTTTTAAATAAATTTTTTTATTTTCTTAAAGATTTGTTTTTAATATAGAATTAATTTAAAAATTATTAAAATATATTATATAATGTTAATCTAAATTAGTTTTAATTTATCTTAAGTTAATTGAGCCGCTCATCTAGCTTATGAGTAGAGCCAGGCAGAGCAGGAGCTCGAACTATAGCTCGTTTAATATATGAACACAAGTATAGGCTCAAACTCGAACTCGTGACACAATAAACTCAACTCGTATACTCGTTAGCGAGTTGTGCTTGAGCTGACTTAGCTCACATATGGCCTTACATTAATCCAATTAAAAAGCTCTTTAAAACAAATCCCAAGTGTCTATTTTTGACAGCTTTCTTATCGCTTTGCTTTCTTAGAATGCAGTAAGAATTTTTGTTTGTCTACTATGTTTTTTCTGATCTGAATAAATTTGTATGTGAGGAAGCTTCTTTTTACAACAACTTTAAAAAAAAAATTACTTCTCCTGCAACAAGCTTTATAAAATGCTACAGCAATTCCAAACAAACCCAAAGTGTTTTAATTTTAGCAGCTCATGCATTAGATCCTTGCATCCAAAAAACCTTTCAACAACTTAATTTAAATATTATAAAACCTAGCAAATATTTGTTTTCATTAATGTAAGCGTATCACTTCATAAGCTCATGTGGCGAACATATTCTATCACTGAGTATCCTAAAGATATCTAAATAAAATAACCAAGATGTATCACTTGATTAATATCATCAATAAGAAATTTAAGAGAAAATCTACAAAAACTTCCACATCCAAATAAAATGTTTAAAATACATTTTATAAACAAATAATTATAATAACAACACATAAAGATTAAGTAGTCCAAAATATGAACTATTTAATCAGTCCTCCAAAATTTCCTCATGATTGGTTGAGATGCAGACCTCCAAAATTTCTTCATGTTTGCTTGGGACATTAACATTGCCAGGTTGATTAGAAGAAGGAACAAATGGTGCCGGGGGCATCTCCAAGATCTGAAAGTTTGCTATGAGCATTTAAACAACTTTACTCATAGAAGGACGTTATGTTGGATTCCACTGTATGCACCAAAGTGCTATTCATTGCCCTCCATTTCCATGGCTAAACCTAGTCTGTTACTATGGACCAACTTGTCATATATCCACTCGGGAAAATAAATTTCACTAAGGTTCTCAATTCTAGGATCAATATTTTTCCTCCTTCCGATCATTTCTAGTAGAAGCATTCCATAACTATATACATCAGATTTATGAGAGATAGGTCCAAAGTTTCTATAGTAGACCTCTGGTGCTATGTATCCCATAGTGCATCTTGCATCGCTTATTGTCACAATGCTTTGTTCTCTGGAGCATAGCTTGGCCAAGCCGAAATATGGAATTTTTGGATTGAAGTCATAATCTAACAAACTATTATGGGGTTTAATGTCAAAGTGAAGAATTCTTTGATTGCATCCTTGGTTCAAATAATTGATTCCTCGGGCAATGCCAATTGCAATTTGATGCAACTTCTCTATATTAAAAAATTCATGTATCTTCTTTGATTCCCCAAAGAAAATAAACTTTTCAAAAGAATTATTTGGCATGAACTCATACACTAGGGCTCTGTTAGTTCCATCTGAACAAAATCCCAAGAGGCGAACTACATTGACCTGGTGAATTTTTCCTATAGTGGCAACTTCGTTGACAAAATCATCTCCATTGGATTTTGATGCTTCTAGCAATTTAACTGCCACAGGAATTCCATTAGTCAGCTCACCTTTGTAGACACTTCCAAATCCTCCTTAACCCAGCTTATGCTTAAACTTCTTTGTTATTTTCTTAATATTAGAGAAATTGTATCGAGTTAGTGTTGTGGATTTGTAGATTGCAAGGAACTTTTCCACCTTTATGTGCTTCTATTTTTCGTTGCTATATTTTTTTTTAAAAAGTAGAGAACGACAAGAGCTGCAATGAAAAAAATCACAAGAGATGTACCAATGGCAACGCCTACAAGAAAGGAAATTTTAACATTCAATAATGCAACTTTTCTGTTTATAAGCACCACTATCGATAAATTTTACCAAATTTCATGCAATGACCTTTTTGAAAAGAAATTCAGGTAGGAAGTCCGTGGAAAACTAAAGATAAATGATGAGATTGCTCCATATACCTTCAACAATAAGATGTGAACCTGGGAAAAACATGTATGGACAAAAAATTAGTTCTTTAAGCCACAATTAATAAAAGTCAACATAAATTTGAAGAAAAGAATAATAATACATGCTTAAGACTTTATTTTCTTTGCTATTACAGAAAAGAAAATATTTCTCTGAAAATATCTCTGACCTAACCTCCTAAATCTATCTCATTGTATTTGAAATTTCTCCATGTAGTCGGCCAACTCTAATTCATTTCTAATTACCTTTCCCTTGAAAGCTTTATTAAGTTAAAATCAAATTTATATACCTGATATGAAGTTTGATGAGGTTCTGTTTGGATGCCAAATATCTATTTATTGAGAAGATTTAGGGTTGCTGATGATTTTTCGGTGTGGCTGATGGAATTTTTGAAAGTATTGTAATCAAATATGTTCGTGACAATACAAAAATATCATTAATAACAAAAAGATCAAGAAATAAAAGAATAGAAAGAGAAAGAGATTTCTTATTGTCAGAAGTACAAGTCTTGGAAAAATGATGGCTCTTTTATTTCTAAAAATTTTATCATTAAACTAAAAATAGGATCTATGGTTGCTGAAAAAAAGAAGAAGTTTATAATATTAATTCCTTACAAAAAAAAAAACAGAAAAGAAAACATTTCAGTAAGAAGCATCAGATGGATAGAAACTCACCATGAGAATCTTCGGAAAAACAAAATTTTTTATCCCTACTGATATCATATCCACATTTTTTGCCTTCAATTGAACATGAATAACAGGGCAGACTATTCTCATCAACATTCACATGCAAAGAAGCCGTTTGTCTTTGCAGGCTCTTCTGCGCTATAGTTTGTATCGATTGACCAGGAGCATCAGAAAGAACTTCACCGGTATATATTGATAAGGACAAATGATTTTTCATCTAACTTATGCATACGCCGGCGCACCTATCTCCCCATCATGCTTCACGGCCTCTGCTCCAGCCTTTGCTCCACTCGGCCTGCCAAGCTTTGCTTCGATATGTACCTCGAGTTACAGTTAAGGCATAATTTGAGTCTTTAATTGGAGCTACAGTATCCTCGCGTCCTGCATCGGAGGAAATGTGGAGCTCTTCACTGCAGAGTAAGGCGTAGAAGTCATCTAGGGAGATTGGTTGCAGCTGATTTCGAATCACTGCTTTAAAGGACTGGTAGGAGGCAGTCCGTCCATTGAGAGTATATAGTATGATATCCTCTGTATCAATGGATGATCCGGATGCAGCAATGGTATCAACCTTTGCTTTGATATCAGTCAGATACTGAAACATCGTTTTGTCTCCGAGTTGTAGTTGGTGTAACTCATTTTTGAGTTGAAGCAGCCGAGAACGATGAGTGGATTTCAACCGGAGTTCTAAGGTTGCCCATATATGGTGTGTAGACTCCAAATTGAGAATGTAGGGAAGTAAGGGGGCAGAAATAGTGGAATAGATGGCAGATGCCAAGTGTTGATCAATGAGTATCCAAGTTGAATACAGGGGGTTTATAGTCACAGAACCGTCAGAAGAGAGAAACTGTTTTGGAGGTTTTGCGGTGTCGCCAGTCAGATAGCCTTCATAGTTATTTGCTATAAATAACTTTAGTAATTGCGACTTCCATATGAGTAGTAAGCTGAACTGAGACCATCGTTTTCACATTAGCCATGAAAAACTTTAGTTGAGGAGGTATGCTGACTTCCGTCGATGCATCTCTTGATACACCGGATGGTGAGGATGTAGCTGAAGTCGCCATAGCTGGTAAAGCAGACCTAAAGCTCTGATACCATGAAGATCCTCATCGTCTTTGTACCAACAGGTCACAGCCGAATGTCCAGATTTTCCACAAATCTGGCAGTCGACATTGAGACGTGGGCGACATATGCATCATCCATTCTACAGAAGGCTGGCATAGTGGACTGCAAACCAGTGAGCACTCCTCTCCCAACCAAATTTCTACATGAGGTAAAATCAGACACTCCTTACGACAGACCTGATCATTATTGACACCTCACCGGAGCTCTGCTGTACTTAACAGTCACTCGTCCCGATCTCCTTTATGTGGTAAATTTCTTATGTCAGCATATGCACCTTCCGCTTCAGTCGCACTACACTCTGCTCAAAAGAGTTCTCCTCTATGTGAAAGGCACATTATCACTTGGCTTGCCAGTTCAACCCTCTTCACTCTAGTTAACCGGCTATGCGGATTCCGACTGGGCTGCCGATCATCTTGATCGTCGTTCTATCACTGGTTACTGCACTTTTCTTGGCCATAATCTCATTTCCTGGATTGTTAAAAAGCAATCATCAGTTGCTCGGTCTTCTACTGAAGCTGAATATCGTGGCTTGTCCACAACTGCCTGTGATTTAATCTGGCTACGTCGTCTTCTTGCGGAGTTCCAGCTACCTCAGTCTACACCGACCAAACTATACTGTGACAATGTATCTGCACTTGCTTTAGCCACTAATCCTGTCTTCCATGCTCGGACGAAACACAACGAGATAGATGCCCATTTCATTCGAGACTGCATTCGAACAAAGCAACTCTCTATTCATCATATCTGTTCCCAAGACCAGCCGGCTGATTTATTTACTAAGTCACTCAGTTCAACTCGCCATTTGCACCTCAGATCCAAGATAACAATCCAGCCTTTGATTTTCATCTTGAGGGAGGCTGATAAGGACAAATGATTCTTCATCTGACTTATGCATACGCCGGCGCACCTATCTCCTCATCATGCTTCACGGCCTCTGCTCCAGCCTCTGCTCCACTCGGCCTGCCAAGCTCTGCTTTGTTTTTGTGTCCGTCTAATCTCTGCTTTAGTTCAGTACTGTCCGTCTATAACCAACCTCTCTTTATATATGAGAGTATAATGTAATGGCAATGACAATGAAGATGAACAGTAACAGTCCCTCAGCTCTCTACTTGATTACTTGCTTCCATATTTTCCTGTGGCTGGTTTTCTCTCTGTGCAGGTCGATGAGGATCTTCACCTCTCGCCGGTGCATCTCGCCGGATTAACTTCTGCTATATATCTCTCTCTCTCCTCTGATAGACCTCTTCTCATCCAATCTCATCCGCCCTTCCTAGAACTCATCTTACCCCTTCGATTTCTCCTTTTCATTGATTTCTTCTATAATGCGCTATTTTTCCTTGTTGCCCTAGGGTTTCTTTTGCTGGATTACTGGATTAGAATTACTTGGATCGAACGATGGAAAGCCTACCGACGGCAATGGAGAGGCAGTTGCTAATCTCCTCCTTCTTAGAAATCACATTCGGTCAGACCGCGGAGACTGCTATCCAGTTCCTGTAGGCCACAAGTTGGAAACTTGAGGAAGCTATTCAACTTTTCTATGTTGGGAACGATGTTGGTGGAGCCAGACTTGCTTCTGCTTCTGCTTCTGAGCTGCCTCCAGCTGATCAAAATTCTAGTGGAGTAGAGAATGTTGCTACATACAGCGGTGATGGGAAGGAAGCTACTGCTGATGAAGTGCGAGCTCCATTGCCTGTTAAGAGAGATACTTTGTATGGTGATGCTGCTTTTCTCAGACAATAATCTAGTTTTGTGGTTGCTTTTCGAAACTTTGAAGAGGAGTCAAGAAGGCTTGCGGTTTGGGAGTCTGTGTTAACGCACCTCCACTCACCTGCGGTTAATATCATCATCATGCTCTGTCATCTCAGCGGTAGTGAACCTCATCTCTCCTGACCCTGCAGTCTGGCGCCAACGGTCTCTGACATTCCCAACAGCTTGTCTCCCAAAGAGCTCTATATAAGTGTCCACTGTACACTGCAAATATTCTGCTTCTCTACTGAAATGAAATGGCTTCTATGAAATTCTCTACTCTCTGTTTTTCCTCTTCTTAATCTTGCAGGTCTTCGTTCATGGTATCATAGCGTGAACCTCATGTAGAACTTTCATCGTTGAAGGATGACAGACCAATCCTTCTCCTCTCAGACGTCTTCTTCCTCGACGCTTCTCACCTCCATGACGGCAGTATCAATACCTCCTTCGCTAAAATTTTTGATGTCTAATCTCAAATTCATAGTGCATACTCACCTCACTATAGACAATTGCGCCATTTGGCGTATTCAAATATTTCAAGCCTTCACTGCCAATGGATTCGACGGCTACATCACTAGAACTCTTCCGTGTCCACTTGAGGGCTCAGAAATAGCTGCCGACCACAAACTGTGGAAACTTGTGGACCAGAATCTCATTTCGGCCCTGTATTCAACCATTTCACCATCCGTGCTTCCTTACATTCTGCATCTCAAGACATCGCAAGACATCTGGAATGCGTTAGAGCTGCGTCTGCAACCTACAAACAGATCAAGAGTGATACAGTTAAATAATGAGCTTCATAACATTCAAATGCGTGACCTAACTGTGACACAATACCTGAGCAAGATCAAATCACTTATAGACAACATAGCTGCGGCTGGTTGTCACTTGGACACAGAGGATATCATTCACTACACTCTCAAGGGTCTACCGCCGTCGTACAATCCGTTCAAGTCAGCAATATTAATCCCCGCATCCCATAACACTAGAGTCCCTCTACTCTCTGCTTTGCAGTGAAGAGATAAACTTACAATCCGAGGTGCAGCAGGACAATGCAGTGAATACCGATCATCAGGCTTTATATGCCACAAGAGGTCGAGGAAGAACCTCCAACTACAGAGGCAACAGAGGACGCTCAACCACATTCAGCTCTGCTCAGACCAATCGTCCCCCACCGACTACTACCAAGATAGGAGAAAGGACCTACTGTCAGATATGCGGCAAACCAGGTCATCTAGCAGTCACCTGCTGGCACAGATACAACTCAAACTACATTTCTCCGACTCCATCCAACCCCAGAGATCTACTCATGCAGAACCAATCATCCCCTACAAATGACTGGATTTTGGATTCGGGAGCATCTACACATCTCACGTTAGACATCTCCAATCTTCACCACTCGGCTCTGTATCAAGGTACCGACTCAGTCTCAACAGCAAGTGGATCGTCTCTTCCAATCCTACACAATGGCGCTGGTATCCTACCCCTACCCGACACTAACCATATGTCACGACCCGACCCGATCCGGGACGGATCCCGATCGCACCGGGCCGCGACACGAAAACGAAAACGGACGAACTGACCAGGATCTAGTTTTGGAATTGGCTTCGGAACTGAATCTTCCAAATATTCAACTCAAACAGACACACAAACACAGAGCTACTATTAATCATCAAACACAGCAGAACAAATCTCTATCTTTCTTTTCCTCAAAACAATCATCTACAGATACAGTACATGGCTTTTGAACAGAAAGAAAGACAGAACAGAAAAGCCATGACTGTACAAAAATCAAAAGGTACAAACAATACCTATACTGATCAGAACTCAGAAATCTACTCCTGGACTTTCTTCCCTTTCCCAGAACTTGAAAACCACCAAAAAATAAGAGTGAGCTCAACAGCTCAGCGAAGCAACAAACCTTCAATCAAAATTCTCAGAATCCAAAACCAACTCATCAGACAGAAATCCGTACAGAATTCGGAACAGAATTGTATCTCGAATCAGAACAGAATCAGAATCAGAACTTATACGGACATATATCAAATCAGAATCAGAGTCGTACAGATCAGATCACATCAGAGTACAAATCAGAACGGCTTAAATCAACAGAGTCAGAATCGTACAGAAATCAGAAATTCAGAAAATATCAGAACAGAACAGAATTGGAACAGATATCAAATCAGACAGAAACAGAACAGATCAGACATATCACATTAATATAATCAGAAATCAGAATTTCAGATCATATCGTATCAGAATCATAATTGCTTACAGAACAGATACGGAAAGCAGAATCAGATCACATCAGATATCAGATATCAGATATATATTTAATAGCTAAATTCCCTGACACAGACTGAATCTCTTTGGATTCAGGCCCCTTATAACTCCCTTTGTGCTCACGGCACCAGAACAGATATGCTTATGTGCTCACAGCACCAAAACAGATGTGCTTATAGCACCAGAACAGAATTCATCGGATCCGGAACAGAACATATATCAGATTTCAGATTGAGCTCATTTCAGATTTCCCTGACACTTACTGAATCTCATAGGATCCAGACCCCTTATAGCTCCCTTTTTATAGCACATACAGATAGCATTTCAATTAAGAATAAATCCGGGCAAATCAGAAATCAGACAAAAATCGGGCAGCACAACAGCAGTATACGGAATTTACACAATTTTTCCTGAAAATCAAAATTCACCAAATTCGCACAGAATATAGATAATCACATTTCAGAACATTTATTCTATTACACAGATAATTTCCAATTTCATAGAAAAATGCAGTCGACTAAAAACACCGCCGAATCAAAAATACCCGGACAAAAATCTTCGGAAAATAACCAAAATGTGCACACTCGGCACGTCAACAATATACAGAAAGTTACGCGGTAAAAACTGAGCCAATCAACAGATACGGACGAAAATCATTAACGAAAACGAAATTCGGACAGAAAATACCGCCAAACACGACGGTTCTGAAAATTGAGAAAGGCGGAATGTGCCTTACCTTGCGTACAGCAATATCTCGAACAGTCTCCTCGGACGAAAACGGCTCCGAAAATCAACTTTTTCCAAATCCACCTCGACTTTCTCTCTCCTCAAATGATATTTTCATTTTATAAAAATTTTCTCTCTCTTCAAATGAGCTGAAATCAGCTTTATAAAACTCAGATCGGCCCGGCCGAACGTCAGATCGTCCCAGGACGATCAGACCAAATTGGATCGTCCTGGACGGTTCCCAGAACTATTCTCAGGCCGACATTTTCTACAGTGCCAATCGGCCTGGACGATGTCCTCAATCGGCCTGGACGATATGTACAGAAAATCACCTGGAGCAAAACTGGGCAAATTCTGGAGCAAATTTTCAACTGATCGTCCCAGGACGATCCAGATCGTCCTGGACGATCCTGGAGCAGATTTTTGGTATTACAATCTCCCCAACTTCAGAAAAATGTCGTCTTTGACATTATCCAATCCAAACTCAATCAGAACAAGTACGGGTACGACCGTCTCATATCAGACTCCTTCTCCCAAGTCGCTTCTCGTGTAGTCCGGTGCTTCCACTGGACTTTAACCATCGGAATCTCTTTATTTCTTAACTTTCGGACATCGTACGCCAAAATTAACTCTGGCTCTTCCTTGTACGCCAGATTTTCTTGAATCTCAACCTCATCAGCTGATATCTTCTTTCCAGAGTCTGAAACCCACTTCCTCAGAGTGGAGACGTGAAACACATTGTGCACGTCAGGCATCGAATCAGAAAGCAATAGTCGGTAAGAAGATTTTCCAATTCTTTCCAAAATCTCAAACGGTCCAACATACCTTGGACTCAGCTTACTCACCTGACCAAATCTGCTCACACCCTTCATCGGACTGACTTTGACATACACAAAGTCACCAACTTGAAACTCAACAAACCTGTGTTTCTGATTATAATACTTCTGCTATCGATCCTGAGCCGCTTTCAATCTTTCTTTTATCAAACTGATCTTCTTAACAGTTTCCTCAAAGAAAGTGGCACCCAATTCCTGTCTATCTCTGATCTCAGTCAGAGTCAAAGGAGTACGGCACTTCCTGCCATACAGAGCTTCGTACGGTGCCATACCAATACTGGACTGAAAACTGTTGTTATAAGCAAATTCAATCAGCGGAATATGATCTTCCCAGCTTCCGCCAAAGTCCAGAACACAAAGTCTCAACAGATCTTCCAGCACCTGAATGGTCCTCTCAGACTGTCCATCGGTCTGAGGATGAAAGGCTGTACTGAAATGCAGTTTCGTACCCAAGCTTTGCTGAATACCTTTCCAAAGTCTGGAAGTAAACCGTCCATCTCGATCTGAAACAATCACTCGAGGTACACCGTGCAATCTGACTATTTTTTTCACATAAATCTGTGCCAAACGATCCACTAGATCGGTCTGTCTGATCGGAAGAAAATGGGCTGACTTCGTCAATTGATCTACAACTACCCAAATGGCGTCGTGCCCTTGTCTAGATCGAGGAAAACCCATCGCAAAGTCCATCGTTACCTCCTCCCACTTCCACTCAGGGATAGGCAACGACTGCAACAGTCCACCTGGTCGCTGATGCTCTGCCTTCACCAACTGACAGGCTTCCCATCTCGACACAAATTCTGCCACATCCTTCTTCATTCTAGGCCACCAAAATAAAAGCTTCATATCAGCATACATCTTACCACTGCCTGGATGAACAGTGTAGCCTGAATGATGAGATTCATGCAGAATCTCCTGCCTCAAATCCCCAAACACAGGTACCCACAACCTGTTCTTACAGAAAATAGCACCAGAATCAGAAATTCGAAGTTCAGGAGTCTTACCAGATCCAATCTGAGCAATTAACTTCGAATAATCAGAATCTGACTTCTGGGCTTCTAGAATCCTTGCTTCCAAAGAAGACTGAATACTCATCTGAGCCAAATCCACATCACTGGAGGAAATCACCTCCAATTGTAATCGCTCCATGTCTCGAATCAGGAAATCATCAAAAGTAAGCAGCAAACCTGATAATCCAGAAGATTTCCTGCTCAGAGCGTCCGCTACCACATTAGCCTTACCAGGCTGATACTGAATAGTCAATTCATAATCCTTGATCAACTCGAGCCATCTTCTCTGTCTCAAATTCAGATCCTTCTGAGTGAAAATATACTTCAGGCTCTTATGATCAGTGAAAATCTCACATCTAACGCCATACAGATAATGACGCCAAATCTTCAAAGCAAAGACAACAGCAGCTAACTCCAAATCATGCGTCGGGTAATTCTTCTCATGTGGTTTTAATTGTCTAGAAGCATAAGCAATTACCCTTCCATTTTGCATCAGTACACAACCCAAACCTTTCAGTGAAGCATCACTGAACACCTGAAATCCTTCCGTACCTGACGGAAGTGCTGACGGAAGTGCTAGCACTGGAGCTGAAGTCAAACAGTCCTTCAATCTCCGAAAACTAGCTTCACACTCCGGTGTCCAAACAAAAGCTACTGACTTCTAAGTCAGTCTCGTCAGAGGCATCGAAATCTGTGAAAATCCTTTCACAAATTTCCTGTAATACCCGGCCATGCCCAAGAAACTACGTACCTCAAATATCGTAGTCGGCCTTGGCCAATCAGCAACCGCCTGAATCTTCTGGGGATCAACAGAAATACCTTCTCCGCTCACCACATGCCCTAGAAAAGAAATACTCTTCAGCCAGAATTCACACTTGGAGAACTTGGCATACAGCTGATACTGCCTCAGAGTCTCCAACACAATCCTCAAGTGTCTGGCATGATCATCCTCAGAAGCATAATATACCAGAATATCGTCAATAAAGAAGATCACAAACTGATCCAAAAATTCCCTGAATACTCGGTTCATCAGATCCATGAAAATAGCAGGCGCATTGGTTACCCCAAAAGGCATAACCAAAAACTCATAGTGCTCATACCGAGTACTGAAAGCAGTCTTCACCACATCAGCTTCCTTCACTTTTAACTGATAGTATCCGGATCGCAAGTCAATCTTCGAAAACACAAAAGATCCGGAAAGCTGATCGAACAAGTCGTCGATCCGCGGCAAAGGATACTTGTTCTTGATCGTGACCTTGTTCAAATCTCTATAATCAATACACATACGGAGTGTCCCGTCCTTCTTCTTCACAAACAAAACAGGTGCTCCCCAGGGCGAAACACTAGGACGGACAAAACCTCTGTCAACCAACTCTTGAAGCTGAACTTTCAACTCAAAAAGTTCTTTCGGTGCCATCCTGTACGGAGCTTTTGATATAGGAGCTGTACCCGGAAAAATATCGATAGAGAACTCCACCTCTCTATCCAGAGGTAAACCAACCAACTCCTCAGGAAAAACATCAGCAAACTCCCGTACCACTGGGATCTCAGAAACAGAACCAACCTCCAGGTTCAGATCCCGCACCGAAGCCAAAAACACTGGGCATCCTTTCTTCCACATTCTGCTCACCTCCAATGCAGAAATCAGACTGGAGAGAATACATCGTAATCCCTGGAATACAACTCTCTCTCCAGCCACAAGCAAACTCACTTGCTTCTTCAGACAGTCAATCTGAGCCTCATACCGACTCAGCCAATCCATGCTCAAAATCACGTCATACGATGAAATCGGCAACAAAATCAAACTAGATTTCCACTTCTTGCCAGCAATATCTATCTCACATAAACAAAACTTCCGAGCAATCAAATTACTTCCAGCCGGTAAAATCACAGACAAAGAAATCGGCAACAAAAACGAAGGCATTTGGACTCGTTCAAAACAATGCTCGGACAGAAAAGAGTGACTAGCTCCAGAGTCAAACAAAACACGACAGGGCTGATCAGAAATGTAAATCGTACCTGTCACAACATCCGGAGCATCACGAGCCTCATGCTGACTCAGGCTGTAAACTCGTGGCTGAACTGGAGCAGGAGCTGAAGCAACAGAACTACTCTGCTCCCTCTGAACCATAGGTGGTCTCCGTGGTCCAGAACTAGTACTACCACCTCTACCAGAAAATCCCTCAGGGCGAGGAGGAACAGTCCTCGGTCTTCCTGCTGAACTGACAGGTCTGACAGAACCCTCAGATCGAAACTCAGAACGCCGGTCAGATCCAGCCTGTGGACACTCTGCAATCCTATGTCCCGGCTGACCACATCTGAAACAAAGACCAGCCATCCTGTAGCACTGGCCATGGTGTCGCCGTCCACAACTCTGGCACACAGGTGCCATACTGACAGATCCAGAACTCGTCGTACTGGTAGCAGTACCAGACGACCCTCCACTCCTCCTGAATTCAACAGATCCAGAACCAGTCACAAATCTCCTCTTTCCAGAGGAACCACTGCAGAAGCCTCACCTCCAAATCTCTTCCTACTCGCGGTCCACCGCTACTGAGTAGCCATCAGATCATTCTCAATCAGACGAGCCCGCTCCACAAGCTCAGAGAAATCAGAAATGTGAAAAGGTACCAGGGGTTGTCTCAAACTATCTCGCAATCCCCTCAAAAATCTGTAGCACCTCTCAGCAGAAGTACTAACCAGCTGCGGGGCGTACCTGGCTAATGCAGCAAACTCAGCCTCGTACTGCATCACCGTCTTGCTCCCCTGAACTAGTCTCAGAAAAGTCTCCTGCATCTGCTGTCGTGCAGAAGGGGGAACAAACCAATCTCGAAATACCTCAGTGAACTCTTCCCAGGTAATCAAAGAGTTCAGCCTACCCTGAAATCTGGCTGCATGCTGGCCTTCCCACCAGTGCTCAGCCTCTCCATCTAACAGAAAAACAGCCAACGAAACCTTCCTATCTGACGGACACTGCATTCCGTCGAAGGTCTTCTCCAATCTCCTCAGCCACTCCTCGGCTGCTCTGGGCTCAACAGCGCCCTCAAATGTCGGAGGTTTCAATCTCAAAAACATCTGCAGATGTTTATCAATATCATCAGATCTGACAGTAACAGCTCTGCTCTGAGTCTCGCTCATCATCTGAGCAACAAGCATAGCAAACTGAGACAACGTATCTGCACCGGCCACTAGGGCTGTACTCCCCATTGGTGCTGCTTGACTGGCACTCTGCCCGTCAGTCATGTCTGGGTCTGGCTGATCCATACAGAAAATCCAAAATCCGGAAAACTATCACAAAAACAACACAATAAAAAGCTAAACGACCCAAAACTACCCCCAGACAAACTCACTGATCACTTCCTATAGCTCTGTCTGACAATCCAACCAATTTCCAAAACCAGTGCTCTGATACCACAAAAATTGTCACGACCCGACCCGATCCGGGACGGATCCCGATCGCACCAGGCCGCGACACGGAAATGAAAACGGACGAACTGACCAGGATCTAGTTTTGGAATTGGCTTCGGAACTGAATCTTTCAAATATTCAACTCAAACAGACACACAAACACAGAGCTACTATTAATCATCAAACACAGCGGAACAAATCTCTATCTTTCTTTTCCTCAAAACAATCATCTACAGATACAGTACATGGCTTTTGAACAGAAAGAAAGACTGAACAGAAAAGCCATGACTGTACAAAAATCAAAAGGTACAAACAATACATATACTGATCAGAACTCAGAAATCTACTCCTGGACTTCCTTCCCTTTCCCAGAACCTGAAAACCACCAGAAAATAAGAGTGAGCTCAACAGCTCAGCGAAGCAACAAACCTCCAATCAAAATTCTCAGAATCTAAAACCAACTCATCAAACAGAAATTCGTACAGAATTCGGAACAGAATCGTATCTCGAATCAGAACAGAATCAGAATCAGAACTTATACGGACATATATCAAATCAGAATCAGAGTCGTACAGATCAGATCACATCAGAGTACAAATCAGAACGGATTAAATCAACAGAGTCAGAATCGTACAGAAATCAGAAATTCAGATCATATCAGAACAGAACAGAATCGGAACATATATCAAATCAGATAGAAACAGAACAGATCAGACATATCACATTAACAGAATCAGAAATCAGAATTTTAGATCATATCGTATCAGAATCATAATTGCTTACAGAACAGATACGGAAAGCAGAATCAGATCACATCAGATATCAGATATCAGATATATATTTTATAGCTAAATTTCCTGACACTGACTGAATCTCTTTGGATTCAGGCCCCTTATAACTCCCTTTGTGCTCACGGCACCAGAACAGATATGCTTATGTGCTCACAGCACCAGAACAGATGTGCTTATAGCACCAGAACAGAATTTATCGGATCCGGAACAGAACAGATATCAGATTTCAGATTGAGCTCATTTCAGATTTCCCTGACACTTACTGAATCTCATAGGATCCAGACCCCTTATAGCTCCCTTTTTATAGCACATACAGATAGCATTTCAATTCAGAATAAATCCGGGCAAATCAGAAATCAGACAAAAATCGGGCAGCACAACGGCAGTATACGGAATTTACACAATTTTTCCTGAAAATCAAAATTCACCAAATTCGCACAGAATATAGATAATCACGTTTCAGAACATTTATTCTATTGCACAGATAATTTTCAATTTCACAGAAAAATGCAGTCGACTAAAAACACCGCCGAATCAAAAATACCCGGACAAAAATCTTTGGAAAATAACCAAAATGTGCACACTCGGCACGTCAACAATATACAGAAAGTTACGCGGTAAAAATTGAGCCAATCAACAGATACGGATGAAAATCATTAACGGAAACGAAATCCGGACAGAAAATACCGCCAAACACGACGGTTCTGAAAATTGTGAAAGGCGGAATGTGCCTTACCTTGCGTACAGCAATATCTCGAACAGTCTCCTCGGACGAAAACGGCTCCGCGTCGTCCGAAAATCAACTTTTGCCAAATCCACCTCGACTTTCTCTCTCCTCAAAAGATATTTTCGTTTTATAAAAATTTTCTCTCTCTTCAAATGAGCTGAAATCAGCTTTATAAAACTCAGATCGGCCCGGCCGATCGCCAGATCGTCCCAGGACGATCAGACCAAATTGGATCGTCCTGGACGGTTCCCAGAACTATTCTCAGGCCGACATTTTCTACAGTGCCAATCGGCCTGGACGATGTCCTCAATCGGCCTGGACGATATGTACAGAAAATCACCTGGAGCAAAACTGGGCAAATTCTGGAGCAAATTTTCAACTGATCGTCCCAGGACGATCCAGATCGTCCTGGACGATCCTGGAGCAGATTTTTGGTATTACACCATAAGCTTCATCTCAAACATCTTCTTCACGTCCCTTCACTTACACACAATTTAATCTCCATTTCTCGTCTAACCATTGATAATCAATGCTCCATCTCCTTTGATTCTAACGGTTTTGTCATCAAGGATCTGCTGGAAAACAAAATTCTTCTCCGTGGACATAATCGAAACGGAATCTATCCTCTGAACTCCGGCATTCAACATCCCACTCAAGCTCTCAGCACACAACTGGCATCCGCCTCACTCTGGCACTCCAGATTGGGTCATCCTCATCAACGCACGCTGAATACACTATCTCAACTTCTACCTAGTATATGTAATAGATCTAAGAATTTTCTCTATTCTTCCTGTAAAGTGGCTAAAAGCCACAGGCTTCCATTTCCTAAAGAAGCTAACCATGTATCTAAACTATTTAGTTTAATTCACACCGATGTTTGGGGTCCCTCCCCGGTCCCTTCTCGTAATGGCCATCGATACTACATTATCTTTATAAACGATTGCTCTAGATTTTGTTGGCTATACATCATGCAAGCTAAAAGTGAAAGTTTCTTAAAATTTAAACACTTTTACATCATGATTCAAACACATTTTCACTCCCCCATAGCTACACTTCGCTCGGATGGGGGAGGCGAATACACAAGCCAGGAATTCAAAAATTTTTTGCTCTCTCACGGAATTAAACATGAATTCAGCTGTCCTTATACTCCGGAACAAAACGGAATCTCGGAATGAAAACACAGGCATCTGGTTAAGACAACATGCAATCTACTTCACGCTGCCAAACTCACACCTAACTTCTGGGCTGATGCCATTCAAACAGCCAACTATCTCATTAACAGATTACCCACATCGTCCCTCAATCATCAGATTCCATATCACATTCTTCACGACCATCTTCCTAATTATGAACACCTAAGAACCTTTGGCTGTTTGTGTTTTCCATGGCTTCAACCTCAAACACCTCACAAATTAGCCCCTCGTTCCACTCCTTGCATCTTCCTAGGATATTCCACCTCACACAAGGGATACAAATGTTACAATCCGCAAAATCAAAAACTACATATTTCTTGTCATGTACATTTTCAAGAACTCAATTTTCCCTACACCACACCCCCACCTCCTTCCAACACTTCCTCTCTTACGGCCACTCCTCCTTTCCTCTTAATTCCAACCTATACTTACTCATCCACACCGTCAAACACCACCCATACATCTCCTCAACTCACCTTTCAACAATCACCTTCATCTGCTGCCAACTCTCCTTCTACCTCCCAAAAACCCAACTCTCCTCCTCCCCAACAAATCACTGAACCTCCACAATCTCACCATCCAATGCAAACGAGACTCCAAACCGGCCACCTAAAACCAAAGAAGATCTTTGATTTACTTGTTGTTACTGACTCGAACCCAACGCCCTCTAGCTACTCTCAAGCTATCAAACAGCTAGTGTGGAGACAAGCAATGTCAGCCGAGTTCCTAGCACTTCAAAAGCAAGGGACATGGTCTCTCATTTCCCCTCCTTCCCACGCTCCTATACTAGGCTGCCGGTGGACCTACAAGACCAAACTCAATGCAGATGGAACCATTCACCGCCACAAAGCTAGTTTAGTCGCGCAGGGCTACACTCAACAGTGTGGCATCAATTATACGGAAACATTCAGCCAGGTGGCTAAAATGCCTACTATTCGGGTCCTACTTGTCATCTCCATTCGAAGGAACTGGCCTCTACTTCAATTTGATGTAGTCAATTCCTTCTTACACGGTGAGCTTCAAGACGAAGTCTATATGCAGCAACCACAGGGCTTTGTCGATCCAAATCATCCCGATCATGTGTCCAAACTGCACAAAGCCATCTACGGCCTAAAGCAGGCTCCTAGACAGTTGTTTAACAAGCTCACACAATTTCTCTTAAACTTCGGCTTTAAGTTCAGTAAAGCCGATCCCTCCCTGCTGATCTACATCACCCCGCAGATCCAGCTATTCCTACTCATCAATGTTGATGACCTGCTACTGACTAGAAATCATCAGCAAATAATTCAGGTGTTGCTGCGCCAACTACAGACAAACTTTGATCTAAAATAGCTTGGGACGGCCAAACTTTTTCTGGGTATTCAAATTACTCACACGCCCACTGGTCTCTTCCTAAGTCAATCACACTACGCTCGTGACATCTTGCTCTCATCCGGTTTCGACTCCTGCAAACCAGTTGTCACTCCTATCTCACTGAAGTCCTCAAAAGACACTGCAGATCACACTCCATACGACAACCCCACTCTCTACCGCCAACTTGCAGGATCCTTACAGTATCTAACGGTAACACGACCAGACATTGCCTTCACAACCAACATTATTTGTCAAAAAATGCACAGTCCGACTGTTTCTGATCATCACCTCCTAAAGCGCCTACTCAGATATATCAAGGAGACAATGCACTATGGTCTTCCGCTCAAATCTGGTTCCCTACATCTCTCTACCTACAATGATGCGGACTGGGCTGCTAACATAGAGGACAGAAAATTGATTTCAGCATTTTGCACCTACCTTGGCGACAATCTCATATCTTGGAGTGTGAAGAAACAATCAACAGTAGCGAGGTCCTCAACAGAGGCTGAATACAGGGCATTAGCTGCGGCTACCTCAGACATTCTTTGGTTACGTCATCTAATGGCAGACTTTCAAGTCCCGCAACAAATGCCCACACTAATCTTCTGCGACAACTTCTCTAGACTTGCCCTCACAAACAACCCAGTGTTTCACACGAGAACCAAACACATAGAGATTGATCACCATTTCATCAGCGACCACATCAAAAACAAAATGATCGAGGTGTCTCACATTAGCTCACTGGATCAGCCGGCGGACATCCTCACCAAGCCATTGAATGCAATCAGATTTTCCTTTCTACGTGACAGATTAACACTCTGTCTCCCAGAGAGTTCATTTCAGGGGGGCTGTTAACACACCTCCACTCACCTGCGGTTAATATCATCATCATGCTCTGTCATCTCAGCGGTAGTGAACCTCGTCTCTCCTGACCCTGCAGTCTGGCGCCAACGGTCTCTGACATTCCCAACAGCTTGTCTCCCAAAGAGCTCTATATAAGCGTCCACTGTACACTGCAAATATTATGCTTCTCTAATGAAATGAAATGGCTTCTATGAAATTCTCTACTCTCTGTTTTTCCTCGTTCTTAATCTTGCAGGTCTTCGTTCAGTCTGAACAAAATAGTGCATCAACAGCAAATGGGGGCCGTGATAATCTTGCTTCTCTATAGCGCCCTCCTTTTGCTTTAATGTATAATGGATCATTAGATAAGGCCAAATTTGAGGCCTCTCTTCAGGACAAGTGGTTGTTAGTCAACCTACAGTTCACTGAAGAATTTAGCTCTCATATGCTTAATCGGGATACATGGTCTAATGAAGCTTTAACACAAACAATTCGCACCGATTTCATATTCTGGCAGGTGTATAATGACACCAGCGAGGGACGGAAGGTTTGCACCTACTATAACTTGTCCTCAATTCCAGCCATTTTGGTTATCGATCCTATCACCGGGCAAAAAATGCGAGCATGGACTGGCATGGTGCAGCCAGAACGTATTTTGGAGGATTTATTACCATTTATGGAAGGCGGGCCAAAACAACAACACGTGTCTCTTCCTCTCAAAAGACGCAGGGAAGGAGCAAAAGATTCTACGGTCAGCATATCAGAAAAATATCTCGACGAAGATGAGGAGCTGCTGATGGCAGTTGCAGCATCATTGGAAGGATCAAAAGTGCCTGTCGAGTCCTCTGTAGATGAGGAAGCAAAAGCTGATGAAGAATCATTTGTCCTTATCATATATTACGGGGCATGAAGGAGGAAGTATATCTATTCTCTCATCTTCACCCAGAGCATAAACAAACGAGCCTAGTTCCCTGAGGCAAGAGATTGGCCCAACTACTCCTTCATTGTCAGCTTGCAAGCTTATCTTGGTTGTGCAGTTCACTAGAACAAAAAGTGATACAGGTACATAAAAAACAGAGCCGTTGACGTTTGGCCGTTTTTGGGTACCATTTCGCCATGGGCAACTAATCGAAAGATGTTGATAGAAGAACTTCAATTATGATCCCATAATAATATTTATTACAGTCAATAGATGTTACTCTGTAAGATTCTGAAGAGGGGAGGGTGATAATTGTGTCGTTGGTGGAGGAGCAGGTCAGATTCGCACTCAATCCTGCTGTCCTGCAACTATTCGAGCTGCTTTCAAGAGTAAAAGGGAATTTGATCTCCATATCTCCACACATGGGGGAAGGGCAGTCATTCGAGAGGGCATAGGCTACTGGGAAGATCCCAAGCAGGAGAAGATGGTACCAAGGCATTGCAAAAAGGGTGAATTGGGAACAGCAACAAAGCCCATCTTGCAAATGCAGTTTTTAAGCAGCATTTAATTCATTAATTACAGCTTCTAAACTTGACTATTCCACCGAAAAAGACTGTACTGGTCAAGTGTATTAAGCAAACAACTTATCACCGCGTTTATAGATCAGGGTAGTTGTTTTTGAAAAGTCCAGCTTATTAAGATAATGTAAATAACGACTAGCAAGACTTAGACCCAATTAATGGTCACCAAGTCAAGTCAATTGATGAAAATGATCAGTACTGGTCAATTGTGTTGAGCAAAAGACTTCACCGCGTATATGGGCAAGCGTAGACTTGGAAGAAGAAGAAGACGATGAATAATATTATGTGGCGAATAAAGAAGGAGATATTTGAGATGGTTTGGAATTCCAAGTTTTGGGAAGTCCAGCTTATTAGGGTAACGGAAAAAACCTATTTTTAATCCTAATTCTTAAAATTAATCATACAATTTTTGCATATAAGTCAATCAGCATGAATTACATAAGAAACTAATTAAATACTAATATAATTTCAATTGCATTGAGCATTATTACTATATATAAGTGAAAGAGCCACTTAGGATCTTCTCTAGATGTCGACCCCAATTTTTCCAAAACGTAAATGAAAGCCTTCCCAACTATCATTAGATTCGATTGATGGTTTAAAGTGCATAGGTGATTTACCTAGCTCTCCAATCAAGGATGAGGCAAGCCAAGTTTTGCATTTCATTAGTTAGAATCATGTCATTATTGTTTAGCACCCAAATTAGATTTATTGTTTAGCTCTTCAATCCAGGCCGAGATAAGCCCAGATTTTCATGTCATTAGTTAGAGCCATGTAATTATTGTTTAGCACCCAAATTATATTTAGGATCTAGGGTAGACCTAAAATTATAAGTCCATAATATTGAAAATTTTAATCCTAAATTTCTAATAAAATATCAACTCAAACAAAAATTTTTCTCCCCTCCAAAATTTAATGCCCAATATAGGGTAGCTCGGGGTGCTTCTAAATTATTTTTAGAATCTCAAAGTGCTCCCTACCCTTCATTCTTTTGACTCCAAAAATAAGTGCTAAAAAATTGATCCAATTCTATTAAAATTCTCATATCTTTCCTTTTATATAACTCCTAAAAAATCCAAAAGATAATTTATGTCACTATTTTAATCATGAGTATTGATATGAAACCTAATACTTCATATGATATAATTAACTACGAAGGATTTTACTTCATAGGAGATATAATACCCCATATAAAATAAATCCTGTCCTAGTTAGCTTTTAAGTAGGATGGGGGAAAATTCTTATTTTGGGAAAATTAAAATTAAAGAAGCCACATTATTTTTACATTTAAACTGTGGATAATAAATGATATTTTGTTTCTCTGGGTAGATATATCATTTATTAACATGCATTTGAATACGAAATTAATGATAGTACATCCAAATTATTATAGCTAAATATATGATCGAATAATATTTTGATATTAAGGGTCATAAGTAGTTTATTCATAAAGCTTATAGTTTTGTAATCTAAGCTCATTTAAGAATAATATTTTCCCCTCTTGATATGATATATTATTCATAATGGTGTGTTCAACATCTAAACTAAAAATTCAAAAATTTATATTCAAAATTTCCTAAAAATATAATTGTAGTTGATTTGAGCACTTCCCAAATAAAAATAATTTTTTGCCATCTTCGTTGGGGAGTTAACTCTCTCTCAATCTTTAATAATGATAGAAATCTCATTACATCGGTAGTTAAAACAACCTTCCCTCTTTTGGTCCCTCTACCCATTTCTTTCTTCGATAAGAAAAACCAACATATAAAAAATTGCATGAGAGGTGTGTGAGGCAATGTTCAATAAAAACAAGCTTTAACATCTCACCCTAAGTCAATTGGTGGAATAAGAGAGTTAAGCCAATTCCCCTAGATTTTTCATAACAATTTCATAAATCTTGTGTTGGGTGAAAGCCCAACTTGTTGAGTTCTATGATTTAAATGAAAAATAATCAAATTCAAAAATTTGAATTCTCTCTAAAAACAATTAAGAAAATGAAAATAGCTCTTAGACTTCATAACTATAGATTACCCAAATGTTCCTGTAGCGTAACAAACACAATGAAATCTTATGTTCACAAAATTACAAATGCTTTTCTTACATTATCACGATATGTTAGGTTATGTATTTCATAACTAAATAAATATGATAAGAATCAAAATCATTAGCTTCTTTAAAATTTTGTTTCAACAATTAACTAATTCAAATTCATCTCTCTTTTAATTATAGAAAAAATTTCAAGTGATTGGTAAACTCATCTTCTCACAATATAGAGATATGACTGTAGAAGAACTCATTTATGGTAATAAAATTCAGTTTGGAATGATGGGATTCCGAACTCTTAAGCTGTTAGTGAATGGAGCGAAATTAGTTGACCTATCTACCAGGTCAAAAAAGGATGTCTCCTTAGTAGAGATTGTTGTAGGGTCGGGGGCTAACTCCCCCATCCTTAAAATGGAGACATGATGATGTTGCCCCCTTTCCCATTATACTCTCTACTAGGGAGGATGAGAAATAGAAATTAGTGATAATAGATAAAAGGACATTTGTGTCTAAGATTGGGTCAAGTTTCAATATCCCTTTTACTAGTCAGAACTAAAGAAAAATTAACTAAGAATGGTGTTTTTTTATTTGTTGGTGGGAGCTTCAAAAATAAGAGTTTCGAAAGATTTAATCTTATTTTGGGAATTTGATATTGAATCTATATATAGTATCAAAATCGAACATCTCATTATAAATAATATATTGTCCCTTAAGGCAATGATATTATTTGCTAATGGATTCAAATGATGATACTTAAAGTTGCCAATCTGACTGTAGTGATTAAATCCAAGTAAGAGTCGCATACAATTTTGAAGGATCATAAAGAGATTATGTCAATATTCAACCACTACAATCTAGATGGGAGATCATTAATTTCATAATCCATATCACAATAACAAATGATGTATCTCTCCAAAGAGAAAAATATCACTTATTATCAATCGATGGGACATGATGATAATGATCATTATCGACTTGATCTTCTCGAAAAAGATTAGTTTTAGATTTTGAAAATTTAAATTGAAAAAGGGTGGATATGGGTTCTAAATCTTCAATGAGTGCAAGCCATTGCAGTTAATTACATTATAGGAAATCAAAGTTTCCTACGAATACTCTCGATTAAAATAAGTATAAATTTTGTTTAAGAATTTTCTAGGATAGATATCAAAAGAAGTGAATTTTGGAATATTAATGGGAAATAGGGCAAGATTGAACACTTATTCATGGGGTCAAAGGAAGAAGGGTAGGGGACACTTTGAGGTTCTGAAATAATCTAGAAGTATCCCAACCTAATCTAAGTGTTGGGCTTTAAGTTTCAGATTGAAAGAGAAATTTAGTTTGAGTTGATCATTTTATTAGAAGTTTGGGATTATATTCCCAGAGGTTGGGGTCTTATGATTTAAAATCCACCCCGAATTCTAATTCTAAATTTGGACACTAGACCATAGTAGTCCAAACCTAACTAATGCAGTACAGAATCTAAACTTACTCCGGCCTGAATTGGGGAGCCAACTAATCACCTAATCAATTTTAAATAAATGAGTCTGGTCATTTTATGAAAGAGTGAAAGAGACATTTTTATTAAAGTTTTGAGAATTAGGGCAGACATCTAGAGATTGTCCTAAGTGGACCCTTGACTTATGTTGGGTGAAAATGCTAAAGAGAAAACCAATTAAATTTTTGACTCTTCTAAATGTTTTTCTAATGCAATGCATACTGGTAAAAATACTCAAATCATGAATGCTTAAAATTATTAAAAGGCTTTAAAATAATTTTTTAGAAGACTAGGCTTCCCCAGGTTTAACACCTCATCTTTATAGATTAGATTATTTAAACTCTACCCGTAGGCGGGTAAGTATCTTAGAATAAGAAAAGGAGATGCATTAATATGCAAGCGACCCTAAGGGTGATCCCTGGCTTATTCTCTAGATTATTATCTTTCTATATTATCTAGTTTCAAAAATTTTAAATTTTGATTATGAGTAGAAGAATTTTCACACCCTTATGAGCCTCATGTATCCATGCTAAATAAAAAGCAGCACACAAATGCCAAAAAATTAGAAAAAGAAGATAATCTTATACACAATTAAGTCAACACATCAAATATAATAAAACTAATTAATAAATATTCATAGGTAAACTCTCTTGCTTATTAAAATCTAGAAATATAGAAGTTAAAGTGGTCGGTACCACTAACAATAACCGGGATTCAAATCCTAGTACAGACGTAAGTAACTGAGTGGGATACTCTTTGTCTTCGATTCTTCAGTTTTCTCTCCTTCGGACTCTTTAGATTCTTTGTACCTGGTTACCTAAATGGAAAGGTGAACTTTTCCATCTAGGGGATGGATATCCTTTCCACTTTGGGTATAAGAAGATTATCCAAATTTGGACTTTCAAATGAATAAGGACTATCCCCCTAAGGGGTTTCCCTTCCTCTTTGAAATCCAACCTTTGGATCTGTGTATCCTACCATAAATGTGCTCCTTCATAACTCTTAACATCTAAAATGAATTATATATAGATGAAAATAAAAATTCTAGACTCTCTTATATGATTATCCTAAGCATTTAAATATTAAAACATATTCTCAAGTAGTTATATATATGTGCAGAAAAGAAGTAAACACACTTGGCCACACTCTTTATCATATTTGGGGGCTAAGCAGCTTAAGCACCTGTAGCAATTATATTTGTTATTTATTTATCCCCCGTTATTACACTGGATGAGCGTGACCACTTATAGAAAATTTAGTGAACAACCATATCATTCATAGCCTAAGGGTAATGTAATCGCCGAACACATCATCAATCCATAGAGTGTAGTAAAAGTAAATAGACACACCGAGAAATTTCAATCCCAACATGTAATAAAATATCAAAAACCCAGTACACAGTAGGAAAAGTAAACACCGCTCTAGCCTAAATCTAGAGTCGGTAGTCCGAGCAAACTATCTAAAGTGTGTGTAAGAGGTCATGTGGCTAGGGTAGATCCTAAACTGGGTTATTTATTGAGATTGTCTAAATGTTTAAATTTGTTAAGGCTAAAAAGAGAACTATATGTTTGAGTTGAAGTATTGATGTGTTAAAGTTTGATTTAGGTGTATTTTAATTGTTAAGTGTTTGCCAGCTTTGTTGCAAATCAAGGCCATGAAATTGTTGCAAACCGAGGTCATGAAGTTTATTTCACCTTCCATGGGGCTAAGTTAATAACTTTGTACGCTTGGGTTACCCACTAACAATTGGGGTTGATTAAGTTGATTCAGTTGGTTAGAAGATTTTTATTAATCAAATTAAATATTTAAAAATTTTTAATGAATTATCGGAATTATTGAAAGTATTAATTGAGGGTCCAAAAGTTAACTTTCTAAATTACGGTGAATTTTGAAGGTTTCAGATTTTTAATAAATATTAGACCTTATGATGAGTGCTTAGACTATTAATATGTTCAATTTAGAGTTTCCTATATAAAATTATATATTTTAGATGTTTGAACCTAGATTTTGACTTAGGTTTAACCAATTGGTTGACTTTTTGACTTTAACCAAATTTTTAAGGTTTGAAATTTTTAGAAAAGACTAGATTTTAATTTGAGTCAGACTCCCTTGAGTTTGATTAAACTAGATTTTTGTGAAATTAATTTTGATTTTTGGAAGATTAGGGATTTATTGAATTATTTCAGTTATAGGCCCTTTTTAGTGATTTGAACCCAAATGAATTCCAAACTTTTTGAAATCACTCCCAAGGACCAAAAATGATCTAAGAAGGGATTATCAAGTCTTTGAGAATTTATTAGGATTTTTAACTTTTTAATTAATTTATTTATTTAAATATTAATTTTCCTTAAATCTTGAATTAAGATGAAATTAAGTGTTGGATAATTAGGATTTTATTTTCCTTGGATTAAGGGTTGAGGCCTGTTTAATTAGAGTTCTTAAGTGGATTTTTTTGATTTAATAATGATTTTTAGTAAATTATTTAAAGATCTAGGTCAATTTTAGGAGGGGGGATTTTGAAGCTTCTAATTGGTGGACCAAATGAACCCCAAATATAGTAAAATTTAGACCATGAGATCAACAGATCTAAATGTCCAAACACATTAAGTTTGAACCCAAATGGAACTCTCTAAGATGGCTAACCAAGCCACCTAAGGTAATCTCTAAAATCCTGGGGATATATCCTAAGGTTGGATTGGGGAAAAATCAATGGCTCTATACTCCATATACTAAGCATCATCATCACATCAAAACACAAATCCTAATTCTTATTGGAAAGATCATGGGTCTAATTTGAATTTAAGGGTCAAAACATTACCCTTGAACCCAAATTTGCATGAAATTTCTCTTATACTCCATAAACAGGGGAGTGAAAATTTGGACATGTCAAGGACATGTCCAAATTCATTCTCCTAAAGTTTCAAGGCAAGGTGACTTCAATCAAGCATATAAATGCAATAATAGGAAAAATACTCAAATTGAAATTAAGATTAATACAGATGCAATTAAGGCTTGGGACCATAGGGCTTTTGTAGATCTTCATTGAGATCTTTCCAACGAGCTTAAGAACACCTAAAATTGTCAAGTGTATAGGGAGATACAAATTTTTTAAATTTCTCATATTTTTTAGTGAAATAAACCCCTAATTACCCAGCCAATCGATGCTTTATAGAACCACGGGATCGAAAGGCTTCCAGAACTGCAGGATCTAATCTGAACTATTGATTGAAATCAATAACAAGGATTATATATTTAACCTCCTGCATGGATGCAAATCTATAAACATTCTCTAACGTGATATGAGCGATCCCGCCGGTGACCTCTTATGAAATTTCATGGGGAGGATCAGGAGGGTGGGAACCTTCAATCCAACAGTGGAAATTCATTGAGGTAAAGGTTTCCTTCACACTTGACCAGACTACCTATTTAGGGAGCTTGGGATCGAAATATTACCATAGAGAAGGCCTCAATGAATGAGCTTCTCTTTTATAATGCTTTAACGGGTGAAGGTGAGCAGGTTTTCTTCAGACGTCTGGACCGGAGGATGGCCAGAGGTAGGACTTTGAGCTGATCATGGTCATACTTTGTTAGAGTTCACTCAAACAGATGGACATAAGAGTCTGGGAGAGTGGGGAATGGAAGAAGAATATTGGGGGAGTTTTGGGGAACAATTTTAAAGGATTGAATCATAATTTATGGCCCTTGGAATGAGCTACCCTGTTTAGCTCACTCCCATGACAATAGATGGCTGGGATTGATTGGGCAAGGCAACAGATGGCCACCAGGTGGGAGGGGACATCCTCCCAGAGTGATCGTGTGCCTAAAGCTAGCAAGCTTAGGTTCTGTAAGGCTTGGGATCTAGCCTGAGGTGGGGAGGGAACCTTCGGAGCTGGATCTCCATTAGTTCTAGCCACCGTCGGCCAGGGCCTAGGGTGTGATGATATGAAAGGTTGATGGGGATATGTTGAACTTGGATATTAGGTCAATTGGACCTAGGAAGTCCAATTTGATTAGATGGCTCAGGTTGACCCAAACCTGCTCTGTTTGGGTCGAATTGGGCTCGACCAAGGTTAGGTCAGACCCTGGGTTTGATGTGGGAGGTGGGCTTGGCTCTTGTGTATCCAATGCAAGTGGTAATTGGGGTTGAATTTCCCTTAGATGGGAGTTGGCTTCGGTCAATGTGGGTTTTACCACTTTATTCTAGCCTAGAAGATGACCCAAGTCAAGCCAAGGGTTCGGTTGGCTAGGAAAAGTGTATTGGACTTAGGGCCCCCTAGTGGAGGTGTTGGCTAGGTTCAATTGGGATTTGGATGGGAGTTTTCGCAATCCCAAGTAGTTTTGGCCACTTTGGGTTAGCCTAGCTTCTAGCCCAAGTTGACCCAATGGTTGGGTTGGCTAGGGAAGGTGTATTGGGCCAAGGGAGACCCAATGCTACCATGAGTTTGATCCAATTTGGATTGAACTAAGGAATGGCTCAAGGGGAACCTCCCCTTGGGTACTCGGGTCAAGACAAATGGCTAACCCAAGTAGGCCCAAGGTTTGGTCTCCAAGAGGGGTTTCATGGGGACTACATGGGTCACTCCATGAGTTTAAATGGGATTGAGAAGGTCTTAGTAAAGATATTTAAATGAATGGGGGTGTATGGAAGATTTAGTCAAACTTGGTTGACTTGGTCAACCAAGTTGACCTAAGTGTTTTTTTGGGTCAAATGTGTTCTTAATGGTGTCTAGGATCCATTGGGATGGGTTTTAAGGGTTGAAATGGAGGGTTGAATTGAAGTTGGGAGAAAAGACCAAAAACCCTTTTAAGGGTATTTTTAGTCATTTTGATCCATGGTGGTTTTTTGGTCAAATGATGTAGAGTATTGATTAATAGGTCCTAATAGAGGTCATGTAGGTGATTGATAGGTTTGGATAGGGTCCCAAGGCCAAGATCCATCGGATGGCAAGTCCAATATCATAGGTTATAAATAATTAAGGGTTTTATAACATTTGGGAAAAGATTTAATTTGAGGGGATAGGAATGCTGGATTGAACTTAAATTTGGATGGTTGAGCTTAGAGACAAGCCTAAAATAATGCAATTGATAGACCCTAAATCAGAGGTCATTAGGCATGAGGCTTAAAAATTCTCCTAGAAAGGGTTTCAGGACCTTAGTCCTTAGCCCTTGGATTTGGTTTGAAGTTTTAGAATTAAATTGAATTTTGGATTTAGATTATTTGGGGTGGATCATCCTTATCACTAACAATCAAAGAGATGATTGTTGAGGGTTGGAAGGGGTATGGAAGTTGATTGAATGTTGATTGATAATTGATTGAAGGTTGATTGGTGGTTGATCCAAGAACTAGATTAGGAGGTGGGATTGAGTTTTATTGAGGTTGGTTTGGGCCTTATCCAAGACCTATTTGATCAGGGAGTAGAGACTTCTTAATCACTGGTTCACCAAAAAGAAACCTAAGTGGGTCTTAGTGACCTCAAATAAAAATGAGTTAATAAAAGGTGAGGAAGAAAATCACTAAAGATAGGAAAATTGTTGAGCTGAAGGTCTTAGGAGAGGTAGTGCCTGAGGCTGTTAAAGATGCCTATCCATGCCTCCTCCTCTCTTCTAAAGGAAAGTAACTTCTACCCTCTTTTTTTTGTAGTGGTAGAGAAAAGGATCAACAGGATAGTTACTATCCACCATGCTTGACAGACTAATATGTTAAGATTATCCTTAAGGAGAAGTTGATCCGAAGAAAAAGGATATTTAGGAATATTATTCATACCTATGCTGCCCATGCATGTAAAACTATAGAGGAGTATCTAAAATAAATGAAGGGGATGGCATCTCCTAGATTAGAGAAGGAAATTCTGAAGGAAGAAAGAATAGATTGAAGGGGCTTGACTTCTCATTCACTAGAATGAATAAGAAGTATGTGATGCAACTTCGTAACTTAGTATGGTGGTTGGTTAGCACTAGGTACCTTGCCTTCCATCCACTAAAAATGGGGAGATAGTCCTCATTGGGTTAGGAAGGAACCACTGTCATGGTGGTTGGCCTCAGGTTCATCCTGTGAAGTGTCTGAGGTTAGCCTCCACTGTGTTTAGACTAGAAAAGAAGGAAGAGAAGAAAGTAGTAGAAGCAATGGGCAAGAGGCCCAATTCCCCTCAGCAAGAGTATATTATAAAGAAAGTCAGTAGAAGTGAAAATTGATCATCATCTATAGTAGCCTCCAGGCTCCCCGCCCATGGATGTGAGACTTCCACCCCATTAGATGGAGTATGGTAACTTCCTTAACTCCACAATCTCCAAGAGAGGAAGTTCAAAAACCCGTTAAGGATGTCACCCTTATGACTACCAATCTCAAGATAGTCAAAGGGGAAGAGGAAGTGGATATTAGGAATGATGAAATAGATAATGGATTGATAGAAGGCTGCATCGATGCCACTCAAGAACTTAAAATACATGAAATTATAGAAAAATTAGAGCAAAATAAATTGGAATGATGATAGATTACAGTGGTTATTTACCTATCGATCCTAAGTCTATTGAGGGGAGACCCATTAATGAGAAAGTTTAAGAGATCAGAGACATTATAAAAAAAGAAAGAAGCAATAGAAACCTTTTATCCTGAACAAATTAAACTTTTGATGGAAACTAATGAGGGGGATATTCATATTAATAGTGTATTCATGTTAAAGACCAGATCTCTAATTAAGGATATTGATCCTAGCCGAGCTTAGCTAGAGAAAGGTGAAGAGTCAGCTATAGTATACTCAGACTTTTATGTGTATGTTAGGCTCAAAGATAAATATGAACACATAAGAAATCTAGAGAAAAAGATGGAAGAAATGTTATTGAGAGTTATAGATTATAGGATCAGCTTGCTAAAACACATCAGTCTCAAGTTGAGTGGTCATACCCAATAGAGCTTATAGTAGATGTGTAGAGCAAAAAGCAGAAGTAACCCCAGTGATTTCTAAAGTTTCCATTGCACTGGTAGAAAATGATATCAAACAAATGATTAAAAATTAGGAAAGGGAGGCCTTAGCCTAGTCCTTAGAGATCACAACTTTTTTAAAGGGTAGACTCTACTACAAGGGTATGAATTGGTACTTTTAAAAGTAATCCTGAATAGGAGTACTAAATTTTTATAGATTTTTAAACTTTTGAAATAAGCAATTAATTTCACAATGCGGAAGATAATAATTTTAACAATAATTTTTGATGATAAAATTCCTTGCACAATAAAATATTAATCTCAGAAATTTACCAAGTTGTTATAACAAAATTCAAGTGCAAAAAGTAAAATGTGAAAAATGGAGAAAGCACACCAAAATTTTTTGTAGCGGTTCGGTCAACCATGACCAACCTTCACTCCTTGGAGTCCGCCACTCCGAGTATTACACTATCACTAAGTGACTCTCCTGTTGCTCACTCAATAAGTTAGAGAAGCCTTAATAAACTCTCTTCCACCAATCCGATGCATTTGACGACCGAAGCTCCTTCCACAAAAAAAGAATCTTGACTCCTTTTTTCTTCCTTCTAGAGAATTCAAAGAACCTCAACTTCATTTTCTCCCCCCTAGAGAAGGCAGAGAACATTAAGGACTGGACTAAGAAGCCTTGCTCCCTAGAGGAGCAAGCGTGTAGTTAGCCCAAAGCAACCATGTGTTCCCCTTATACTACTTCTCCCTCACGCTAAAGCTCACCTTGTCCTTCCTCTCACAAACCCTGATTTTCTTTAAATGCTCCATCTTAGAGTTTCTCTTTCAGTCATGTTCCTCTCTTTACATCCTTTAAAAAAAGATTAAATATTGCTTTTATAATAGCTTCAAGAAACCCTAGAAATTCAAGTTGGTCATCGCTATTCATACAATACGATCCAAGTTTATACAGTATGAACAATTCAAAACTAGTCCCGATCAATATGATGTAAAGAGTCGTTTAAATGAACTATTTAAATTCTATGAATACATTGTACATTACAATCTAGAGATCGTCTAGTATAATCTATTTAATTTCCCCTATTCATAAGGGATAATTCCTGGGATGACTAAAAATCATTTTTGTCACTCGTGCCTTACTGTTCTCATCATACAACACGATTAGTTATTTTTTGGTAAATCTTCTCGTATAATAAGACTATAGTATAGTATGATTAGTTCAAAAATCAAAGCTTCGTCTAGTATGATTTTTTGGATGACCAAATTTGCCTCTATAATTCATTTTGGTAGGATCATCATCATACAATACGATTAGGTCCAAAATCATAGTTTTGTTTGGTACGATCTCCGGGATGACCAGATTTTGTCTCTATCAGTCGTCTGGTATGTTGAAACTTGTTCACTATGAATTAGGTTGTTAAACCTAAGCTTATGTCCCAGCGGCTAACCAAGAGAGGGGTGAATTGGTAATTAAAAAATTTTACCCCTCTTTTTAAAATTTAAAATCGAGAAAATTAACTATACTGAATTTTATAGAAAATTTTTTTCAGCCACAAGTTAAAAACAGAAAAGCAAAAATAAATGCAGCGGAAAAATAAAAGACACGAGATTTATAGTGGTTCGGTCAAACAAGACCTACATCCACTCCCCAGAGGCACCCTCCGAGTATTGCACTAATACCACTAGTGACTCACCTTTTGCACCCACAGCAAGGCGGAGAAGCCTTTACAAAACTCTCTTTCTCCACTACCCGGTGTGGCAGAGAACCGTCCTTCCTTTCACAGTCTCCCAGTGTAGGCAGAAAACCCTTCGTCCTTTCACACTCTTCTAGTGTGGGCAGAGAACCATTCATCCTTTCATACTCTCCTAGTGTGGACAGAGAACCCTTCGTCCTTTTACACTCTCCTAGTATGGGCAACCTTTCACACTCTCCTAGTGTGGCCAGAGAACCCTTTGGCTGTTCACACTCTCCAAGTGTCAGCAGAGAATCGAATCTCCTTGATAGATCTTCTCACAAAAAATCTTGAAGGAAGAAAGAAAAGAGTGAAGTAATTAAAAACCACAAGTAACGATTCTTACCTTTGAGTTCCAAGTGAATCCTTCACGCTCCAGTAGTAAGAAATCTCCTACAGACACTCTCTCACACTCTCTCCTTGACTCTCCTTTCAATTGGCACGAAGATCAGTAGGCAAAAAGATTAAGTGGCAGTCTAAATTGGACTATTTATATGAAAGACAAGAAATACCGTCCAAAAACTGCAAATTTTTAAGTTAACACGTAATTGATCGTCCTGTATGATCGTGGATCGTCCTGGATGATTTTACTTAAGTTTGTGGAAGTCAACCAAATATATATTGGTACGAATAGAAATCATACTCGATTATCATCCCGTACGAACTAGGTTCATCCAGTACGAACGATTATTTCATAGGTCGGTTCCCAAAAACTGCAGAATGTCGCCAAAATTTTTTGAGTCGATTCACTTCATCCTGGGATGAATATGGGTTCATCTGGACAAAATTTTTACAGATGACAGTTCGTCCTGGCATGATTTTGAGTTCTTTTGGATGAAAATTTTCCATAGAGCAATTTATCTTAGCACGATTATAAATTTTGTCTGAACGAAAATTCTCTAGAGGAGATTTCATCCTGGGACAATTTTGAGTTCGTCTGGATGAAATTTTTCCAGAGAGTATTTCATCCTGGAACGAATATAATTTTTGTCTGAATGAAAATTTTTCAGATAATATTTCGTCTTGGGATGATTAACATTCGTCATGAACGATCAGGACTTAGAAAAATTTTCTTCGACTCCTGTTTGTTCCATTGCTCTTTAGAGGAGATAACTGACTTGATCATCCCGTACGAACTATATTCATCTTTAATGATCAATATAAATTTTTAAAGATCTCCTTAAGTGTGTGTGTGTTTATTAACTCAATTACAATCACTCCCTCTCAAACTTAATTCAAAGAAAAATACAAGCTTCAATTCACAAGATCTCTCATGCTAAATTTGATTTGAAGTCTTTAGTAGTCTGGATTTTGATTTTCCTAAAATGTTAGTTCACACAAGAGCAAAAATAAATCTTCCAAAAAGTGTTAGGAGATATCAATACATAAAACAGTAATATTTGGAATCATCAAAACTATACAAGTTGCAAAAATGTAAAACATGCAAATAGCAACTCTCTTAACATAGTATGATTATCATCATACAATACGATCATTATTTATTAAACCATGATTTAATTAACTAATCATGGAGGTTAATTTTAGTAAGATTTCAAATTTTTATACAGTAAGATTAGCATCATATAGTATGATTAGTTCATAATATCAATTTCAAAATCTAACTTAAATTAATTTGGCAGCTAGGGTTTTGATAATAAAATGAATTATATAGTATGACATATATCATACATTAAGATTAGTTTATAGAACATGAGAATTCAATTAGCTGTTGAACCATTCTTTAAAACAACTAATCATATTGTACAATTTTCAATTGTACAGTACGATTAGTTCAACAAATTTTAATTTTTAAAAAATTTTCTCTCTCGCCCTATTTATGTGCTTGGTCACCTAATTAAATACACTCTAATGTGGCCTGACTCAAGAAAATAGAAATTAAAGAAAATAAAAATACATACTCTTTTGAGTTAGCATCCTAAGCTACCTAATCTTGAGTCTTTAATCTTCTTGAGTATTGTACCTACAAGCACTAGTGCACAAAATCAAAATAATATCTAACATATTTCCTATGAATGTATAATTAAATCAAAAAGATGTCTTCATCAAAATCACTAGCTAGATGTCTTCATCAAAATCACTAGCTAGGGATCCTAGATTTGCAATAATCTTCCCCTATTTTATGATGGCAAATAAATTTTGTTCAAGTATAGCTTGAAAAATTTTTCATCCTAAGCTCTTCCTTACTAAGTAAAAGATATTAAAAAAATAAGGGATGCCTGCCTCTTTTTTTTTTTTTTAAGAAAGCAAAAAAAAATAAATAAAAAATAGGAATTTCTATTAATAAAAAATAGACACATATACAAAAGAACGAACATACAATAAAAGCTAAATAACAAAACATGTTCTCCTAGCACAAAAATAAAGAAAATAGTACAAAAAATGAAAGACACCGTAAACACAGAATAATGGAAAGGTGGATGTTGATTAGAATGTGGTGGTGGTTGCTAAAAGAACTAATAGATGGAGGCAAATTAGTTATCTATCGTGGCAAATGTTTCTCCAAACCATTGTATGCCATCGTCATGTTGCTAGTGTTATTGTTCGATATGGTAGTTTAGTCGAGTTTCTAGTCACTCAAGCCGCCGAATGATATCATCTTGAGGGTAGGCAGGTACAGGTGGTGGTATTGGTGGTGGTGAAGGTTCTCCTACAGGAGCAGCTTCCCCTTCTTCATCAAAATCTAACTTAGTGTTCTCTCGCCTCTAATGAAAAAGAATATAGAAAGAGTCATCTGTAAAGAAAATAGGACATTATAGGTCAAGCAGGAAAGTTTAGTTGATATTTGTGGTTAAGGATATAACATACGATGTGTCCCAAGGATACATTTTTTTTCTACGGGTGTTTGGATGTCAAATATGAGTCATGTTGTGGAAATTATAGAGAATCAGTTGGGATTCATCGAATTGAGTATTCAACATTATGAGGTAAGTGACAACAGAGAGAAGTGGGGTTATATTAAACCAATCTAAAACTTTGGGTATAATATAAGTGCGAAGTACATGCTAGATTATTCAGGCATTTAGAGTTTGGACAAGGTGTAGGTGTTAATATGAAGAAAAATTCCTAATAGTTAAATTAACAGTACTCCATTCAAATTCATGAGAAATTAGGGATTTAGGGCAAGGTCCTTTAATAGAGGGACTAATGTATTATGCTAAATCAGCTTTAGTAATCACTACATTTTGGTGGCAAGCAAAGTAGGTCATGGTAGAGACTTCTAGGTTCATCCTAAGATTTGATAAGAATTTATACATAAGTTATGATTTGAAAGGAAAAGCCAGAGTAAGGAAGAATTGAAGGGTTGTAGAGGCGAAAAGGCTCATTACCTCAAAGTTTAGGGCATGTTTGTTTAACATTCGGGAGGGTGTGATTTTTTCCTCTTTATATTTGTAATACACATCTTCATCCTATATAGAGAGGAAGCAATCGCAAAATGATGAGAGGAGAAGAAGCTCCCCTGAGTCATTCTTCCATGTTTTCTTTCATTGTCATTGAGTAGGAAGTATTATAACGTACAAGTGTGAAGATAGTTTGAGTGAATTAAACTAGTTTAACCCTCCCATTTATAGAATTTTTTGTCGTCCGAATAATACGATCGAGATATCATATAATATGATCAGGTAGTTTATTCGTCTGGATGACTTGTTGAAAAAGTGGTCAAATTGTACAGTGCGATCAATATCGTACTAGAAGATCTTATGAAATTTTGTTCATCCTGAGGGGTCATCAGTACGATGTTGAAGAAACATATCGTACATTACAAACAGGTATTTATACAATATGAGCTTCAATTATTATGTCCCCGATCGAATAAAATTCATCCCAATCCATTTAGATATGTGAATCATACAGTATGAACAGAGGTATCGTACAATACGTATGGCAATAATTTCGTGCCAAATGGATTGAATTCCTCAACAGTTAATGACACGTGGATCATATAATATGTAGAGTGGTTTGTACAGTACGATGTGCATAATAATGATTTTATTTTGACCATTGATGTAATAAGGTCTATGATATATGCATCTATGCATATAGTACAATACGAATGTGAATCATACACTACAATTAGAAAAAAAAAATTAAAAGATTGTTGTAAATCAATGAAGCATGTATGTGATGTTCAGGAAATATCTTAGACTAATTTTTTTTAATAAATAATAACAAATAAAATATGACATGTACATGAATAACCACATACAATTTAAACACATATGAATGAATGATTTTAACAGGAAATTTTTCTTTTTTATTTCTCTTGGATTAAACATGAATTTATATAAAACCTAGTTTTATCCTCAATGTGCTAAAGGTGTCATAGGCTGAGGGTTTTGTGAGTATATCTGCCAATTAATCTCCTGTAGCTATATGGTGTAATTCTATATCTCTCTTGGTTACATGATCTCTTATAAAGTAATGCCTAATGTCTATATGCTTTATGCAGGAGTGCAGAATTGGATTTTTGGATATAAAAATTACACTAGTATTATTACACGTAATTGGAATGATTCTTACAGGTAGTCCAAGATCTAAGAGTTTTTGCTTACACTATAGGACTTGAGAAACATAACTCCCTACTATTATATATTCTGCTTCAGCAATAGAGGTGGCTACTAAATATTGTTTCCTACTAGACTAGAAAACTAAGAATTGTCTTATGAATTGACAAGTTATATAAGTACTTTTTTTATCTACCCTACATCCAACAAAATCAAAATCCAAATATACTACAATTTCAAAACTGCTGCTGTGTCTAGGATACTAGATATATATGTTTGGAGTTGCTAACAAATATCTATAAGGATTCTTTTAACAACACTCATGAGGACACTGATCATTATATCTGGTCTGCTAGCAGTTAAATATAGAAGTGATCCAATAATTCTTTAATAATTTTTTTGATCCACTTATTTTTCATTTATGTCTTTGTTTAATTGAAGAGTGGTGCTCATGGGAGTGTTCATGGCCTTAGCATTATCCATTTCATATTTTTTTAAGAATTTTCTTAATGTACTTATTTTGGCTAGAAGGTTCCTCATCTAACTATTTTATACAAAATCTATGAAAATAAGTAAGTTCTCTCATCATGCTCATTTTAAACTCTTTGCTCATAATTTTTGAAAATTTGTCCCAATGGTTTTTATTTGATGATCCAAAAAAATGTCATCAACATAGATTTGACAAATGAGCAACTCTTCTTCTTCTTTCTTTGGGAAGAGGGTGGTGTCTACACTACCATTAATAAAATCTCTATCTAAAAGGAATGAACTCAACCGTTTATACAATGCTCTAGGTGCTTTCTTTAACCCATACAATGCCTTTTATTATTTAAACATAAGATTTGGAAATTGTGAATTCTCAAATCTGGGGGGTTGCTCAATATAAACATCCTCTTTGATTACCCCAGTTAAGAAGGCACTCTTAACATCCATTTTATACAATCTAAAACCCTTGAAGCAAATAAAGGTTAAGAGCACCCTTATGGCTTCTAGTCTAGCTACTGGGGCAAAGACTTTCTCAAAGTTTATTCCCTTAATTTGGTTATACCTCTTAGCTACTAATCTAACATTAGTTCTTACTATTATCCCAGAGTCATTCATTATATTTTTTAATACCCACTATGTCCTAACCACAATTTTCTCCTTAGGCCTCTTGACTAATTCTCACTCATAATTCCTAACAAGTTGGTTTTGCTCTTCTTGCATTACTAGGATTGTAAATTCATCTCCTAAGGCTTGAATTATATTGGTGGGTTTTATCATGGAGATAAATTTAGAATGACTAACTGTTAGAATAGTTGCTATTTGAATGCTTTATATTTTTGCAACTTATGTAGTTTTGATGATTCCAAATATTATTGTTCAAATGTGTAGTTATCTCCTAACAATTTTAGAAGATTTGTATTTGCTCTTGTGTGTACTAACATTTCTGGAAAAACAAACTCCAGACTACGAAGACTTCAAATCAAATTCAGCATGAGATACTTTATACAATTTGAAGCTTACACTTTCTTTAAAATCAAATTGAAATGGAGTGATTGTAATTTGAGTGAATAAAAACATACACACACATAAGGAGATCATATAAAATTTATACTGATCGTACGGGACGATATAAGTTCGTACTAGACGATCAGACATTTATCTCCTATTGAGCACATGGAACGAATAGGAACTTGCTCGAAAATTTTTTTCTAAGTCCTATTCGTCCAGGACGAAATTAATAATCGTCCAGGACGATCTGATCTCTGGAAAATTTTCATCCAGACGAAATTAAATTATCGTCCATGGCGATTGGTCCTCTAGAAAATTTTCATGCAGATGAAATAAATAATCATCCAGGACGATCGGTCCTCTGTAAAATTTTCGTCCGGATGAATAAGTTTTCGTCCAAACGATTAACCGACTTAGAATGGTTTTCAGCAGTTTCTAGAACCGACCTTGTAATAACCGTTCGTACCGGACGAACCTAGTTCGTACGGGACGATCAGCTGTACGAAGATATTTCATACACATATACAAATGGGGTCATTTCAAATCGTTTAAGTAAAATCGTCCAGGACGATCCACGATCGTACGGGACGATCCACTGCATATAGAATTGAATACTTGCAGTTTTTGGGCAGTTTTTTTTGTCTTTTGTATAAATAGTCCAAATTAGACTGCCACCCAATCTTTTTGTCATTTGATCTTCAAGCCTCTTTAGAGAATAGCCAAGGAGAGAGTGGGAGAGAGCATTCAAAGGAGGATTCCTACCATTGGAGCGAGAAGGCTTCACTTGGATTTCAAAGGTAAGAGTCTCTACTTGTGAATTGGGATTACTTCACTCTTTTCCTTCTTCCTTCTAGATTCTTGTGAGAAGATCTGTCAAGGAGATCCGGTTCGCTGCCGACACTAGGAAAGTGTGAACAGACGGAGGGTTCTCTACCCACACTAGGAGAGTGTGAAAGGACGAAAGGGTTCACTGCCTATACTTGGAGAGTGTGAACAGACGGAGGGTTCTATGCCCACACTAGAAGAGTGTGAAAGGACGGAGGGTTCTCTACCCACACTAGGAGAGTGTGAAAGGACTAAGGGTTCTCTGCCCACACTAGGAGAGTGTGAAAGGATGGAAGGTTCTCTGCCAACATTGGGGATTGTGTAAAAGGATGACGGTTCTCTGCCGCACCGGGTAATGGTAAAAAGAGTGTTTGTAAAGGCTTCTCCACCTTGCTGTGGGTGCAAAAGGAGAGTCACTATTGATATTAGTGCAATACTCAGAGGGTGCCTCTGGGGAGTGGATGTAGGTCTGGTTTTAGACCGAACCACTATAAATCTGGTGTCATTTACTTTACTGTTTTTACGTTTCCGCATTTTAATTTTAATTTTAAGAACTCTGTGGTTGAAAAACACTTTCTAGAAAAACTCAAAAGAAAAATTTTCATTTCGGTTCAACTTAAATTCAAAGAGGGTTTAAAATTTTTAAACTACCAATTCACCCCCCCTCTTGGTAGCCTTGGGACATTAACTTAGGTTTAACAAACTATTTACTAGACTCAACAAGTGGTATCAGAGCTTCGTTTCAAAATCATAAGTTTGAACTAGTTTTTGATTAACGTAGATGGCTACTTTCGGAAATCGAAACACACCTGAGGGTTACTCTATCACTAGACCTCCACTGTTTGATAATATTCCTTTTGATTTTTGGAAAATACGCATGTCTACTTTCTTACAGTCACTTGATTATCGAATGTGGATACAAGTCCAGGAAGGTTACACAAAACCAACTAGATTAGTTGATGGAGTTAGGGTAGAAACACCTTTTGCTGAATGTACTATAGAAGAACGTGACTTAGCACAATTAAATGCCAAATGTTTAAATAGTTTCTTTTGTGCTTTAAAACCTAAAGACTACATGCGGGTTTCCACTTGCAAAAGCGGAAAGCACATATGGGATAGACTTTGTATAACTTATGATGGGACAAATGAGGTTAAACAATCAAGGTTCAATATCTTGTTACATGACTATGAATTATTTCGCATGAAACATAATGAATCTATTTCCGACATGTACACAAGATTCACACAAATTGTCACTTCTTTGCATGCACTTGGTAGGAAATTAACTAATGCTGAAATGGTTAATAAGATTCCTCGTTGTTTACCTACTGCTTATGATGCAAAAATTACTGCAATTACAGAGTCTAAAGATTTAAACATTTATTCTATTGACAATCTTCTTGGTTCACTCATTGCTTATGAGCAAGGAGTAAGTCAAAGAAAGATTGTTGTAGGTGAACCACGAAAGGAGAAGAATATAGCACTAAAAGTGGAAGAGTCAGAGAGTGAACACTCACAACCTGAGGATGAAGATGATATTGCACTGATGACTAGACAATTCAGAAGCTTTTTAAAGAGGAAGCAGAAGAGACGCCAGCAATGGAATAGAGGTAAGTTTAACAGAAATGGCAAGGTTTCTAATGAAGTGATTTGTTATGAATGCAGGAAACCAGGTCATATCAAGACTGATTGCCCAAAACTAAAAGCCACTCCTGGTAAGGAGAAGGTGGAGGAGAAACCTATGGTAAAGAAGGGCAAGAAGAAGTTTCAAAGAGCTTTCTGGGCGGACTCAGCTTCAGACTCATCTGAGACGGAAAAAGAAGAAGAAGTCACCAACCTTTGTTTGATGGCAGATAATGTTGAACAATCAGATCAAGAAGAGGTATGTGACTTAACCTATGATGAATTGTTTGAAGTTTCTGAACACATGCATGATGCATATAGGAAAATGAAAAAGATGCATGCTAGTTTAAGTTTAGAATTGGAAGAGCTCAAGAAGGAACATGAAATCCTTAGGAAAGATCATGCATTAATAGATGACAACCACATGAAACTACTTGATGAATATGATGACTTGAATAAGAATTTTGAAAATCTAAAAACATCCTATGCTGAACTTGAAAAAGAATTTAAGAATTTTAAGGATGAATCTGAGAACAAAGCATATAGAATCAATTATACCAATCGAATCTTGGAAGATATGAATTCATTTTATAAACTCATAATAAGAGCTCTTGAGGATAATAGGAATCCCCCCAAACTTGAAGATTTTACAAATCCTAAATATTATCCTAAATTCATGAAATCCCTTAGAAGACAATCACATGGAAGAAAACTTAGGAATATTTTTCCTAATGTTAAATGTAATAATTGTGGATTTTTTGGTCATATTTTTCCTAATTTGGTGTGGAGACCTAAGATGCATAAACCTAGACATATCATATATGCATCTGATTATAAATTGCTAAAAGGTGAACCCAAACTTGTTTGGGTTCCCAGGTCTAACATTTGAGAGTTTTGCAGGAATGCTCTCACACAAGACCTCGTGGGAGCATATGGTACCTGGACAGCGGATGTTCAAAGCATATGACTGGAGATACTACTCAATTCATAACGCTGGAAGCCAGAAATGGAGGCAAGGTTACACTTGGAGATAATACCACAAAGAAAGTGGTTGGATCAGGTATGATTGGAAATTTCAAAAACTTTTTCAAAGACAATGTATTATTGGTTGAAGGCTTAAAACATAATCTGTTAAGTATAAGTCAGCTATGTGATAAGGGCTATAATGTGAAATTTTTACTACTAGCTGCATATTAAGCCTAAATGGGAATGAAATTTTTAATGGAAAAAGGGTAAACAATGTTTACATGCTAGATTTGATTTCTATTCAATCTCCTACTGCTTTTTGTTTAAAAACTGTTTCTGATGAATCTTGGCTTTGGCATAGGAGACTTTGTCATTCTAGTATGAAAAATCTTAGGAGAATTACCCAAAAGAACTTGGTAAGAGGTATACCAAAACTAGACTTTACTAAGGACCATCTTTGTGATGCATGTCAATTAGGAAAATAAGTAAAGTCCTCTTTTAAGTTCAATAAGGATCTTAGGACCAGTAAACCATTGGAAATTCTTCACATGGATCTTTTTGGACCAGTAGAAACTGTAAGTCTAGGAGGGAAGGTATACGGATTTGTTATTGTGGATGATTTCTCAAGATTCACCTGAATTAGATTTCTTTTTCATAAAAGTGAATCATTTGAGGAATTTAGAAATTTTTCAACTTGGATTCAAAGAAAATTAGGATGCGAAATAATTTCTATTCAAAGTGATCATGGAGGAAAATTTGAAAATTTTTGTAAGGAAAAAGGAATTGATCACAATTTTTCTGCACCTAGAACCCCTCAACAAAATGAGGTAGTTGAAAGGAAAAACAGAACATTAATAGAAGCCGCCCGAGCAACGTTGGCAGAATACTCACTTCCTAGATATTTTTAGGCTGAGGCGGTTAGCACTGCATGTTATGTTCTGAATAGGGTGAATGTGAGATCAAAATTAAATAAAACACCCTATGAGTTGCTAAAAGATGGAACACCTAACTTGTCACATTTGCATGTTTTTGGTTGCAAGGTGTTCATTCATAACAATGGAAAATCTACCTTAGGAAAATTTGATCCAAAATTAGATGAAGGAATTTTTGTTGGATATTCAAGTGTTGGAAAATCTTATAGGGTATTCAATAAAAGAACTTTAGTCATTAAAGAAACCACACATGTTGTATTTGATGAATCTGGAAATTTAGAAGAGCCAAATGTTGTTGAAGATGAAATTGAAAAAAACTCTCAAAAAATTGATAGAGTAAATTTGGAAGAAGTTGTGGAAGAGAATTTGGAAAGAGAAAACCCTTTGCCTAGAGATTTGAGATTTTCTAAAAACCACCCAAGAGAATTGATAATAGGTGAACCTAGTGAGGGTGTTAGAATAAGGCGTGGATTAAATAAGGAAGTCAATCATTCAGCCTTTATTTCAACAATAGAACCCACTAATATTGATCAAGCACTTTCTGATGAATTTTGGATATTGGCCATGCAAGAAGAGTTAAATCAATTTGTTAGAAATAAAGTTTGGGAAATAACTACAAGGCCAAAAGATCAAAGTGTTGTTGGAACCAAGTGGGTGTTCAAAAATAAAATGAATGACTCAGGAGTAGTCATTAGAAATAAGGCTAGATTAGTTGCTAAGGGGTATAATCAAATTGAAGGAATTGATTTTGATGAGACTTTTGCCCCTGTAGCTAGACTTGAAGAAATTAGGATTTTACTTATCTTTGCCTGTTTTAAAGGTTTTAAATTATTTCAAATGAATGTCAAAAGTGTCTTTCTAAATGGGGTCATTGAAGAAGATGTTTTTGTAGAACAACCTCCAGGATTTGAAAATTCAAAATACCCAAATCATGTTTTTAAGTTAAAGAAGGCATTATATGGATTGAAACAGGCACCTAGGGCTTGGTATGAGAGATTGAGTACTTTCCTACTTGAAAGATCTTTTGAAAAAGAAAGTGTAGATACAACTCTCTTCTTAAAGAAATTTGGAAAAGAAATACTCATTGTTCAAATTTATGTGGATGATATCATCTTTGGATCTTCAAATAAAAATCTTTGTGATGATTTTTCTAATACAATGAGTAGTGAATTTGAAATGAGTCTAATGGGAGATTTAAATTACATTCTAGGTTTTAGCATCAAGCAACTTGAGGAAGGGACATTTCTTAGTCAAACTAAATATATTAAGGACATCCTCAAGAAATATGAAATGGACAATGCTAAACCTGTTAGTACACCAATGAGTTCCTCAGTTCAATTGGATAAGAACCTTAAGGGAAAATCTGTTGATCAAAAGAAATATAGAGGGATTATTGGATCTTTGCTTTACTTGACAGCTAGCCGACCAGATATTATGTTCAGTGTTTGCTTATGTGCTAGATTTCAATCAGATCCAAAAGAATCACATTTGATAGCAGTGAAAAGGATTTTAAGATACTTACTAGGAACTCAAAACTTAGGAATTTGGTATCCTAAGTTTAGCTCTTCATTTAAAATTATTGGTTATTCAGATTCTGACTTTGCAGGCTGTAGAGTGGATAGGAAAAGCACTTCTGGAACATGTCAATTCATTAGAAATTCATTAGTTTCTTGGTCCAGTAGAAAATAAAATTCAGTAGCACTATCTACTGTAGAAGCAGAATACATTGCATTAAGAAGTTGTGTGGCACAAGTACTTTGGTTAAAACAATAGTTGATTGATTTAGGATTAACTATAGGCACTATTCTAATTTATTGTGACAATACTAGTGCTATTTGCATTTCCAAAAATCCTATTCAACATTCTAGAACCAAACACATTGATATAAGGCATCATTTCATAAGGGATCATGTATCCAAAGGAGAAATTGAACTCACACATGTTTCAACTGAAAATCAACTTGCAGACATTTTTACAAAACCTTTAGCCTTTGATACCTTCAGTACATTAAGAACAAGGCTTGGTGTTATTGATTTGAATGCTTAAATAAAAATGTTTTTGCAACATTGATATTTATGTTTTCTTAGTTATTTGTCTTTGATTTTTGTTTTGATTTTTGTGATTTTTTTTGGTGTTTTGAATGAGTTTATTTTAGAGTCTATGATTTGTCTTTGTTTACAGTATTTTAAATGTTTTGTTTGATTTTATTCAATTAAAATTCAAAAAATTCTAAAATTGGTAGAAATCGTCCTAGACGAATTATTTTCGTACTGGACGATGTGTGGAAAATTGAATTTACACGAATTTTAACCATTTTTTAGAGGAGTTTTAATAAAGTTCGTCTGTACGATCTTATAATCATCTAGAACGAAATATTTTCTCTCTCAAACGTCGGGACGATTGAATGTAGCGGTTGAGTGGATAAGGCAGTTTTAATTGTGAAGTTCATCTGTACGAACTTTTGGTTCGTCCAGACGAACAGACGTCGTTTCATTATAGGGACGATTTTCATCAGATATTAAAACGAATTAACTTTTTGATCGTCTGTACGAAAAATTTTTGTCTGTATGATCGGTCAAGTCAAAAAGCCTGTACGAAGTGACACATCGTAAATTGTGTTGATTACGAAAAGTCGTTACATTTTGAACGAATTGGATCGTCTGTACGAAAGGTTTTCGTCCAGACGAACGATAATTTTTGTCCAGGAAGAATTGTTTTCGTCCAGGACGAACTGTTTTCGTCCATGACGAACGTATCGTTTTTCTTTAAATGTGAAGGCTTTCTAACTTAACAATCACACTTCCAAACTTCACTTTCAATCCCTTTCTACTTCAAATCGACAATGGCCTCCTCAAGCAAGAGACAAAAGGTGTTGGCAAAGAAACTCAACAAGGATTCCTCTGAAAACTTCCTGTAAAAAGCAAATGAGGAATCCTTTCCTCATTTTGCCTCTGCCAAAATAACTCCCTCTCGCATTTTAATTCAAAGCGAGATACACTTTAAGGTAATGCACCTTTTTGCCTCCACCCAGTTTCAATTCATTCTTTCTCTCGTCCATTTTTACAACAAACAAACCTTTCACTATTTCCTAGCCAACATGAGTTTTAATTCCGACCACTCCTCTATAAGTTCTTATGTCTTCAAGCAAAAAGTTGAAATCACCAAGAACGACATTGGTGCCTTTTTGAACTTAAGAACTGAAGGATATAGAGCCCACACTCTAATGATAGAAACTACTTTCAAATGGTATGATGTCAATAGGGTAATTAGATAAAATGGTATAAACTATCATGTTGCTAGAGTCTCCGGTATGACCAAAAATGCCCGAATCATCCAGCATATCCTTCGATCTTCAATCATTCCTAAAGCTGGTGATAGGATTAATATTACCCCTCTCCTTTCTGTTCTAACCTTTTTGATTATAGAATGTCATCCTATTGATGAAGCCCAACTTATCATAGATCATATCTATGGGCTTTCAGAAATAGGACATGCAGAACAGAAGAGAGAAAGGAACATCTCATTAGGACACTTAGTTACTTACATTTTGGAAAAGAAATACAACTTAGTGCATCCTAATGATGATTACGAAGAGCCAGTATACTATAATGATGCTTCCTTCAGATTACTTTTCAAGGAGGAAAAAGGAAAAGCACATGCCAGTGCTTCAGAAAAAGAAGAAGAAGGAGTGCAAACTTCTGCACCTCAGTCAGATTATCAGAATCTAATTGAAAAATTTGATAGACTTGAGACTCATGCTGATCAAAGATTTGATCAACTTGATGCTCAACTTATGCAGCAACAACAAGACATTGGTAGCATCAGAAATGAAGTACATGAAATCAATACCAATGTAATGTTGATGGCCTCCTACTTCAACCTTTTCAGTGGCATTCCTCCTCCTCCTCCTCCAGAAGAATAGAGAATGAGAGATGAACTTCTTTGTGTTTGTTGTACTCGTGTTTGTTCTAAATGTTTTGTTGTGTCAGTTTTTATTTTCAATGTTTGTTTTTATGTTTGTCTTTATTTAAAAAGTTCAATGTATTTTCTTAGTTGTTTTTGCTATTATGAAATGAATATGTAATCCTTTCATTAATATCAATGCATTTTGTACTTGAATCAAATTTGATTTGTTTTTGGAATGTGGTTAATTTTTACAAATTTCATTAGTATCATTTAATCTTAATAGTGCTTAAATTAGATTGTAATTTGAGATTATTTTCATTAGAAAATCTAGTCTTTCTAAATTTAAAAGTTGTTTATAACTTGTTGTAATTAGAACTTTTAAATTCATGTCTATTCATTTAGACTACATAAAAGTTAATATTATTATTGTAATTTAGATGTTTTCTTATTTTGTATTTCTTTGCTCAAGTAATATTTATGCTTAGAAATATTTGAAATTTTAGATTATTGATTTTGGAAAGAATTGGTCTCAATTACTCTTGAAAATTGTACAAAAAGTACAAAAATCAAAAGGAATGCGCAAAGGTTCACAAATATGAAAAAGAGGCACAAAATTAGCTCAATATCAAAAGATGCACAAAAATGTGCCCAAAATTTTGAAAAAGATGCGCAAAGCGCCACATGTGGTAATTCTCTTCTTTCCAAATTCTTTCAATCTCTTAATTCAAATTGATCTTATGTTCATTTATATTCTATTGAACTTTGAAATATAGAATTTTTATACATCTCTCTTGTAATGATTTTCTATATTCAAATGTCTAAATTGAATCATGTTTTTGATAAATTCTTCTTACTTACAATGTTATATCACTTCTTAAATTCTATGAATTTCTATGATTTACCTAATGTCATTTGTTTTAAATTGCATACCTTATACTAATAACCATTTAGATTAAATTTTCAAATGAATTTCATATAATTACTTACATTTCTCGTCTATTTCTTCTTCACTTTTTGTTGTTGTCAAAAAGGGGGAGAAATTATTGTGTTTGTATGATTTGTTTTGTTTTGATTATTCTGTTTGCATTTTGTTTTTATATGTTTGACTTTGTGATTGTTTGTAACTTTGTGATTGTTTGTGTTAAAATTTTTTTTGAAAAACAAAAATATTATTCTTTGCTTTAAAATGCCTCCTTATTTTCATATATTCATCAATTCAGGGGGAGTTTAGGAGATTTGTTTAAATTGAAACCATACAAACAATAATTATTTTGCCATCATCAAAAAGGGGGAGATTGTTAGAATAGTTTCTATTTGAATGCTTTATATTTTTGCAACTTATGTAGTTTTGATGATTCCAAATATTATTGTTCAAATGTGTAGTTATCTCCTAACAATTTTAGAAGATTTGTATTTGCTCTTGTGTGTACTAACATTTCAGGAAAAATAAACTCCAGACTACGAAGACTTCAAATCAAATTCAGCTTGAGATACTTTATACAATTTGAAGCTTGCACTTTTATTTAAAATCAAATTGAAAGGGAGTGATTGTAATTTGAGTGAATAAAAACATACACACACATAAGGAGATCATATAAAATTTATACTGATCGTACAGGACGATATAAGTTCGTACTGGACGATCAGACAGTTATCTCCTATTGAGCACATGGAACAAATAGGAACTTGCTCGAAAATTTTTTTCTAAGTCCTATTCGTCCAGGATGAAATTAATAATCGTTCAGGACGATCTGGTCTCTGGAAAATTTTCGTCCAGACGAAATTAAATTATCGTCCATGGCGATTGGTCCTCTGAAAAATTTTCGTCCAGACGAAATAATTAATCGTCCAGGACGATCGGTCCTCTGTAAAATTTTCGTCCAGACGAATAAGTTTTCGTCCAAACGATTAACCGACTTAGAATGGTTTTCAGCAGTTTCTAGGACCGACCTTGTAATAACCGTTCGTACCGGACGAACCTAGTTTGTACGGGACGATCAGCTGTACGAAGATATTTCGTACACATATACAAATGGGGTCGTTTCAAATCGTTTAAGTAAAATCGTCCAGGATGATCCACGATCGTACGGGATGATCCACTGCGTACAGAATTGAATACTTGCAGTTTTTGGGCGGTTTTTCTTATCTTTTGTATAAATAGTCCAAATTAGACTGCCACCCAATCTTTTTGTCATTTGATCTTCAAGCCTCTTTAGAGAATAGCCAAGGAGAGAGTGGGAGAGAGCATTCAAAGGAGGATTCCTACCATTGGAGCGAGAAGGCTTCACTTGGATTTCAAAGGTAAGAGTCTCTATTTGTGAATTGGGATTACTTCACTCTTTTCATTCTTCCTTCTAGATTCTTGTGAGAAGATCTGTCAAGGAGATCCGGTTCGCTGCCGACACTAGGAAAGTATGAACAGACGGAGGGTTCTCTGCCCACACTAGGAGAGTGTGAAAGGATGAAAGGGTTCACTGCCTACACTTGGAGAGTGTGAACAGACGGAGGGTTCTCTGCCCACACTAGGAGAGTGTGAATGGATGGAGGGTTCTCTGCCCACACTAGGAGAGTGTGAAAGGACTGAGGGTTCTCTGCCCACACTAGGAGAGTGTGAAAGGACGGAAGGTTCTCTGCCAACATTGGGGATTGTGTAAAAGGACGACGGTTCTCTGCCGTACCGGGTAGTGGTGAAAAGAGTGTTTGTAAAGGCTTCTCCGCCTTGCTGTGGGTGTAAAAGGAGAGTCACTATTGGTATTAGTGCAATACTCAGAGGGTGCCTCTGGGAAGTGGATGTAGGTCTGGTTTTAGACCGAACCACTATAAATCTGGTGTCATTTACTTTACTGTTTTTACGTTTCCGCATTTTAATTTTAATTTTAAGAACTCTGTGGTTGAAAAATACTTTCTAGAAAAACTCAAAAGAAAAATTTTCATTTCGGTTCAACTTAAATTCAAAGAGGGTTTAAAATTTTTAAACTACCAATTCTTGGTAGCCTTGGGACATTAACTTAGGTTTAACAACCTATTTACTAGACTCAACACTAACCTCCTTCCTAAGTCCATGCCTAGTTTTTACACTTTCAGATGAGTCTCCTAAGATTAACTCTTTAGGATGACTAGAATAATATCTCTAATCTCTAGGAAAATGCTCCTGAGGTTCTACTCTATCTCTTATGAGAATGGTTTATACCCCCAGAATGACCTTCACTTGTTTTTCTTCTTCTTCAATTTTTAGGTCATAGGTTCTATCTAATTCATCAAATACCACATGAGTATACTCTTTACTTCAAGGGTCCTCTTATTGAAGATTCTATATACCTACTTACATATGTGTAACCTAAGAAAACTTACTCGTTTATCAGATTTAGGGTCAAATTTTTCTAATGGTGACTTTCTAGTAATCAGGATAAAGCATTTACATCCAAAAACATGTAAGTGAGAAATATTGGGTGTCTTACCCTTAAGGAGTTCATATGATATTTAATTCAACTTGGATCTAATATTCACCCATTTTAAAACATAGTAAGCAGTGCTTAGTGCTTCTACCCAAAAATATATAAGGAGTGAATATTCAGCTAGCATTACCCTAGCAGCTTCTACTAAGGTTCTAATTTTCCTTTCAACTATTCCATTCTTTTGGAAGTTCCTAGGGGTAGAGAAATTATGTTTTATTTCTATCTTTTAACAGAAAGATTCAAACATATCATTTTCAAACTCTCCACCACTATCACTATGAATTATTAAAATTTAACATCCTAATTTTCTTTAAATCAAAGTGGAGAAGGTTCTAAATTCCTTATATTACTCACTCTTATGTGTTAGAAATCTTACCCAACTGAATCTAGAGTAGTCATCTATTATCATAAATCCATAAGTCTTTCCTCCTAGGCTGGCTGTACTAGCTGGTCTAAATAGGTCCATGTGAATGATTTCTAGTGACCTAGAGGTGTTGATATCATTAAATGAATGAAATGATAATTTTACTTGTTTTTATAGTTAGCAAGCATCACAAAGGTGGTCTTTAATGAAGTCAAATTTAGATATGCCTCAAACTTCATTTTTTTTATTTATATTCCTATGTGTTTTCATCCTAGCATGGCGTAGTCTTCTATTCCATAGCCAAGATTCATCCATTATAGTTTTTAACACAAGGAATTTGAATATTCAATATAATTCAAATCTAACATGTAAACATTGCTAATCTATTTTCCTTCTAACACAAGTTTATCATCTAAGCTAATCATACATTTATTAGAAAGATATTTTATATCAAATCCTTTGTCACATTATTAACTAATACTTATTAAGTTATACTTTAAACTATCAATCAAAAAAATTTCAATCATAAAGTATTTAGAGTTTCTAATTATATCTGATCCCACTACTTTCCTAGTTGTATTGTCTCCTAATATCACTTACCTTCCGACCTGGCCTCTAGTGTGATAAACTGCTTCATATCACCAATCATATGCCTTGAGCAGCCATTATCCAGGTACCACATGCTCTCACTAGGTCTTTTGTGAGAGCATCCCTATAATGTCATTGAAAGGTTAGATTTAGGAACTTAAGTGAGTTTGGGTTCCACCTTATGCTTGAATGAATGAGATGTATGCATGTTATGCTGTGATGAATATAATTAGGCCTCCACATTAGATGGGTCCTATGGTGGATAGTGTAAGTGCCAGCTATGTGCCTAACATATTACAAGAGTAACATCTAACACTAGGGAATGAATTTACTAACCTAGGTGGGTGATGGTGCCTCTTCCTAGGTTTACATGATGCATGTTGTGTAGAGGGGTTGTACTACGGAGCTATTGAAAATGGTGGTTTATAATTCATAAGTGCAGTAATTTTTGCTCTTAAATATTCATTCCTATTTTCATTAATTGCCAATTCTAGTTTTATTACATGCTCGCTGCTATCTAATTAACATGTAAGTTTTTTAGTTCCTTAAATACTTTTTCTAACTCAACATGTGATGTTTTCAAGGAATTATGTGCATTAGATAAATCAATATACTTCTTATTTAATGCATTAAACTCATCTAATAAAGTCACATGATCACTATCTAAAGTAGAGTGCTCAGTAATTAAACTAATGTGCTCTTTTTGCAAAGTAGAAAATTTAGTATTAAGAATATTATGCATTTTCTTAAGCTTCTTATACGAATCATGAATATTTTCAAAAATAATTAGCAATTCATCAGAAAGACTTGACATACCTCATCGATCTTGATCTAATTGATCTAGATTATCTTTAGCCATTACACACACAACTTTTTTACCTCCTCAACATCTTCTTATAACTATTTTAAGGTAAAGTCAGCCTAAAATGCTTTTTTGTTTCTTTTGCTTGCCCCTCTTATACTTTGGCTTCTCTTCACCTTTCTCCTATTCGGGTGTGTCTTTAGGTTGGGGCAATCAGCTCAAATGGGACCTGGTTTCTTGCACTCAAAGTAAATTATATCAAATGAAACTTTAGTAGATCTGTGGCTTTTACCTTTGCTCCAATTATTTCGATGATGCCTCTATTTTTGTTTTAGAAAGCTCTTAAACTGGCAGATCATCAAGGTTATTTTCTTATCCTCATATGCTATAGAACTGTCACAATTAGAATCATTTACTTTTAGTGCTACAGTTCTCTCCTTCTTTTCTTCTACATTATTTTTCCTTTGACATACTCCTTGCTTTTAAACAATGAAAGATCCAAGCAAAATATTAATAGAACAAGTGTTTAATTCTTTAATTTTTTAATTATAATTATTTTTGCATCTTAATAATTAGGTAAATACTATAGAATTTTATTAAATTTTTTATAATTTGATAGTTCTTTACCTAATGCAAAGATATTACTATCTAGGTGAACCTTGTTTATATTTTAGACATAGGCTCGTAAGGTTTCATACAAAAAAGTTCATAGTCATATAAAAGAATGTTTATCCTAGACTACTTAACTTCACTAGTTCCCTCGTAAGTGATATACAACGTATCTCAAATCTCTGTCCTGATAGTGCATGTAAAAACTCGCATATAGTCTTTAGATTTTAAAGCACAAAAGAAAAAATTTATACACAACATATAACTGTGTAAGTCCCCTATCCTCATTGCTCTATTCATCAAAGGAAATATTAGTTTTGACACTATTAATAATATGTGATGGAGGTGAGTAACTGATTTGAATTATAAGCCAAATTTTATAGTCAACAAATTATAGAAATGTAGACATGTATATTTCCTTAAAATCAAATGAGATGTTTTCAAATAAAGGTGGACGCGTTATTAAATAACCAACCGCAGTGTTATGATTACCAAAATGTGTCATTGATCATTTATCTTAAGGTTTTCTAAAACACTATTTTTGAGACCCCGCTTTGATACCACTTGAAAGTTTGAGATGCACCAAATGGGGGGTAAATTGGTACTTTTAAAAATAATCCTAAAGATTAGTACTAGTTTTTTGTATATTTTTCAAACTTTTGAAATAAGAAAATTAATTTTATAAATGCAGAAGCTAACAATTTTAATAACAATTTCAGTGGTGATGAGGAAATTCTAAGTTATACAATAGAATATTGATCTAAAAAATTCACCAAGTAGTTATAGCAAAAATGAAGGGTAAAAAGTAAAATGAAGAAGATTGAAAATGCACACCAGAATGTTTTGTAGTGATTTTATCAACCTTGGCAATTATACTCCCCAGAGTCCTCCACTCTGAGTATTACACTAACACTAAGTGACTCTCCTTTTGCTCCCTCAATAAGGCAGAGAAGCCTTTACAAAATCTATTCCACCAGCCCAATGCGGTAGAGGACCAAAGCTCCTTTCTCAGGTCAAGAACCTAGACTCCTTTTTCTCCCTTCTAGTGAAGGAAGAGAATCTCGACTCCTTTTTCTCCCTCCTAGAGAAGGAAGAGAACCTTGAGGACTAGACTAAGAAGCCTCTCTCACTAGAGAGGTCCCATAAGACTCACTAAGGCCATAGGAGGAGCAAGCGTGCAACTAGCCCATAGAAACCGTATAATCCCAACTACTTCTCCATCATGCTCAAGCTCACCTTCTCCTTCCTCTCATAACTTGTGATTTTCTTCAAAAGGTCCCTCTTAAAGTTCCTCCTTCCCTCATGTTCCTCTCTTCACATCCTTTGAAAAAATATTAAAATATTGCATTTATAATAAGGTTTAAGAAATCCTAAAAATTCAAGTTGATCATAACTATTCTTACAGTATGATCTAAGTTTGTACATTATTATTAGTTCAAAACTAGTCGCATTTAGTATGATGTAAATAGTAGTTCAAAAGAACTATTCCAAATCTATGAAAATATCATACAATACAATCTAGAGATCGTCCAGTATGGTCTGTTTAATTTCTTCTATTCGCATGGGACAATTCCTCGGAAGATTGAAATTCATCTCTATAACTCATCCCATATTGTTCTCATCATACAATTCGGTTAGTTATTTTTAGGTAAATCATCAAGTATGATATGACTATCATATGGTATGATTAGTTCAAAAATCATAGCTTCATCTAGTGTGATTTACTAGATGAATAATCTCATCTCTGTTAGTCATTTGGTACAATCATCATCATACAATATGATTAGGTCAAAAATTATGGTTTTATTTGGTTCGATCTTTGGGATGACCAAATTTTATCTCTGTCAATTATCTCGTATGACCGACATCATATAGTATAATTGACTATAATTTATTTAACCCTGATTTGATTGACTAATCATGGGGATTAATTCTAGCAAGATTTCAAATTTTCATACAGTAAGATTTGCATCGTATAGTATGATTAGTTCAAAATATCAATTTCAAAATCTTACTTAAATTATTCTAGTGGCTAGGATTTTGATTATGAAATGAATCATATATTAGATTATATATCATATAGTAGGGTTAATTTATAGAATATGAAATTGCAATTAGTTGTTGAACTATTCTTTAAAACAACTGACCGTACAATACAATTTTCAATCACACAGTATAATTAGTTTAAAAAACTTTAATTTTGGAATAATTTTTTCTCTCCCCCTATATGTTTGTGCACGGACACCTAATTGCACATACTTTAATGTGTACTGGCTCAAAAAATAGAAATTAAAGAAAAGAAAATAATGTCTCATTTGACTTGACATCCTAGCCTACCCAATATTGAGTCTTTAGTCTTCTTGAGGATTGCACCTGCAATCATTAGTTCAAAAAAATATAAATAATATCCAACATATTTCTTGAGAATCTATAAATTCCATCAATAAGTTTTGTCTTCATTAAAATCACATGATAGGGATCCTAGATTTGCAATATCTATAATGGCCCAAAGCTCTCAAAAGAAATAAATTAAATACCTAATTAAAAATGCTTCTCAACCCAGAGATTAATTAGTTCTTACTATTATCCCAGGTCAATCATTATATTTTTAATACCCACTATTTCCTAACCACAATTTTCTCCTTAGGCCTCTTGACTAATTCTCACTCATAATTCCAACAAGTTGGTTTTGCCTTCTTGCATAACTAGGATTGTAAATACATCTCCATAAGGCTTGAATTATATTGGTGGGTTTAATCTGGAGATAAATTTAGAATGACTAACTGTTAATAGTTGCTATTTGAATGCTTTAATTTTGCAACTTATGTAGTTTTGATGATTCCAAATATTTATTGTTCAAATGTGTAGTTATCTCCTAACAATTTAGAAGATTTGTATTTGCTCTTGTGTGTACTAACATTTACAGGAAAAACACAACTCCAGACTACGAAGACTTCAAATCAATTCAGCATGAGATACTTTATACAATTAAGCTTACACTTTCTTTAAATCAAATTGAAATGGAGTGATTGTAATTTTGAGTGAATATAAAACATACACACACAAAGGAGATCATATAAATTTTATACTGATCGTACGGGACGATATAAGTTCGTACTAGACGATCAGACATTTATCTCCAATTGAGACATGAACGAATAGGAACTTGCTCGAAATTTTTTTCAAGTCCTATTCGTCCAGGACGAAATTAATAATCGTCCAGGAACGATCTGATCTCTGGAAAATTTCATCCAGACGAAATTAATTATCGTCCAGGCGATTGGTCCTCTAGAAAATTTTCAGCAGATGAAATAATAATCGTCCAGGACGATCGGTCCTCGTAAAATTTTCGTCCAGACGAATAAGTTTCATCCAAACGATTAACTGACTTAGAATGGTTTTCAACAGTTTATTTCTAGACACCGACCTTGTAATAACCGTTCGTACGAGACGAACACTAGTTCGTACGGGACGATACAGCTGTACGAAGGTTTTCATACACATATACAAATGGGGGTCGTTTCAAATCGTTTAAGTAAATCGTCAGGATGATCCACGTGTACGGGAACGATCCACTGCGTACAAATTGAATTACTTGCAGTTTTTGGGCAGTTTTTTTGTCTTTTGTATAAATAGTCCAAATTAGACTGCCACCCAATCTTTTTGTCATTTGATCTTCAAGCCTCTTAGAGATTAGCCAAGGAGAGAGTGGGAGAGAGCTTCAAAGGAGGATTCCTACCATTGGAGCGAGAAGGCTTCACTTGGATTTCAAAGTAGAGTCCAACTTGTGAATTGGGATTACTTAACTCTTTCCTCTCTTCCTTCTAGATTCTTTGTGAGAAGATCTGTCAAGGAGATCCGTTCGCTGCCGACACTAGGAAAGTGTGAACAGTCGAGAGGGTTCTCTATCCACACTAGGAGAGTGTGAAAGGACGAAAGGGTTCACTGCCTACACTTGGAGAGTGTGAACAGACGAGGGTTCTATGCCCACACTAGGAGTGTGAAAGGACGGAGGGTTCTCTACCCACACTAGGAAGTGGTGAAAGGACTAAGGGTTCTCTGCCCACACTAGGAGAGTGTGAAAGGATGGAAGGTTCTCTGCCAACATTGGGGATTGTGTAAAAGATGACGGTTCTACTGCCGCACCGGGTAATGGTAAAAAGAGTGTTTGTAAAGCTTCTCCACCTTGCGCGGGTGCAAAAGGAGAGTCACTATTGATATTTAGTGCAATACTCAGAGGGTGCCTCTGGGGAGTGATGTAGGCTGGTTTTAGACCGAACCACTATAAATTCTGGTGTCATTTACTTTACTGTTTTTACGTTTCCACATTTTAATTTTAATTTTTAAGAACTCTTGGTTGAAAAACACTTTTCTAGAAAAACTCAAAAAGAAAAATTTCATTTCGGTTTCAACTTAAATTCAAAGATGGGTTATAAATTTTTAAACTACCAATTCACCCCCCTCATGTAGCCTTGGACATTAACTTAGGTTTTAACAAACTATTTACTAGACTCAACAAGTGGTATCAGAGCCTTCGTTTCAAAATCATAAGTTTGTAACTAGTTTTTGATAACGTAGATGGCTTACTTCGGAAATCGAAACAACCTGAGGGTTACCTACACTAGACCTCCACTTTGATAATATTCCTTTTGATTTTTGGGAAAATACGCATGTCTACTATCTTACAAGTCACTTGATTATCGAATGTGGAACAAGTCCAGGATGTTACACAAACTAACTAGATTAGTTGATGGATTTAGTAAAAACACCTTTTGCTGAATGTACCTATAGAAGAACGTGACTAGCACAAATAAAAAATCCAAATGTTTATATGTTTCTTTTGTGCTTTAAAATCTGAAAACTACATGCGGGGTTTTCCACTTGCAAAAGCGGAAAGCACAAATGGGAATAGACTTTGTAAAACTTAGAAGGGACAAATGAGGTTAAACAATCAAGGCTTCAATATCTTGTTAACATACTTAGAATTATTTCGCCATGAAAACCTAATGAATCTATTTCCGACTGTCACAACGATTCCACAAATTGTCACTTCTTTGGCATGCACATGTGTAGGAAATTAACTAATGCTGAAATGGTTAATAAGATTCCTCATTGTTTCCCTACTGCTTATGATGCAAAAAATTACTGACAATTACAGAGTCTAATAGATTTAAACTTTATCTTTTGACAACTCTTTGGTTCACTCATTGCTTATGAGCAAGGAGAAAGTCAAAGAAAGATTGTTGTTAGGTGAACCACGAAAGGAGAAGAATATAGCACTAAAATGTGAAGAGTCAGAGAGTGAACACTCCAACCTGAGGTATGAAGATGAAATTGCACTGATGACTAACAATTCAGAAGCTTTTTAAAGAGGAGCAGAAGAGACGCCAGCATGAATAGAGGTAAGGTTTAACAGAAATGGCAAGGTTTCTAATGAAGTGATTTGTATATTAGATGGAAGAAAACCAGGTCATATCAAGACTGATTGCCCAAACTAAAAGCCACTCCTGGTAAGAGAAGTGGAGGAGAAAACCTATGGTAAAGAGGGCAAAGAAGAATGTTTCAAAGAGCTTTCTGGGCGACTCAGCTTCAGACTCATACTGAGACGGAAAAAGAAGAAGAAGTCAACCAACCTTGTTTGATGGCAGATAATGTTGAACAATCAATCAAGAAGAGGTATGTGACTTAAACCAATATGATGAATTGTTTGAAGTTTCTGAACACAGCATGATGCATATAGGAAATGAAAAAGATGCTGCTAGTTTAAGTTTAGAATTGGAAGAGCTCAAGAAGGAACATGAAATCCTAGAGAAGATCATGCATTAATAGATGACAACCACATGAAACTACTTGATGAAATGATGACTTGAATAAGAATTTTGAAAATCTAAAAACATCCTATGCTGAACTGAAAAGAATTTAAGAATTTTAAGGATAAATCTAGAGCAAAGCATATAGAATCAATTAACAATCGAATCTTGGAAGATATGAATTCATTTTACAAACTCATAATAAGACTCTTGAGGATAATAGGAATCCCCCCAAACTTGAAGATTTTACAATCCTAAATATTATACCTAAATTCATGAAATCCCTTAGAAGACAATCACATGGAAGAAAACTTAGGAATATTTTTCCTAATGTTAATATATAAAAATTGGGATTTTTTGGTCATATAACACACACCTGTCCTTGATGAAGAAATCTAATTTGGTGTGGAGACCTAAGATGCATAAACCTAGACATATCATATTATGCATCTGATTATAAACGCTAAAAGGTGAACCCAACTTGTTTGGGTTCCCAGGTCCTAACATTTGAGAGTTTTTGCAGGAATGCTCACACACAAGACCTCGTGGGAGCTTATGTACCTGGACAGCGGATGTTCAAAGCTATGAACTGGAGATACTACCAATTCATAACGCTGGAAGCCAAAATGGAGGCAAGGTTACACTTGGAGATAATACCACAAAGAAGTGGTTTGGATCAGGTATGATTGGAAATTTCAAAAACTTTTTCAAAGACAATGTATTAATTGGTTGAAGGCTTAAAACAAAATCTGTTAAGTATAAGTCAGCTATGTGATAAGGTCTATAATGTGAAAATTTTTACAACTAGCTGCATATAAGCTAAATGGAAGAAATTTTTAATGGAAAAGGGTAAACAATGTTACATGCAGATTGATTTCTATTCAATCCTCCTACTGCTTTTGTTTAAAAACTGTTTCTGATGAATCTTGGCTTTGGCATAGGAGACTTTGTCATTCTAGTATGAAAAAATCTTAGGAGAATACCAAAAGAACTTGGTAAGAGGTATACCAAAACTAGACTTTACTAAGGACCATCTTGTGGATGCATGTCAATTAGGAAAATAAGTAAAGTCCTCTTTTAAGTTCAATAAGGATCTTAGGACCAGTAAAACCATTGGAAATTCTCACGGATCTTTTTGGACCAGTAGAAAACTGTAAGTCTAGGAGGGAAGGTATACGGATTTGTTATATTGTGTATGATTTCTCAAGATTCACCTGAATTAAGATTTCTTTTTCATAAAAGTGATCATGTGAGGATTTAGAAATTTTTCAACTTGATTCAAAGAAAATTAGGATGCGAAATAATTTCTATTCAAGTGATCATGAGGAAAATTTGATATAATAAAAAATTTGAAAATTTTTGTAGGGAAAAAAGGAATTGATCACAATTTTTCTGGCACCTAGAACCCCTCAACAAAATGAGGTAGTTGAAGAAAAAACAGACATTAATAGAAGCCGCCCGAGCAATGTTGGGCAGAAATACTCACTTCCTAGATATATTTAGGCTGAGGCGTTAGCACTGTCGTTATGTTCTGAATAGGGTGAATGTGAGATCAAAATTAAATAAAACACCCTAATTAGTTGCTAAAAGATGGAAAACCTAACTTGTCACATTGCATGTTTTTGGTTGCAAGTGTTCATTCATAACAATGGAAAATCTGCTTAGGAAAATTTGATCCAACCATCAGATAAGAATTTTTGTTGGATATTCAAGTGTGGAAAATCTTATAGGTATTCATAAAACTTTAGTATTGAAGAAACCACACATGTTGTATTTAGATAGAATCTGGAAAATTTAGAAGAGCCAAATGTTGTTGAGATGAAATGAAGAAAACTCTCAAAAAATTGATAGAGTAAATTTGGAAGAAGTTGTGAAAGAGAATTTGGAAAGAGAAAAACCCTTTGCCTAGAGATTTGAGATTTTCTAAAAAACACCCAAGAGAATTGATAATATGAAACCTAGTGAGGGTGTTAGAATAAGGCGTGATTAAATAAGGAAGTAATCATTCAGCCTTTATTCAACAATAAACCCACTAATATTGATCAAGCCCTTCTGATGAATTTTGGATATTGGCCATGCAAGAAGGTTAAATCAATTTGTTAGAAATAAAGTTTGGAATAACTACAAGGCCAAAAGATCAAAGTGTTATTGGAACCAGTGGTGTGTTCAAAATAAAATGAAGATCAGGAGTATCATTAGAAATAAGGCTAGATTAGTTCTAAGGGGTATAATCAAATTGAAGGAATTGATTTTGATGAGACTTTTTGCCCTGTAGCTAGACTTGAGAAAATTAGGATTTTACTTATCTTTGCCTGTTTTAAAGGTTTTAAATTATTTCAAATGAATGTCAAAAGTGTCTTTCTAATGGGGTCATTGAAGAAGATGTTTTGTAGAACAACCTCCAGGATTTGAAAATTCAAAATACCCAAATCATGTTTTTTTAGTTAAGAAGGCATTATATGGATTGAAAAGGCACCTAGGGCTTGGTATGAGAGATTGAGTACTTTCCTACTTGAAAGATCTTTTGAAAAAGAAAGTGTAGAAACAACTCTTTCTTAAAGAAATTTGGAAAGAAATACTCATTGTTCAAATTGTATGTGGATGATATCACTTTGGATCTTCAATTAAAAATCTTTGTGATGATTTTTCTAATACAATGAGTAGGAATTGAAATGATCTAATGGGAGATTAAATTACATTCTAGGTTTTAGCATCAAGCAACTTGAGGAAGGACATTTCTTAGTCAAACTAAATATTTAAGGACATCCTCAAGAAATATGAAATGGACAATGCTAAACCTGTTAGTACACCAATGAGTTCCTCAGTTCAATGGATAAGAACCTTAAGGGTAAATCTGTTGATCAAAAGAAATATAGAGGGATTATTGGATCTTTGCTTACTTGACAGCTAGCCGACCAGATATTAAGTTCATGTTTGCTTATGTCTAGATTTCAACAGATCCAAAAGAATCACATTTTGTAGCAGTGAAAAGGATTTTAAGATACTTACTAGGAACTCAAAACTTAGGATTTGGTATCCTAAGTTTATAGCTCTTCATTTAAAATTATTGGTTATTCAGATTCTGACTTTGCAGGCTGTAGAGTGGATAGGAAGCACTTCTGAACATGTCAATTCATTAGAAGATTCATTAGTTTCTTGGTCCAGTAGAAAATAAAATTCAGTAGCACTATCTACTGTAGAAGCAGAATACAATTGCATTAAGAGTTGTGTGGCACAAGACTTTGTTAAAACAATAGTTGATTGATTTAGGATTAACTATAGCACTATCTAATTTATTGTGACAATACTAGTGCTATTTGGCATTCCAAAATCCTATTCAACATTCATAGAACAAACACATTGATATAAGGCATCATTTCATAAGGGATCATGTATCCAAAGGAGAAATTGAACTCACACATGTTTCAACTGAAAATCAACTTGCAGACATTTTTACAAAACCTTTAGCCTTTGATACCTTCAGTACATTAAGAACAAGGCTTGGTGTATTGATTTGAATGCTTAAATAAAACATGTTTTTGCAACATTGATATTTATGTTTTCTTAGTTATTTGTCTTTGATTTTTGTTTTGATTTTTGTGATTTTTTTTGGTGTTTTTGAATGAGTTTTATTTTAGAGTCTATGATTTGTCTTTTGTTTACATTATGTATTTTAAATGTTTTGTTGATTTTATTCAATTAAAATTCAAAAAATTTCTAAAATTGGTAGAAATCGTTCTAGACGAATTATTTTTCGTACTGGACGATGTGGGAAAATTGAATTTAAACACGTAATTTTAACCATTTTTTTAGAGGATTTTAATAAAGTTCGTCTGTACGATCCTTATATTCATCTAGAACGAAATATGTTTCTCTCTCAAACGTCGGGACGAATTGAATGTAGCGGTTGAGTGGATAAGCAGTTATTAATTGTGAAGTACTGTACGAACTTGGTTCGTCCAGACGAACAGACGTCGTTTCATTATAGGGACGATTTCATCAGATATTAAAACGAATTAACTTTTTTGATCGTCTGTACGAAAATTTTGTCTGTATGATCGTCAGTCAAAAAGCCTGTACGAAGTGACACATCGTAAATTGTGTGATTACGAAAGTCGTTACATTTGAACGAATTGATCGTCTGTACAAAGTTTTTCGTCCAAGCGAACAGGAAGGAAAACGAACGATAATTTTTGTCAGAAGAATTGTTTTCGTCCAGGACAACTGTTTTCGACCATGACGAACGTATCGTTTTTCTTTAAATGTGAAGGCTTCTAACTTAACAATCACACTTCCAAACTTCACTTTTCAATCCCTTTCTACTTCAAATCGACAATGGCCTACCCTCAAGCAAGAGACAAAAGGTGTTGCAAAGAAACTCAACAAGGATTCCTCTGAAAACTTCCTGGTAAAAAGCAACTGAGGAAATCCTTTCCTCTTTTGCCTCTGCCAAAATAACTCCCTCTCGCATTTTAATTCAAAGCGAGATACACTTTAAGTAATGCACCTTTTTGCCTCCACCCAGTTTCAATTCATTCTTTCTCTCGTCCATTTTACAACAAACAAACCTTTCACTATTTCTAGCCAACAGAGTTTTTCCGACCTCCTCTATAAGTTCTATGTCTTAACAGCAAAAGTTAAACACCAAGAACGACATTGGTGCCTTTTTGAACTTAAGACTGAAGGATAAGACCCACACTCTAATGATAAAACTACTTTCATGGTATGATGTCAATAGGGTAATTAATAAAAGGTATACACTATCATGTTGCTAGATCTCCGTATACCAAAATGCCCGAATCATCAGCATATCCTGTTTCTCAATCATTCCTAAAGCGGTGTAGGATTAAATTACCCCTCTCCTTTTCTAACCTTTTGATTATAGAATTCATCCTATTGAATGAAGCCAACTTATCATAGATCATATCTATGGCTTTCAGAAATAGCATGCAGAACAGAAGGAAGAAAGGACATCTCTATAGGACACTTATTCTTACATTTTGGAAAAGAAATACAACTTAGTGCATCCTATGATGATTACAAGAGCCAGTATCCAAATGAGCTTCCTTCAATTACTTTTCAAGGAGGAAAAAGGAAAAGCCATCCAGTCTTCAGAAAAAGAAAAGAGGAGTGCAAACTTCTGCACCTCAGCTCAGATTATCAGAATCTAATTGAAAATTTGATAGACTTGAGACTCTCTGATCAAAGATTTGTCACTGATGCTCACTTAGCACAACAACAAGACATAGGCTATCATCAAAATGAAGTACATGAAATCAAGACCAAGTAATGTTGATGGCCTCCTACTTCAACCTTTTCAGTGGCATTACCTCCTCCTCCTCCTCAGAAGAATAGAGAATGAGAGAGAACTTCTTTGTGTTTTGTGTACCGTGTTTGTATTCTAAAGTTTAGTTGTGTCAGTTTTTATTTTCAATGTTTTTTTATGTTTGTCTTTTAATAAAAAGTTCAATGTATTTCTTAGTTGTTTTTGCATTATGAAATGATATGTAATCCATTCATAATTCAATGCATTTGTACTTGAATCAAATTTGATTTGTTTTTGGAATGTGGTTAATTTTACAAATTCATTAGTTATCATTAATCTAATAGTGCTTAAATAGATTGTAATTTGAGAGTATTTCATTAGAAAAATCTCAGTCTTTCTAAATTTCAAAGTTGTTTATAACTTGTTGTAATTAACATATTTAAATTCATTGTCTTATTTCATTTAGACTACCATAAAAGTTAAATTATTATTGTAATTTATGGATTTTCTTATTTTTGTATTTCTTTGCACAAGTAATAATTTTAGCTTACAAATATTTGAAATTTTAGATTATTCTATGATTTGGAAGAATTGGTCCTCAATTACTCTGAAAATTGTACAAAAAGTACAAAATCAAGGGAATGCGCAAAGAGGTTCACAAATAAGAAAAAGAGGCACAAAATAGCTCAATATCAAAAGATGCACAAAAATTGCCAAAAATTTTGAAAAAGATGCGCAAAGCGCCACAATTGTAATCTCTCTCTTCAAATTCTTTCAATCTCTAATATCAAATGATCTTATGTTCATTATATCTATTGAACTTTGAAATATAGAATTTTTATACATCTCTCTTGTAATGATTTTCTATATTCAAAATGTCTTAAATTGAATCATGTTTTTGATAAATTCTTCTTACTTACAATGTTATATCACTTCTTTAAATTCTATGAATTTCTATTATTTACCTATGACATTTGTTTTATAATTGCATACCTTACTATATAACCATTTAGATTAAATTTCAAATGAATATTCATATATAACTTATATTTCCACTATTTCTTCTTACATTTGTTGTTGTTCAAAAAGGGGGAGAAATTATGTGTTTGTATGATTTGTTTTGTTTTGATTATTCTGTTTACATTTTGTTTTTATATGTTTGACTTTGTGATTGTTTTGAACTTTGTGTTGTTTGTGTTTAAATTTTTTTTTGAAAAACAAAAAAATTATTCTTGCTTTAAAATGCCTCCTTATTTCATATATTCACAATTCATGGGTAGTTTAGGAGATTGTTTAAATTGAAACCATTACAAATAATAATTATTTTGCATCATCAAAAGGGGAGATTGTTAGAATGTTGCTATTGAATGCTTTATATTTTTGCAACTTATGTAGTTTTGATGATTCCAAATATATTGTTCAAATGTGTAGTTATCTCCAAACAATTTATAGAAGATTTATATTGCTCTTGTGTGTACTAACATTTCAGGAAAAATAAAACTCCAGACTACGAAGACTTCAAATCAAATTCAGCATGAGATACTTTATACAATATTGAAGCTTGCACTTTTATTAAAATCAAATTGAAAGGGAGTGATTGTAATTTGAGTGAATAAAAAACATACACAACACATAAGGAATCATATAAAATTTATACTGAATCGAACAGGACTATAAAGTTCGTACTGGACGATCAGACAGTTATCTCCTATTGAGCACATGGAACGAATAGGAACTTGCTCGAAAATTTTTTTCTAATCCTATTCGTCCAGATGAAATTAATAATCGTTTCAGGACGATCTGGTCTCCGGAAAATTTCATCCATACGAAATTAAATTATCGTCCATGGCGATTGGTCCTCTGGAAAATTTTTTGCCAGACGAAAAATTAATCGTCCGGACGATCGGTCCTCTGTAAATTTTCGTCCAGACGAATAGTTTATCGTCCAAACGATTAACGACTTAGAATGGTTTTCAGCAGTTTCAGGACCGACCTTGTAAAACCATTCGTAACCGGAACGAACCTAGTTTGTACGGACGATCAGCTGTACGAAGATATTTCTTACATATAACAATGGGTCGTTCAAATCGTTTAATAAAATCGTACCAGGACGATCCACGATCGTACGGGACGATCCACTACGTACAGAATTGAATACTTGGCAGTTTTTTGGCGTTTTCTTATCTTTTGTATAAATAGTCCAAATTAGACTGCCACCCAATCTTTTTGTTCATTTGATCTTCAAGCCCTCTTTAGAGAATAGCCAAGGAAAGTGGGAGAGAGCATTCAAAGGAGGATTCCTACCATTGTGAGCGAGAAGGCTCACTTGGATTTCAAAGGTAAGAGTCTCTACTTGTAATTGGGAATTACTTCACTCTTTTCATTCTTCCTTCTAGATTCTTGTGAGAAGATCTGTCAAGAGATCCGGTTCGCTGCCGACACTAGGAAAGTGGAAAACGAGAGGGTTCTTCTGCCCACACTAGGAGAGTGTGAAAGGACGAAAGGTTCACTGCCTACACTTGGAGAGTGTGAACAGACGGATGGTTCTCTGCCCACACTAGGAGAGTGTGAAAGGATGGAGGGTTCTCTGCCCACACTAGGAGAGTGTGAAAGGACTGAGGGTTCTCTGCCCACACTAGAGAGTGGTGAAGGACGGAGGTTCTCTGCCAACATTGGGGATTATGTAAAAGGACGACGGTTCTTTGCCGGGCACCGGTAGTGTGAAAAAGAGTGTTTGTAAAGGCTTCTCCGCCTTGCGGTGGGTGCAAAAGGAGAGTCACTATTGGTATTAGTGCAATACTCAGGGGTGCCATCATGGAAGTGGATGTAGGTCTGGTTTTAGACCGAACACTATAAATCTGGTTCATTTTACTTTACTGTTTTACGTTTCCGCATTTTTAATTTTAATTTAAGAACTCTGTGGTTGAAAAATACTTTCTAGAAAAACACAAAGAAAAATTTTCATTTCGGTTCAACTAAATTCAAGAGGGTTTAAAATTTTTTAAACTACCAATTCTGGTAGCCTTGGACATTAACTTAGGTTTAACAACCTATTTACTAGACCACAACACTAACCTCACTTCCTAATCCATGCCTAGTTCTAACACTTTCAGATGAGTCTCCTATGATACTCCTTTAGGATGACTAGAATAATACTCTTAATCTCTAGGAAAAATGCTCCTGAGGTTCTACTCTATCTCTTATGAGAATGTTTATACCCCCAGAATGACCTTCGCTTGTTTTTCTTCTTCTTCAATTTTTAGTTCATAGGTTCTATCTAAATCATCAAATACCACATGACTATACTCTTTACTTCAAGGGTCCTCTTATTGAAAGATTCTATATACCTACTTACATAGTGTTAACCTAAGAAAACTTACCGTTTATCAGATAAGGGTCAAATTTTTTCTAATGGTGACTTCTAGTAATCAGGATAAAGCATTTACATCCAAAAACATGTAAGTGAGAAAAATTGGTTGTCTTACCCTAAGGAGTTCATATGATATTTAATTCCACTTGGATCTAATATTCACCCTTTTTAAAACATAGTAAGCGTGCTTAGTGCTTCTACCCAAAAATATATAAGGAGTGAATATTCAACTAGCACTACCCAAGCATCTTCAACAAGGTTCTAATTTTCCTTTCAACTATTCCATTCTTTTGGAAGGTCCTAGGGTAGAGAAATTATGTTTTATTTCTATTTTTAACAGAAAGATTCAAAAATATCATTTTCAAACTCTCCACCATTATCAACTAGATTATTAAAAATTTAACATCCTAATTTTCTTTAAATCAAAGTGGAGAAGTTCTAATATTCTATATTACTCCACTCTTATGTGTTAGAAATCTACCAACTAAATCTAGAGTAGTCATCTATATCATAAATTCCATAGTCTTTCCTCCTATGCTGGCTGTACTAGCTGGTCTAAATAGGTCCATGTGATGATTTCTAGTGACCTAGAGGTGTTGATATCATTAAATGAATGAAATGATAACTTTACTTGTTTTTTAGTTAGCAAGCATCACAAAGGTGGTTCTTTAATGAATTCACATTTAGATATGCCTCAAACTTCAATTTTTTTATTTATATTCCTATGTGTTTCATCCTAGCATGGCGTAGTCTTCTATCCATAGCCAAGATTCATCCATTATGTTTTTTATACACAAGGAATTTGAATATTCAATATAATCAAATCTAACATGTAAACATTGCTAATCTATTTTCTTCTAACCCAAGTTTATCACTAAGCTAATCATACATTATAAGAAAGATATTTTATATCAAATCCTTTGTCACATTTATTACTAATACTTTTAAGTTTATCACTTATAAACTACCAATCAAAAAATTTTCAATCATAAATATTTTAGAGTTTCTAGTTATACCTGATCCCAATAATTTACCCTAGTTGTATGTCTCCTAAAATCACTTACCTCCGACCGACCTCTAGTGTAATAAACTGCCTTCATATCACCAATCATAGCCTTGACAGCCATTATCCAGGTACCACATGCTCTCACTAGTCTTTTGTGAGAGCACCCTAAATGTCATTGAAAGGTTAGATTTAGGAAACTTAAGTAGTTTGGGTTCACACCTTTGCTTGAATGAATGAGATGATGTGCATGTTATGCTGTGAAATATAATTAGGCCTCCACATTAGATGGGTCCTATGGTGGATAGTGTAAGTGCAGCTATGTGCCCTAACAATTACAAGGTAAACATCTAACACTAGGGAATGAATTTACTAACCTAGGTGGGTGAGGTGCCTCTTTCCTAGTTTTACATGATGCATTGTTGTGTAGAGGGGTTGTACTACGGAGCTATTGAAAATGGTGGTTTATAATTCATAAGTGCAGTAATTTTGCTCTTAAATATTCATCCTATTTTCATTAATTGCCAATTCATATTTTTATTACATGCTCGCTGCTATCTAATATATAACATGTAAGTTTTTTAGTTCCTTAAATACTTTTCTAACTCAACATGTGATGTTTTCAAGGAATTTATGTGCATTAGATAAATCAATATACTCTTATTTAATGCATTAAACTCATCTAATAAAGTCACATGATCACTATCTAAAGTAGAGTGCTCAGTAATTAAACTAATGTGCTCTTTTGCAAAGTATAAATTTAGTATTAAAGAATATTAGCATTTTCTAAGCTTCTTATACGAATCATGAATATTTTCAAAAATAATTAGCAATTCATCAGAAAGACAACATACCTCTCGATCTTTATCTAATTGATCTAGATTATCTTTAGCCATTACACACACAACTTTTTACCTCCACAACACTTCTTATAAACTATTTTAAGGTAAGTCAGCCTAAAATGCTTTTTTGTTTCTTTTGTCTGCCCCTCTTATACTTTGGCTTCTCTTCACTTTCTCCTATATCGGGTGTTGTCTTTAGTGTGGGCAATCAGCTCAAATGGGACCTGGTTTCTTGCACTCAAAGTAAATTATATCAAATGAAACTTTAGTAGATCTGTGGCTTTTACTTTGCTCCAAATTATTCGATGATGCCTCTATTTTTGTTTTAGAAAGCCTATAAACTGGCAGATCCATCAAGGTTATTTTCTTATCTATATGCTATAGAACTGTCACAATTAGAATCATTTACTTTTAGTGCTACAGTTCTCTCCTTCTTTTCTTCTACATTATTTTTCTTGACATACTCCTTGCTTTTAAACAATGAAAGATCCAAGCAAAATATTATTAGAACAAGTGTTTAATTCTTTTAATTTTTTTAATTATAATATTTTTGCATCTTAATAATTAGGTAAATACTATTGAATTTATTAAATTTTTTATAATTTGATAGTTCTTTCCTAATGCAAGATATTACTATCTAGGTGAAACCTTGTTTATATTTTAGACATGGCTCGTAAGTTTCATACAAATAAGAACAGTACTCCATTCAAATTCATGAGAAATTAGGGATTTAGGGCAAGGTCCTTTTATTGAGGGACTAATGTATTATGCTAAATCAGCTTTAGTAATCACTACATTTTGGTGGCAAGCAAAGTAGGTCATGTTAGAGACTTCTAGGTTCTTCCTAAGATTTGATAAGAATTTATACATAAGTTATGATTTGAAAGGAAAAGCCAGAGTAAGGAAGAATTGAAGGGTTTGTAGAGGCGAAAAGGCTCATTACCTCAAAGTTTAGGGCATGTTTTGTTTAACATTCGGGAGGGTGTGATTTTTTCCTCTTTATATTGTTTAACACCATCTTCATCCTATATAGAGAGGAAGCAATCGCAAAATGATGAGAGGGAAGAAGCTCCCCTGAGTCATTCTTCCATGTTTTCTTTCATTGTCATTGAGTAGAAGTATTATAACGTACAAGTGTGTGAAGATAGTTTGAGTGATTAATTTAGTTTAACCCTCCCATTTATAGAATTTTTTGTCGTCGAATAATACGATCGAGATATCATATAATATGATCAGGTAGTTTATTCGTCTGGATGACTTGTTGAAAAAGTGGTCAAATTGTACAGTGCGATCAATATCGTACTAGAAGATCTTATGAAATTTTGTTCATCCTGAGGGGGTCATCAGTACGATGTTGAAGAAACATATCGTACATTACAAACAGGTATTTATACAATATGAGCTTCAATTATTATGTCCCCGATCGAATAAAAATTCATCCCAATCCATTTAGATATGTGAATCATACAGTATGAACAGAGGTATCGTACAATACGTATGGCAATAATTTCGTGCCAAATGGATTGAATTCCTCAACAGTTTATGACACGTGGATCATATAATATGTAGAGTGGTTTTTACAGTACGATGTGCATAATAATGATTTTATTTTGACCATTGATGTAATAAGGTCTATGATATATGCATCTATGCATATAGTACAATACGAATGTGAATCATACACTACAATTAGAAAAAAAAAATTAAAAGATTGTTGTAAATCAATGAAGCATGTATGTGATGTTCAGGAAATATCTTAGACTTATTTTTTTTAATAAATAATAACAAATAAAATATGACATGTACATGAATAACCACATACAATTTAAACACATATGAATGAATGATTTTAACAGGAAATTTTTCTTTTTTATTTCTCTTGGATTAAACATGAATTTATATAAAACCTAGTTTTATCCTCAATGTGCTAAGGTGTCATAGGCTGAGGGTTTTGTGAGTTATCTGCCAATTAATCTCCTGTAGCTATATGGTGTAATTCTATATCTCTCCTTGGTTACATGATCTCTTATAAAGTAATGCCTAATTTACTATATGCTTTATGCAGGAGTGCCAGAATTGGATTTTTGGATATAAAAATTACACTAGTATTATTACACGTAATTGGAATGATTCTTACAGGTAGTCCAAGATCTAAGAGTTTTTGCTTACACTATAGGACTTGAGAAAACATAACTCCATACTATTATATATTCTGCTTCAGCAATAGAGGCTGGCTACTAAATATTGTTTCCTACTAGACTAGTAAAATAAGAATTGTCTTTATGAATTGACAAGTTATATAAGTACTTTTTTTATCTACCCTACATCCAACAAAATCAAAATCCAAATATACTACAATTTCAAAACTGCTGCTGTGTCTAGGATACTAGATATATATGTTTGGAGTTGCTAACAAATATCTATAAGGATTCTTTTAACAACACTCATGAGGACACTGATCATTATATCTGGTCTGCTAGCAGTTAAATATAGAAGTGATCAATAATTCTTTAATAATTTTTTGATCCACTTATTTTTCATTTATGTCTTTGTTTAATTGAAGAGTGGTGCTCATGGGAGTGTTCATGGCCTTAGCATTATCCATTTCATATTTTTTTAAGAATTTTCTTAATGTACTTATTTTGGCTAGAAGGTTCCTCATCTAACTATTTTATACAAAATCTATGAAAATAAGTAAGTTCTCTCATCATGCTCATTTTAAACTCTTTGCTCATAATTTTTGAAAATTTGTCCCAATGGTTTTTATTTGATGATCCAAAAAAATGTCATCAACATAGATTTGACAAATGAGCAACTCTTCTTCTTCTTTCTTTGGGAAGAGGGTGGTGTCTACACTACCATTAATAAAATCTCTATCTAAAAGGAATGAACTCAACCGTTTATACAATGCTCTAGGTGCTTTCTTTAACCCATACAATGCCTTTTATTATTTAAACATAAGATTTGGAAATTGTGAATTCTCAAATCTGGGGGGTTGCTCAATATAAACATCCTCTTTGATTACCCCAGTTAAGAAGGCACTCTTAACATCCATTTTATACAATCTAAAACCCTTGAAGCAAATAAAGGTTAAGAGCACCCTTATGGCTTCTAGTCTAGCTACTGGGGCAAAGACTTTCTCAAAGTTTATTCCCTTAATTTGGTTATACCTCTTAGCTACTAATCTAACATTAGTTCTTACTATTATCCCAGAGTCATTCATTATATTTTTTAATACCCACTATGTCCTAACCACAATTTTCTTCCTTAGGCCTCTTGACTAATTCTCACTCATAATTCCTAACAAGTTGGTTTTGCTCTTCTTGCATTACTAGGATTGTAAATTCATCTCCTAAGGCTTGAATTATATTGGTGGGTTTTATCATGGAGATAAATTTAGAATGACTAACTGTTAGAATAGTTGCTATTTGAATGCTTTATAATTTTGCAACTTATGTAGTTTTGATGATTCCAAATATTATTGTTCAAATGTGTAGTTATCTCCTAACAATTTTAGAAGATTTGTATTTGCTCTTGTGTGTACTAACATTTCAGGAAAAACAAACTCCAGACTACGAAGACTTCAAATCAAGTTCAGCATGAGATACTTTATACAATTTGAAGCTTACACTTTCTTTAAAATCAAATTGAAATGGAGTGATTGTAATTTGAGTGAATAAAAACATACACACACATAAGGAGATCATATAAAATTTATACTGATCGTACGGGACGATATAAGTTCGTACTAGACGATCAGACATTTATCTCCTATTGAGCACATGGAACGAATAGGAACTTGCTCGAAAATTTTTTTCTAAGTCCTATTCGTCCAGGACGAAATTAATAATCGTCCAGGACGATCTGATCTCTGGAAAATTTTCATCCAGACGAAATTAAATTATCGTCCATGGCGATTGGTCCTCTAGAAAATTTTCATGCAGATGAAATAAATAATCGTCCAGGACGATCGGTCCTCTGTAAAATTTTCGTCCAGACGAATAAGTTTTCATCCAAACGATTAACTGACTTAGAATGGTTTTCAACAGTTTCTAGAACCGACCTTGTAATAACCGTTCGTACCGGACGAACCTAGTTCGTACGGGACGATCAGCTGTACGAAGGTATTTCATACACATATACAAATGGGGTCGTTTCAAATCGTTTAAGTAAAATCGTCCAGGATGATCCACGATCGTACGGGACGATCCACTGCGTACAGAATTGAATACTTGCAGTTTTTGGGCAGTTTTTTTGTCTTTTGTATAAATAGTCCAAATTAGACTGCCACCCAATCTTTTTGTCATTTGATCTTCAAGCCTCTTTAGAGAATAGCCAAGGAGAGAGTGGGAGAGAGCATTCAAAGGAGGATTCCTACCATTGGAGCGAGAAGGCTTCACTTGGATTTCAAAGGTAAGAGTCTCTACTTGTGAATTGGGATTACTTAACTCTTTTCCTTCTTCCTTCTAGATTCTTGTGAGAAGATCTGTCAAGGAGATCCGGTTCGCTGCCGACACTAGGAAAGTGTGAACAGACGGAGGGTTCTCTATCCACACTAGGAGAGTGTGAAAGGACGAAAGGGTTCACTGCCTACACTTGGAGAGTGTGAACAGACGGAGGGTTCTATGCCCACACTAGGAGAGTGTGAAAGGACGGAGGGTTCTCTACCCACACTAGGAGAGTGTGAAAGGACTAAGGGTTCTCTGCCCACACTAGGAGAGTGTGAAAGGATGGAAGGTTCTCTGCCAACATTGGGGATTGTGTAAAAGGATGACGGTTCTCTGCCGCACCGGGTAATGGTAAAAAGAGTGTTTGTAAAGGCTTCTCCACCTTGCTGTGGGTGCAAAAGGAGAGTCACTATTGATATTAGTGCAATACTCAGAGGGTGCCTCTGGGGAGTGGATGTAGGTCTGGTTTTAGACCGAACCACTATAAATCTGGTGTCATTTACTTTACTGTTTTTACGTTTCCGCATTTTAATTTTAATTTTAAGAACTCTGTGGTTGAAAAACACTTTCTAGAAAAACTCAAAAGAAAAATTTTCATTTCGGTTCAACTTAAATTCAAAGAGGGTTTAAAATTTTTAAACTACCAATTCACCCCCCCTCTTGGTAGCCTTGGGACATTAACTTAGGTTTAACAAACTATTTACTAGACTCAACAAGTGGTATCAGAGCTTCGTTTCAAAATCATAAGTTTGAACTAGTTTTTGATTAACGTAGATGGCTACTTTCGGAAATCGAAACACACCTGAGGGTTACTCTATCACTAGACCTCCACTGTTTGATAATATTCCTTTTGATTTTTGGAAAATACGCATGTCTACTTTCTTACAGTCACTTGATTATCGAATGTGGATACAAGTCCAGGAAGGTTACACAAAACTAACTAGATTAGTTGATGGAGTTAGGGTAGAAACACCTTTTGCTGAATGTACTATAGAAGAACGTGACTTAGCACAATTAAATGCCAAATGTTTAAATAGTTTCTTTTGTGCTTTAAAATCTGAAAACTACATGCGGGTTTCCACTTGCAAAAGCGGAAAGCACAAATGGGATAGACTTTGTATAACTTATGAAGGGACAAATGAGGTTAAACAATCAAGGTTCAATATCTTGTTACATGACTATGAATTATTTCGCATGAAACCTAATGAATCTATTTCCGACATGTACACAAGATTCACACAAATTGTCACTTCTTTGCATGCACTTGGTAGGAAATTAACTAATGCTGAAATGGTTAATAAGATTCCTCATTGTTTCCCTACTGCTTATGATGCAAAAATTACTGCAATTACAGAGTCTAAAGATTTAAACATTTATTCTATTGACAATCTTCTTGGTTCACTCATTGCTTATGAGCAAGGAGTAAGTCAAAGAAAGATTGTTGTAGGTGAACCACGAAAGGAGAAGAATATAGCACTAAAAGTGGAAGAGTCAGAGAGTGAACACTCACAACCTGAGGATGAAGATGATATTGCACTGATGACTAGACAATTCAGAAGCTTTTTAAAGAGGAAGCAGAAGAGACGCCAGCAATGGAATAGAGGTAAGTTTAACAGAAATGGCAAGGTTTCTAATGAAGTGATTTGTTATGAATGCAGGAAACCAGGTCATATCAAGACTGATTGCCCAAAACTAAAAGCCACTCCTGGTAAGGAGAAGGTGGAGGAGAAACCTATGGTAAAGAAGGGCAAGAAGAAGTTTCAAAGAGCTTTCTGGGCGGACTCAGCTTCAGACTCATCTGAGACGGAAAAAGAAGAAGAAGTCACCAACCTTTGTTTGATGGCAGATAATGTTGAACAATCAGATCAAGAAGAGGTATGTGACTTAACCTATGATGAATTGTTTGAAGTTTCTGAACACATGCATGATGCATATAGGAAAATGAAAAAGATGCATGCTAGTTTAAGTTTAGAATTGGAAGAGCTCAAGAAGGAACATGAAATCCTTAGGAAAGATCATGCATTAATAGATGACAACCACATGAAACTACTTGATGAATATGATGACTTGAATAAGAATTTTGAAAATCTAAAAACATCCTATGCTGAACTTGAAAAAGAATTTAAGAATTTTAAGGATAAATCTGAGAGCAAAGCATATAGAATCAATTATACCAATCGAATCTTGGAAGATATGAATTCATTTTACAAACTCATAATAAGAGCTCTTGAGGATAATAGGAATCCCCCCAAACTTGAAGATTTTACAAATCCTAAATATTATCCTAAATTCATGAAATCCCTTAGAAGACAATCACATGGAAGAAAACTTAGGAATATTTTTCCTAATGTTAAATATAATAATTGTGGATTTTTTGGTCATATAACACACACCTGTACCTTGATGATGAAATCTAATTTGGTGTGGAGACCTAAGATGCATAAACCTAGACATATCATATATGCATCTGATTATAAACTGCTAAAAGGTGAACCCAAACTTGTTTGGGTTCCCAGGTCTAACATTTGAGAGTTTTGCAGGAATGCTCTCACACAAGACCTCGTGGGAGCATATGGTACCTGGACAGCGGATGTTCAAAGCATATGACTGGAGATACTACTCAATTCATAACGCTGGAAGCCAGAAATGGAGGCAAGGTTACACTTGGAGATAATACCACAAAGAAAGTGGTTGGATCAGGTATGATTGGAAATTTCAAAAACTTTTTCAAAGACAATGTATTATTGGTTGAAGGCTTAAAACATAATCTGTTAAGTATAAGTCAGCTATGTGATAAGGGCTATAATGTGAAATTTTTACTACTAGCTGCATATTAAGCCTAAATGGGAATGAAATTTTTAATGGAAAAAGGGTAAACAATGTTTACATGCTAGATTTGATTTCTATTCAATCTCCTACTGCTTTTTGTTTAAAAACTGTTTCTGATGAATCTTGGCTTTGGCATAGGAGACTTTGTCATTCTAGTATGAAAAATCTTAGGAGAATTACCCAAAAGAACTTGGTAAGAGGTATACCAAAACTAGACTTTACTAAGGACCATCTTTGTGATGCATGTCAATTAGGAAAATAAGTAAAGTCCTCTTTTAAGTTCAATAAGGATCTTAGGACCAGTAAACCATTGGAAATTCTTCACATGGATCTTTTTGGACCAGTAGAAACTGTAAGTCTAGGAGGGAAGGTATACGGATTTGTTATTGTGTATGATTTCTCAAGATTCACCTGAATTAGATTTCTTTTTCATAAAAGTGAATCATTTGAGGAATTTAGAAATTTTTCAACTTGGATTCAAAGAAAATTAGGATGCGAAATAATTTCTATTCAAAGTGATCATGGAGGAAAATTTGAAAATAAAAAATTTGAAAATTTTTGTAGGGAAAAAGGAATTGATCACAATTTTTCTGCACCTAGAACCCCTCAACAAAATGAGGTAGTTGAAAGAAAAAACAGAACATTAATAGAAGCCGCCCGAGCAATGTTGGCAGAATACTCACTTCCTAGATATTTTTAGGCTGAGGCGGTTAGCACTGCATGTTATGTTCTGAATAGGGTGAATGTGAGATCAAAATTAAATAAAACACCCTATGAGTTGCTAAAAGATGGAACACCTAACTTGTCACATTTGCATGTTTTTGGTTGCAAGGTGTTCATTCATAACAATGGAAAATCTGCTTAGGAAAATTTGATCCAAAATCAGATGAAGGAATTTTTGTTGGATATTCAAGTGTTGGAAAATCTTATAGGGTATTCAATAAAAGAACTTTAGTCATTGAAGAAACCACACATGTTGTATTTGATGAATCTGGAAATTTAGAAGAGCCAAATGTTGTTGAAGATGAAATTGAAGAAAACTCTCAAAAAATTGATAGAGTAAATTTGGAAGAAGTTGTGAAAGAGAATTTGGAAAGAGAAAACCCTTTGCCTAGAGATTTGAGATTTTCTAAAAAACACCCAAGAGAATTGATAATAGGTGAACCTAGTGAGGGTGTTAGAATAAGGCGTGGATTAAATAAGGAAGTCAATCATTCAGCCTTTATTTCAACAATAGAACCCACTAATATTGATCAAGCACTTTCTGATGAATTTTGGATATTGGCCATGCAAGAAGAGTTAAATCAATTTGTTAGAAATAAAGTTTGGGAATTAACTACAAGGCCAAAAGATCAAAGTGTTATTGGAACCAAGTGGGTGTTCAAAAATAAAATGAATGACTCAGGAGTAGTCATTAGAAATAAGGCTAGATTAGTTGCTAAGGGGTATAATCAAATTGAAGGAATTGATTTTGATGAGACTTTTGCCCCTGTAGCTAGACTTGAAGAAATTAGGATTTTACTTATCTTTGCCTGTTTTAAAGGTTTTAAATTATTTCAAATGAATGTCAAAAGTGTCTTTCTAAATGGGGTCATTGAAGAAGATGTTTTTGTAGAACAACCTCCAGGATTTGAAAATTCAAAATACCCAAATCATGTTTTTAAGTTAAAGAAGGCATTATATGGATTGAAACAGGCACCTAGGGCTTGGTATGAGAGATTGAGTACTTTCCTACTTGAAAGATCTTTTGAAAAAGAAAGTGTAGATACAACTCTCTTCTTAAAGAAATTTGGAAAAGAAATACTCATTGTTCAAATTTATGTGGATGATATCATCTTTGGATCTTCAAATAAAAATCTTTGTGATGATTTTTCTAATACAATGAGTAGTGAATTTGAAATGAGTCTAATGGGAGATTTAAATTACATTCTAGGTTTTAGCATCAAGCAACTTGAGGAAGGGACATTTCTTAGTCAAACTAAATATATTAAGGACATCCTCAAGAAATATGAAATGGACAATGCTAAACCTGTTAGTACACCAATGAGTTCCTCAGTTCAATTGGATAAGAACCTTAAGGGAAAATCTGTTGATCAAAAGAAATATAGAGGGATTATTGGATCTTTGCTTTACTTGACAGCTAGCCGACCAGATATTATGTTCAGTGTTTGCTTATGTGCTAGATTTCAATCAGATCCAAAAGAATCACATTTGATAGCAGTGAAAAGGATTTTAAGATACTTACTAGGAACTCAAAACTTAGGAATTTGGTATCCTAAGTTTAGCTCTTCATTTAAAATTATTGGTTATTCAGATTCTGACTTTGCAGGCTGTAGAGTGGATAGGAAAAGCACTTCTGGAACATGTCAATTCATTAGAAATTCATTAGTTTCTTGGTCCAGTAGAAAATAAAATTCAGTAGCACTATCTACTGTAGAAGCAGAATACATTGCATTAAGAAGTTGTGTGGCACAAGTACTTTGGTTAAAACAATAGTTGATTGATTTAGGATTAACTATAGGCACTATTCTAATTTATTGTGACAATACTAGTGCTATTTGCATTTCCAAAAATCCTATTCAACATTCTAGAACCAAACACATTGATATAAGGCATCATTTCATAAGGGATCATGTATCCAAAGGAGAAATTGAACTCACACATGTTTCAACTGAAAATCAACTTGCAGACATTTTTACAAAACCTTTAGCCTTTGATACCTTCAGTACATTAAGAACAAGGCTTGGTGTTATTGATTTGAATGCTTAAATAAAAATGTTTTTGCAACATTGATATTTATGTTTTCTTAGTTATTTGTCTTTGATTTTTGTTTTGATTTTTGTGATTTTTTTTGGTGTTTTGAATGAGTTTATTTTAGAGTCTATGATTTGTCTTTGTTTACAGTATTTTAAATGTTTTGTTTGATTTTATTCAATTAAAATTCAAAAAATTCTAAAATTGGTAGAAATCGTTCTAGACGAATTATTTTCGTACTGGACGATGTGTGGAAAATTGAATTTACACGAATTTTAACCATTTTTTAGAGGAGTTTTAATAAAGTTCGTCTGTACGATCTTATAATCATCTAGAACGAAATATTTTCTCTCTCAAACGTCGGGACGATTGAATGTAGCGGTTGAGTGGATAAGGCAGTTTTAATTGTGAAGTTCATCTGTACGAACTTTTGGTTCGTCCAGACGAACAGACGTCGTTTCATTATAGGGACGATTTTCATCAGATATTAAAACGAATTAACTTTTTGATCGTCTGTACGAAAAATTTTTGTCTGTATGATCGGTCAAGTCAAAAAGCCTGTACGAAGTGACACATCGTAAATTGTGTTGATTACGAAAAGTCGTTACATTTTGAACGAATTGGATCGTCTGTACGAAAGGTTTTCGTCCAGACGAACGATAATTTTTGTCCAGGAAGAATTGTTTTCGTCCAGGACGAACTGTTTTCGTCCATGACGAACGTATCGTTTTTCTTTAAATGTGAAGGCTTTCTAACTTAACAATCACACTTCCAAACTTCACTTTCAATCCCTTTCTACTTCAAATCGACAATGGCCTCCTCAAGCAAGAGACAAAAGGTGTTGGCAAAGAAACTCAACAAGGATTCCTCTGAAAACTTCCTGTAAAAAGCAAATGAGGAATCCTTTCCTCATTTTGCCTCTGCCAAAATAACTCCCTCTCGCATTTTAATTCAAAGCGAGATACACTTTAAGGTAATGCACCTTTTTGCCTCCACCCAGTTTCAATTCATTCTTTCTCTCGTCCATTTTTACAACAAACAAACCTTTCACTATTTCCTAGCCAACATGAGTTTTAATTCCGACCACTCCTCTATAAGTTCTTATGTCTTCAAGCAAAAAGTTGAAATCACCAAGAACGACATTGGTGCCTTTTTGAACTTAAGAACTGAAGGATATAGAGCCCACACTCTAATGATAGAAACTACTTTCAAATGGTATGATGTCAATAGGGTAATTAGATAAAATGGTATAAACTATCATGTTGCTAGAGTCTCCGGTATGACCAAAAATGCCCGAATCATCCAGCATATCCTTCGATCTTCAATCATTCCTAAAGCTGGTGATAGGATTAATATTACCCCTCTCCTTTCTGTTCTAACCTTTTTGATTATAGAATGTCATCCTATTGATGAAGCCCAACTTATCATAGATCATATCTATGGGCTTTCAGAAATAGGACATGCAGAACAGAAGAGAGAAAGGAACATCTCATTAGGACACTTAGTTACTTACATTTTGGAAAAGAAATACAACTTAGTGCATCCTAATGATGATTACGAAGAGCCAGTATACTATAATGATGCTTCCTTCAGATTACTTTTCAAGGAGGAAAAAGGAAAAGCACATGCCAGTGCTTCAGAAAAAGAAGAAGAAGGAGTGCAAACTTCTGCACCTCAGTCAGATTATCAGAATCTAATTGAAAAATTTGATAGACTTGAGACTCATGCTGATCAAAGATTTGATCAACTTGATGCTCAACTTATGCAGCAACAACAAGACATTGGTAGCATCAGAAATGAAGTACATGAAATCAATACCAATGTAATGTTGATGGCCTCCTACTTCAACCTTTTCAGTGGCATTCCTCCTCCTCCTCCTCCAGAAGAATAGAGAATGAGAGATGAACTTCTTTGTGTTTGTTGTACTCGTGTTTGTTCTAAATGTTTTGTTGTGTCAGTTTTTATTTTCAATGTTTGTTTTTATGTTTGTCTTTATTTAAAAAGTTCAATGTATTTTCTTAGTTGTTTTTGCTATTATGAAATGAATATGTAATCCTTTCATTAATATCAATGCATTTTGTACTTGAATCAAATTTGATTTGTTTTTGGAATGTGGTTAATTTTTACAAATTTCATTAGTATCATTTAATCTTAATAGTGCTTAAATTAGATTGTAATTTGAGATTATTTTCATTAGAAAATCTAGTCTTTCTAAATTTAAAAGTTGTTTATAACTTGTTGTAATTAGAACTTTTAAATTCATGTCTATTCATTTAGACTACATAAAAGTTAATATTATTATTGTAATTTAGATGTTTTCTTATTTTGTATTTCTTTGCTCAAGTAATATTTATGCTTAGAAATATTTGAAATTTTAGATTATTGATTTTGGAAAGAATTGGTCTCAATTACTCTTGAAAATTGTACAAAAAGTACAAAAATCAAAAGGAATGCGCAAAGGTTCACAAATATGAAAAAGAGGCACAAAATTAGCTCAATATCAAAAGATGCACAAAAATGTGCCCAAAATTTTTGAAAAAGATGCGCAAAGCGCCACATGTGGTAATTCTCTTCTTTCCAAATTCTTTCAATCTCTTAATTCAAATTGATCTTATGTTCATTTATATTCTATTGAACTTTGAAATATAGAATTTTTATACATCTCTCTTGTAATGATTTTCTATATTCAAATGTCTAAATTGAATCATGTTTTTGATAAATTCTTCTTACTTACAATGTTATATCACTTCTTAAATTCTATGAATTTCTATGATTTACCTAATGTCATTTGTTTTAAATTGCATACCTTATACTAATAACCATTTAGATTAAATTTTCAAATGAATTTCATATAATTACTTATATTTCTCGTCTATTTCTTCTTCACTTTTTGTTGTTGTCAAAAAGGGGGAGAAATTATTGTGTTTGTATGATTTGTTTTGTTTTGATTATTCTGTTTACATTTTGTTTTTATATGTTTGACTTTGTGATTGTTTGTAACTTTGTGATTGTTTGTGTTAAATTTTTTTTTTGAAAAACAAAAATATTATTCTTTGCTTTAAAATGCCTCCTTATTTTCATATATTCATCAATTCAGGGGGAGTTTAGGAGATTTGTTTAAATTGAAACCATACAAATAATAATTATTTTGCCATCATCAAAAAGGGGGAGATTGTTAGAATAGTTGCTATTTGAATGCTTTATATTTTTGCAACTTATGTAGTTTTGATGATTCCAAATATTATTGTTCAAATGTGTAGTTATCTCCTAACAATTTTAGAAGATTTATATTTGCTCTTGTGTGTACTAACATTTCAGGAAAAATAAACTCCAGACTACGAAGACTTCAAATCAAATTCAGCATGAGATACTTTATACAATTTGAAGCTTGCACTTTTATTTAAAATCAAATTGAAAGGGAGTGATTGTAATTTGAGTGAATAAAAACATACACACACATAAGGAGATCATATAAAATTTATACTGATCGTACAGGACGATATAAGTTCGTACTGGACGATCAGACAGTTATCTCCTATTGAGCACATGGAACGAATAGGAACTTGCTCGAAAATTTTTTTCTAAGTCCTATTCGTCCAGGATGAAATTAATAATCGTTCAGGACGATCTGGTCTCCGGAAAATTTTCATCCATACGAAATTAAATTATCGTCCATGGCGATTGGTCCTCTGGAAAATTTTTGTCCAGACGAAATAATTAATCGTCCAGGACGATCGGTCCTCTGTAAAATTTTCGTCCAGACGAATAAGTTTTCGTCCAAACGATTAACCGACTTAGAATGGTTTTCAGCAGTTTCTAGGACCGACCTTGTAATAACCATTCGTACCGGACGAACCTAGTTTGTACGGGACGATCAGCTGTACGAAGATATTTCTTACACATATACAAATGGGGTCGTTTCAAATCGTTTAAGTAAAATCGTCCAGGACGATCCACGATCGTACGGGACGATCCACTACGTACAGAATTGAATACTTGCAGTTTTTTGGCGGTTTTTCTTATCTTTTGTATAAATAGTCCAAATTAGACTGCCACCCAATCTTTTTGTCATTTGATCTTCAAGCCTCTTTAGAGAATAGCCAAGGAGAGAGTGGGAGAGAGCATTCAAAGGAGGATTCCTACCATTGGAGCGAGAAGGCTTCACTTGGATTTCAAAGGTAAGAGTCTCTACTTGTGAATTGGGATTACTTCACTCTTTTCATTCTTCCTTCTAGATTCTTGTGAGAAGATCTGTCAAGGAGATCCGGTTCGCTGCCGACACTAGGAAAGTGTGAACAGACGGAGGGTTCTCTGCCCACACTAGGAGAGTGTGAAAGGACGAAAGGGTTCACTGCCTACACTTGGAGAGTGTGAACAGACGGATGGTTCTCTGCCCACACTAGGAGAGTGTGAAAGGATGGAGGGTTCTCTGCCCACACTAGGAGAGTGTGAAAGGACTGAGGGTTCTCTGCCCACACTAGGAGAGTGTGAAAGGACGGGAGGTTCTCTGCCAACATTGGGGATTATGTAAAAGGACGACGGTTCTTTGCCGCACCGGGTAGTGGTGAAAAGAGTGTTTGTAAAGGCTTCTCCGCCTTGCTGTGGGTGCAAAAGGAGAGTCACTATTGGTATTAGTGCAATACTCAGAGGGTGCCTCTAGGAAGTGGATGTAGGTCTGGTTTTAGACCGAACCACTATAAATCTGGTGTCATTTACTTTACTGTTTTTACGTTTCCGCATTTTAATTTTAATTTTAAGAACTCTGTGGTTGAAAAATACTTTCTAGAAAAACTCAAAAGAAAAATTTTCATTTCGGTTCAACTTAAATTCAAAGAGGGTTTAAAATTTTTAAACTACCAATTCTTGGTAGCCTTGGGACATTAACTTAGGTTTAACAACCTATTTACTAGACTCAACACTAACCTCCTTCCTAAGTCCATGCCTAGTTCTTACACTTTCAGATGAGTCTCCTATGATTAACTCTTTAGGATGACTAGAATAATATCTCTAATCTCTAGGAAAATGCTCCTGAGGTTCTACTCTATCTCTTATGAGAATGGTTTATACCCCCAGAATGACCTTCGCTTGTTTTTCTTCTTCTTCAATTTTTAGTTCATAGGTTCTATCTAATTCATCAAATACCACATGACTATACTCTTTACTTCAAGGGTCCTCTTATTGAAGATTCTATATACCTACTTACATATGTGTAACCTAAGAAAACTTACTCGTTTATCAGATTTAGGGTCAAATTTTTCTAATGGTGACTTTCTAGTAATCAGGATAAAGCATTTACATCCAAAAACATGTAAGTGAGAAATATTGGGTGTCTTACCCTTAAGGAGTTCATATGATATTTAATTCAACTTGGATCTAATATTCACCCTTTTTAAAACATAGTAAGCAGTGCTTAGTGCTTCTACCCAAAAATATATAAGGAGTGAATATTCAGCTAGCATTACCCTAGCAGCTTCTACTAAGGTTCTAATTTTCCTTTCAACTATTCCATTCTTTTGGAAGGTCCTAGGGGTAGAGAAATTATGTTTTATTTCTATCTTTTAACAGAAAGATTCAAACATATCATTTTCAAACTCTCCACCATTATCACTATGAATTATTAAAATTTAACATCCTAATTTTCTTTAAATCAAAGTGGAGAAGGTTCTAAATTCCTTATATTACTCACTCTTATGTGTTAGAAATCTTACCCAACTAAATCTAGAGTAGTCATCTATTATCATAAATCCATAAGTCTTTCCTCCTATGCTGGCTGTACTAGCTGGTCTAAATAGGTCCATGTGAATGATTTCTAGTGACCTAGAGGTGTTGATATCATTAAATGAATGAAATGATAACTTTACTTGTTTTTATAGTTAGCAAGCATCACAAAGGTGGTCTTTAATGAATTCAAATTTAGATATGCCTCAAACTTCAATTTTTTTATTTATATTCCTATGTGTTTTCATCCTAGCATGGCGTAGTCTTCTATTCCATAGCCAAGATTCATCCATTATAGTTTTTAACACAAGGAATTTGAATATTCAATATAATTCAAATCTAACATGTAAACATTGCTAATCTATTTTCCTTCTAACACAAGTTTATCATCTAAGCTAATCATACATTTATTAGAAAGATATTTTATATCAAATCCTTTGTCACATTATTAACTAATACTTATTAAGTTATACTTTAAACTATCAATCAAAAAAATTTTCAATCATAAAGTATTTAGAGTTTCTAGTTATACCTGATCCCACTACTTTCCTAGTTGTATTGTCTCCTAATATCACTTACCTTCCGACCTGACCTCTAGTGTGATAAACTGCTTCATATCACCAATCATATGCCTTGAGCAGCCATTATCCAGGTACCACATGCTCTCACTAGGTCTTTTGTGAGAGCATCCCTATAATGTCATTGAAAGGTTAGATTTAGGAACTTAAGTGAGTTTGGGTTCCACCTTATGCTTGAATGAATGAGATGTATGCATGTTATGCTGTGATGAATATAATTAGGCCTCCACATTAGATGGGTCCTATGGTGGATAGTGTAAGTGCCAGCTATGTGCCTAACATATTACAAGAGTAACATCTAACACTAGGGAATGAATTTACTAACCTAGGTGGGTGATGGTGCCTCTTCCTAGGTTTACATGATGCATGTTGTGTAGAGGGGTTGTACTACGGAGCTATTGAAAATGGTGGTTTATAATTCATAAGTGCAGTAATTTTTGCTCTTAAATATTCATTCCTATTTTCATTAATTGCCAATTCTAGTTTTATTACATGCTCGCTGCTATCTAATTAACATGTAAGTTTTTTTAGTTCCTTAAATACTTTTTCTAACTCAACATGTGATGTTTTCAAGGAATTATGTGCATTAGATAAATCAATATACTTCTTATTTAATGCATTAAACTCATCTAATAAAGTCACATGATCACTATCTAAAGTAGAGTGCTCAGTAATTAAACTAATGTGCTCTTTTTGCAAAGTAGAAAATTTAGTATTAAGAATATTATGCATTTTCTTAAGCTTCTTATACGAATCATGAATATTTTCAAAAATAATTAGCAATTCATCAGAAAGACTTGACATACCTCATCGATCTTGATCTAATTGATCAAGATTATCTTTAGCCATTACACACACAACTTTTTTACCTCCTCAACATCTTCTTATAACTATTTTAAGGTAAAGTCAGCCTAAAATGCTTTTTTGTTTCTTTTGCTTGCCCCTCTTATACTTTGGCTTCTCTTCACCTTTCTCCTATTCGGGTGTGTCTTTAGGTTGGGGCAATCAGCTCAAATGGGACCTGGTTTCTTGCACTCAAAGTAAATTATATCAAATGAAACTTTAGTAGATCTGTGGCTTTTACCTTTGCTCCAATTATTTCGATGATGCCTCTATTTTTGTTTTAGAAAGCTCTTAAACTGGCAGATCATCAAGGTTATTTTCTTATCCTCATATGCTATAGAACTGTCACAATTAGAATCATTTACTTTTAGTGCTACAGTTCTCTCCTTCTTTTCTTCTACATTATTTTTCCTTTGACATACTCCTTGCTTTTAAACAATGAAAGATCCAAGCAAAATATTAATAGAACAAGTGTTTAATTCTTTTAATTTTTTAATTATAATTATTTTTGCATCTTAATAATTAGGTAAATACTATAGAATTTTATTAAATTTTTTATAATTTGATAGTTCTTTACCTAATGCAAAGATATTACTATCTAGGTGAACCTTGTTTATATTTTAGACATAGGCTCGTAAGGTTTCATACAAAAAAGTTCATAGTCATATAAAAGAATGTTTATCCTAGACTACTTAACTTCACTAGTTCCCTCGTAAGTGATATACAACGTATCTCAAATCTCTGTCCTGATAGTGCATGTAAAAACTCGCATATAGTCTTTAGATTTTAAAGCACAAAAGAAAAAATTTATACACAACATATAACTGTGTAAGTCCCCTATCCTCATTGCTCTATTCATCAAAGGAAATATTAGTTTTGACACTATTAATAATATGTGATGGAGGTGAGTAACTGATTTGAATTATAAGCCAAATTTTATAGTCAACAAATTATAGAAATGTAGACATGTATATTTCCTTAAAATCAAATGAGATGTTTTCAAATAAAGGTGGACGCGTTATTAAATAACCAACCGCAGTGTTATGATTACCAAAATGTGTCATTGATCATTTATCTTAAGGTTTTCTAAAACACTATTTTTGAGACCCCGCTTTGATACCACTTGAAAGTTTGAGATGCACCAAATGGGGGGTAAATTGGTACTTTTAAAAATAATCCTAAAGATTAGTACTAGTTTTTTGTATATTTTTCAAACTTTTGAAATAAGAAAATTAATTTTATAAATGCAGAAGCTAACAATTTTAATAACAATTTCAGTGGTGATGAGGAAATTCTAAGTTATACAATAGAATATTGATCTAAAAAATTCACCAAGTAGTTATAGCAAAAATGAAGGGTAAAAAGTAAAATGAAGAAGATTGAAAATGCACACCAGAATGTTTTGTAGTGATTTTATCAACCTTGGCAATTATACTCCCCAGAGTCCTCCACTCTGAGTATTACACTAACACTAAGTGACTCTCCTTTTGCTCCCTCAATAAGGCAGAGAAGCCTTTACAAAATCTATTCCACCAGCCCAATGCGGTAGAGGACCAAAGCTCCTTTCTCAGGTCAAGAACCTAGACTCCTTTTTCTCCCTTCTAGTGAAGGAAGAGAATCTCGACTCCTTTTTCTCCCTCCTAGAGAAGGAAGAGAACCTTGAGGACTAGACTAAGAAGCCTCTCTCACTAGAGAGGTCCCATAAGACTCACTAAGGCCATAGGAGGAGCAAGCGTGCAACTAGCCCATAGAAACCGTATAATCCCAACTACTTCTCCATCATGCTCAAGCTCACCTTCTCCTTCCTCTCATAACTTGTGATTTTCTTCAAAAGGTCCCTCTTAAAGTTCCTCCTTCCCTCATGTTCCTCTCTTCACATCCTTTGAAAAAATATTAAAATATTGCATTTATAATAAGGTTTAAGAAATCCTAAAAATTCAAGTTGATCATAACTATTCTTACAGTATGATCTAAGTTTGTACATTATTATTAGTTCAAAACTAGTCGCATTTAGTATGATGTAAATAGTAGTTCAAAAGAACTATTCCAAATCTATGAAAATATCATACAATACAATCTAGAGATCGTCCAGTATGGTCTGTTTAATTTCTTCTATTCGCATGGGACAATTCCTCGGAAGATTGAAATTCATCTCTATAACTCATCCCATATTGTTCTCATCATACAATTCGGTTAGTTATTTTTAGGTAAATCATCAAGTATGATATGACTATCATATGGTATGATTAGTTCAAAAATCATAGCTTCATCTAGTGTGATTTACTAGATGAATAATCTCATCTCTGTTAGTCATTTGGTACAATCATCATCATACAATATGATTAGGTCAAAAATTATGGTTTTATTTGGTTCGATCTTTGGGATGACCAAATTTTATCTCTGTCAATTATCTCGTATGACCGACATCATATAGTATAATTGACTATAATTTATTTAACCCTGATTTGATTGACTAATCATGGGGATTAATTCTAGCAAGATTTCAAATTTTCATACAGTAAGATTTGCATCGTATAGTATGATTAGTTCAAAATATCAATTTCAAAATCTTACTTAAATTATTCTAGTGGCTGGGATTTTGATTATGAAATGAATCATATATTAGATTATATATCATATAGTAGGGTTAATTTATAGAATATGAAATTGCAATTAGTTGTTGAACTATTCTTTAAAACAACTGACCGTACAATACAATTTTCAATCACACAGTATAATTAGTTTAAAAAACTTTAATTTTGGAATAATTTTTTCTCTCCCCCTATATGTTTGTGCACGGACACCTAATTGCACATACTTTAATGTGTACTGGCTCAAAAAATAGAAATTAAAGAAAAGAAAATAATGTCTCATTTGACTTGACATCCTAGCCTACCCAATATTGAGTCTTTAGTCTTCTTGAGGATTGCACCTGCAATCATTAGTTCAAAAAATATAAATAATATCCAACATATTTCTTGAGAATCTATAATTCCATCAATAAGTTTTGTCTTCATTAAAATCACATGATAGGGATCCTAGATTTGCAATATCTATAATGGCCCAACGCTCTCAAAAGAAATAAAAAAATCCCTAATTAAAATGCTTCTCAACCCAGAGATTAATTTAGCTTAGTTAGTTGAAACTTCCTAAGATAAAGATTTTTATCTCAAAAAAATCCCAGGAGTAAACTTTTGTAATGTGGATACACTTCTGAGGACTACTGATCATAATTGCACAGTTTATACTTCTGTAAATATGTAAAATTTTAGATTATCATGAGTCCTTTTTGATCTAGTGCATCAGTCAATATTATAAACATAAAGGATCACATATTTGAAAGTATACAAACATAAGCTTACCGCTGACAAGATAGTATTACGTGGGTTTAATAAAAAGAAAAGAAGGTTTTAGGTTCAAACACACTTCTATTAAAGATAGAAGAGTCGAAAATAGAAGCTAATTTTTATGTAATTGATTCAACGATGTCATTCGATGTGCTTCTAGGTTGGCCTTAGATCAACAAATATAGGATGGTTCCATCTACCCACCACTAATGCATCAAGTATCAATGATATGGAATTGAATATATTATTCATGTTGATTTGCAACCATTCTCTATTCATGAGATTAAAATTTATGAAGATGTTGTGTACTATGCACCCAAAGGGTACACTACTTATTCTAGAAGTAAAATTATAATCAAGGAGTAGAAAACCAATAAAGGAAGTGCAGAAGGAAAAGAAAAGTCAAAAGAAAAAGAAATGGAAAGGAGAAAAGCAAAGAAAGAAAATAAATTGATAGTGAAGACAACATCCTTCCACCCAATGTACATTAAATTATAGTCAAGTTCAGATGCTAAATTCAAAGTATGGGGTGGAAGGATTCCTTTTGATTATTAAAATATAAATCCTCCTCCAAAATATAATATCACCTAATAACAAGATAATCTAGAGGATGATGTTTCAAAAGCTCAAAGTGATGAGCCTGAATTAATAATATATGGAAAGCTGAGTAGAAGAATTAAAGCCTTAACCTTAATCCCACTATCCATTCATAGGTTTGTAAGGTTAGTAATTAATTACTTTCCTAATGTAGCTGGTGAAGTTGGAAAATTCCAAAAGTTCTTTCCTACTCCATCCACCTGAAGGAAGGAAGATGATGTAAACCCTAAGGATGAAGTTTCAATGAATTAATGGAATTACCTTTTGGCTAATTCATGTTGGTACAATGGACGAACTATCAATCTAGATACCATGCAAGCCTTTGACATACCAAAAATAAAAGAAATTTGAATAGTGGTATTAGTTTTGGTACCATTGGTTCATTTAAAAAGAATGAGTATTGTCTCATGATAACAAATCATCTTGAATCTAAAGTGGTCCTGAGGGAAACCATCAATTCTCTCAATAAGCTTTTGTTATAAAACAACAGATGATTCAAATTAACTTCAAGTTTGTGATTTACCCCTTGAATTATAGGAAGAAGTTAAATCAACAGCTGACGAATTAAAATAAATTAGCCTAGGGTCAAACGATGACCCACACCCTACCTTCATTAGCTCTTTATTGAGTGAAGATGAATCAAATGATCTAATCAAACTCTTTTCTGAGCTTAAGGATTGCATCGCTTTGATATACGACCATATTCTAAGGTTTTCCTGAAAGTCTGTATAGGTTGTTAGACCTAAAGCAATTATCCTAATGCTAATCAAGAGGGGGGATGAATTGGTTATTTTAAAATTCTCTTGGTAGATTAGAAAACCATTTATAGAAAACTAAATCTCTAATTCTTTAAAAGATGTAGTTGTTTGAATATTATTTTCACAAAAGATTTTTCAGTCACAAACATTAAAATACGTAAAATAAAATTGTGGTAAAAAATAAAAACATAAAAATTTATAGTGGTTCTATCCAACTAGACCTACGTCCACTCCTTGAAGACTCCCTCTTTAGTTATTGCACTATTACCAAGGTGACTCTCCTTTCTCTCCCATAGTAAGGTAGAGAAGCCTTTATAAATCATTTCTCTTCCACCAATCCCCAGAATAACAGAGTAGCATCATCCTTTAACACTCTCCAAGTGTCGACAGAGAACTATCATCCTTTCATACTCTCCAAGTGTTGTAAGAAAATCATCGTTTGTTTATACTCTCCTAGCATCGGTAGAGAGTTATCATCATTCCACACTCTCCTTGAATTAGTAGATTATTGGATCTTCTCCTTCAATCTTCTCTTGAGCAACTTCAAAGAAGTAAGGAAGAGATTTGATAAAACTAATAGAGAGATCCTTACCTTTGGGAAACCTTATGAACCCTCCATAAATTCCACTTATAAGATCTCTTTCCATACTCTCAAACACTCTCCCAAAGTACTCTCACACTTTCTCTCAAAGGAAAATGAAGAAGCATTCATTCCAATTAATTTTTAAGGACCTTATATATGTAAGACACGAAAAACCATCCTAAAAACTAAAAATTTCAATTTTGACCATACATAGTTGTATAATATGATCGAAGATCGTATGTATGAACAATTTAAAATTTGCTTGTACGATTCAGTAAGAACCAATTTCATACTCTGATTGACCTGTTTACAAACTGATATCGTATAATACGATTAGTTCAAAATTGAAAAAAATTCATCCGGTACGATTCAGTATGAACCGATTTCTTACTCTGGATATTGTTCTGTATGAACCACATATCATATAGTATAATATGTTTTAATCAAACCATATTTTATCAGGTACAAAAATGGATGAGTCCATTTCATATTCTGGAAGTAGTCTGTACAATCATAAGATGTATAATACGAAATGTTAAAAAATTTACTTATTTATAAGGATAAAAAGATATGTAACCATTTCGTACACTTGGCATTGTCTGTACGAACCAAAGATTATACGGTACGAACAATTCAAAAAAATTAGCTGTTCATCAGGACAAACTTGTACGTATCTATTTCGTACTCTATATATCATATATACAAAGGTAACTTTGTACAGTACAAATAATACTTAGAAAATTTTCCTAGCAAGGTTCGATTAATTGCTTTTTGGAGGAACGCTCACGTCAAATAATCCCGTATGAACCAAAATTATACAATACGATTAGTTTTTTGTTAAATAATAATTTTTTTAAACTCCCCCATTATGTGTATGCATGGTTACCCAATTATAATCACACTCTCTTATTCTCAATAAAAGTATAAAAAGTACATACTCTAATTATAATAAACCCTAATCTAATCTGTCTTGAAGTTTTCAGCAGTCTCGAGTATGATTTCCTTGAAATGTTAGTACACACAAACAAAAAAACAATATTTCCAATATGTTAGGAGAAACAATAATCAACATAATAATATTTGGAATCATCAAAACCATACATTATATTAAAACATAGTTATGAAAACTAAGTTGCAAAAATCTCCCCCTTTTTATTATGGTAAAACAATTATTATTTGAGTTAACATTTAAAGTAAAATTTTCTCCTTAGTTCCCCCTAAATTAATGACCAATTAAAATCAAGAAAATCCCATAAAGATCAATAAAAACAAAAACCCTAAAATTAAAAAGAAACAAACAGGAACATAAACCCTAAACAAAAAACATGAACATTCAAACAGTCAAAACATAACACACATACATAACACACAAATACAAATCATCAAACAATAATCATCAAACAATCAAACAATATTATGACTCATCCTTTTAATAATAACAAAAAAGGGAAGAAACCTTGAAATGAAAAAAAAAAATTCTAATCCCTTTCATACTCAACTCATTTGGTATATATATATATATATATATATATATATATATATATATATATATATATATATATAAACCAAATGAGTTGAGTATGAAAAGGATTAGAAACCAATTGCAAAGATAATATTAAATTCACAATACTCAAAAGCAAAATTTCAAATGTTTAAATCAAAGAACTACTAAGATAAGAGAAGTCAACCAAGTTCATTGTTCATGCTTTACAAATTAAGCAAAAATAATTATTACAAAAAAGATGTAAAGAAGATTAAGATAAGTTCAAATTTAATATTTAATATGATTGCTAAGCAAATGAATTTGGATTAGAGAGTGGATGATAAAGGAAAGAACACTATAAATGTTTTCAATTGGCAACATTGCACATCTTTTCAAATATTAATGGCACACTTTGTTCATCTTTTCTATTTGGGCTAATTTTATGCCTCTTTTCACGTTAAAAACTATTACGCATCTTTTCTTTTTTTGCACGCTTTGTGCGTTTCCTTTTTTTACTTTTCGTATCTTTTCAATATTAATAATCTAAATTCAAATTCTACTTATAATAATAATAAAAATGTTGAAAGAAAATAAAAATATTAATACATCAATCTTGCAACAATTATAGTTTAGATATATTTGTCTATAAGAATATGAATATGATATCCTTGTTTACATCAAGTAATAATTTAATTTAAATTTTTGAAAGATTAAATTTTGTAAGGAAATTAATATGTAATGCAAAATAATGGAAAATCTATTCCAATGATCAACTACAAAATTTTTTTTATTAAAAACTTAAACATTTCAAGAGATGAAAGTCAATGCAAGTGAATAAAGTATTCCAACATTCCATTGTAATAAAGAGCTCATACAAACACATATGTCAAAAATATATCATCATAACATAACAACTAACATCACATCATTTAGTCAACATCATCCCAACACAAGAAAACACTAAACTAAGCATCATAATAATAAATACAAAAACTCATAAACAACATCATGATAGAAGTAAATCTAAAAATTTGAGGGCCCTGGTCTAGAGGAGGTGCTAGATTGCACATTGAAAAATAACTACTTATAGTAGGCACATTCATGTTCACTGAGTCAAGGTGTTCTCAGATCCGCCTCATATCTTCCTAATGTCTCACATCTTGCTGATTTAAGTGATTCTCAATTTAATCAAAGCATTAATCAAAATGAGTCTACAATTGATGGAAGCGTTGGACCATTTCCTGAACGAAATTTTGGTCGGGTCCAAATATAGGTGTAGGTGCACGAGTAGGAGCTCCCTCTCCTTCATTTGAATCATCACTCTCAGAACATTGATCTCTCCCAAAAAGTGATCGAAAAGAGGCATTAATGAAGTAAATAGGAAGTTCAGTAGGAGGTTCAGAATGAATCAGATTGTACTTATTTTCTAGGATGTAGGAAATTAAATGTCCTAAAGCCACAATTTTCTTTCTTTTATAACGTGGAAGTCCAATTTCAAAAAGATTGTAAATATAGTCCATGATAAATTAGGCTTCATCAAATGACTTTTTAGTCATGATCAAGTAGGTGATAGTGGATAAAAGTGGAGTCATGTTAATTCATTCTCTGGCTTTGGAATGATAGAAGTTCTCAAAATATGCTAGATGATAAGTGCATATTAGTTAAAAGTGTTGACACAAGCTCAATGACTCACTTGGGATACACCTCTAAGAGTTTGATTAATTTCATACCAATAAAAATCTAATCTTAAGGTCAAAGTACGGGCTCGAATCCCTTAGGTTCTCAGATGAAGAAAGTTGCCAAAATCTTCCTTCATAATTTCTACATGTTGTTTTTTAACAAAGGAAGTAATCCTAGAGTGGTCCTGGTTTACCCTCATATTGGCCAAAAAATATTGGAAAGTCTCTTTGAGGTAGGCATATATGAGATTAGGATGAAAGAAAGTTTAGTTGAAGCAAACAAAGGCATGAAAGAAAAATGAAGATCACCCTGAATGAGAATTTGAGAAGGGGTGATTTTGGCAACATAATACCTAAAGAAGACATCCTCATTCTCTTAAGAAAGAAATATTTTATCCCTACTACTTTTAGAAGAGGAAGATCCCTGGAGAGATGTGGATATTTGCTAGAACTTATCATTCCAAAGATGTTGACTCTAGAGAGTTTTAATATGGATATGAACGTGAATGAAAACAATTTCAAAGACCCTTCTATTTAAAGGAAAATGACCTATTGTACAGTACGAAATTTGGATCATACGTATGATTTTAAAATTGTATGGGACAAATATATTTTTATACGTACGAATGGAAATGGCCAAAAATGGAATGGCTTTTCATAAAACACCATTTTAAGGCATCCTTTTGTACATACTTTTTGACCATATAATCATATAAATGAAAAGGTGTTCATCTAGGATGATCATAATATTAAAGATCACTTTAAAGACTGTTAGGTTCATCCCCTATAGAAACTAACATCTGGATCATAAAATAAATTTATAAGTACAATCAACAATTAATAACTGATTGTAACTAGTAAACCATCCCCACGTGTGTAGACGTAACAACACATATCGTATAGTACAATGATGTCTTTTTTATAGGGAATATAATTTTAATAATAGCAAACACTTCTATTTCTCTATGATTGTCTTGCATACTAACATTTTAGGTCTATAAGATCAAACTGCAATTCATTTGGGTAGACTATGTCTGAGTCAGTTTGTAAACTTTTCCCTTTCTTGAGTTTATTATAAATGATGTGGTTCCTGATGCTAAGTAACCTTGCACACACACACTTGGGGGAATTTTTTCAATCTAATTTAGAGTTTTCTATTTTTGCTCACATCATCCAGGACAATCCAAATATCACCCTAGATTATCAGTTAAAAATAGAAACCCGAATTAGGGCATCCTGGTTAAGAGAGTCATCACTAAGCACATCATCTTAAATGATATTTGTATCAGTCAAGATGATAGGCTCAAATCAGAAAGAATATGTCACCAGATCTGTTTATGTATTGTTTATTTTTAGACATCATCCTAATCGATGCAACACAATTATGCCTAAATTAATCTGGTAATTAAGGAAATCAATTAAGGTTTGATTGGTCGATCCTATTGTCCTGGATGATCGTAGGATCGGTCAGGATGATCAGTTTAAAAAACCTTAGTTTCTCTTGGATGATTAATATCAGACAGCTTCTATTCAGGGCAATCCTCTAGACGATTTTCACTAATTTGAACTAATTGATCGGGACGATCGAGAGATCATCCTTGATGATTAAGATATTTTCCATCATCCAGACATCGAATCAGTGCAATTTTCTGGATGATATTTACTGATTTGTACTAATAATACATGATGATTTTAATTGGGCTAGACGTTATGACTAAAAACCTTCTAATCATCCCAAATTGTCCTGGTTGATTGAGTTTAATTTGCACTGATCGTACAGGACGATAAAGTCAGTTTGTTGTAATTAATGAGTTATTCCGAAGCTCTTCTACATAAGAGCATTTGTTCTATCCTTTAGAACATCTTTTGCTATTGTTCTGACTTGAGAGAGCCAAGAGGAGAGGGGGAGCAAAGGAGAGAGAGAGAGGATCTTGTGAGGGAGAGTTTGTGAGAGGTTTAAAAAAGTTGCTCCAAGCAAGGATCCATCGTTATCTTCTCTAGTCATCATCCTTAGCTTCTTGGGGATTCTAGAGAGGTAAACTTCAGCATCTGATCAAAGTTCTCTGCCTGCTTTAGGAGGAAGCAAAAGGAGTTGGGTTCTCTACCTGCTTCTAGAGAAAGAAAAAGGAGTTGGGTTCTCTACCTCACCTTGGTTGGTAGAAAGGAGGATTTTAAAGGCTTCTCCACCTTTCTATGGGGGCAAAAGGAGAGACACGAAGTTTAGTGCAATACTTGGAGGGCGCCTCCGGGGAGTGGACATAGGTCATGTAGACCGAACCACTATAAATTTATGTGTTCTTTATTACTGCTTTTGCATTTAATTTATGCACTTTGATTTCTGTGGTGAATCTTGGTTTTTGTTTTAAGACTAATTCACCCCCCCCCCCCCCCCCTTTCGGTTAGCCTTGGGACTAGTTCGTAAGAGCTTAACATCCCTATCAAACTTCCAAGTGCCATCAGAGCACTTTCAAGTGGCATTAGAGTGGGATTCATAAAATCTAGTTTTTGAAAACTTTTGAATTTTGATCGATGGCTAACTTTGGTAATCGTAATACAACGGAAGGATATTCTAATACATGACCACCTTTATTTGATAATATTCCTTTTAATGTTTTGGAAACTCACATGTTTATGTTTTTACAAGCACTTAATTATCATATGTGGATGCTTGTTAAAGAAGATTATACACCACCTTCTTGTGAAATTAATGGCATTAAAATAGAAGCTCCTTTTACTAAATGGACTTTTGATGAAAGAGAATTAGCATAACTTATTACAAATGCTTGAACTATTTTTTTTTTGTGTTTTGAAATCTGAAGATTATATGCGTGTTTAAACTTGTGCAACTGGTAAAGAAATTTGTGATAGATTATATGTAACTTATGAAGGAACCAATGAAGTTAAACAATCTAGGTTGAATATTCTATTACTTGACTATAAATTTTCTCATATGAAACCTTCTGAAATAATATATGACATGTATATAAAGTTTACTCAAATTATCACCTAATTGCATTCTTTAGGAAGAGAGCTAACTAATTATAAAAGGGTCAATAAAATTTTAAGAAGCCTGCCTTCTTCTTTTGATGCAAAGGTCACTGCAATTACTGAATCTAAAGATTTAAATACTTACTCTATTGATAATTTACTTGGCTCAGTCATTTTATATGAGCAAGGGGTGAATCAAAGAAATCATGATGCAGGTGAGAAAAAAAGGAGAAAATTGTGGCACTAATGGCCAACAATACGGACACTGATTCTTCCGAATATGGAAATGATGATGTTGCCTTCATCACTAGGCAATTTAAAAGCTTTTTAATGAAGAACAACAAGTATAATCAGAAGTGAAAAAGAGATAAGGATAGCAAAAATTATAAAAGTACTTCTAATATTATTTGTTTTGAATGTAGGAAGCCTGGACATGTTAAAGTTGATTGTCCTACACTTAAGGAGCACCCAAGCAAGTAGAAGGATGAAGAGAAACTCAAATACAAGAAGAATAAGAAGCAGTACCAAAAAGCTTTCTGGATAGATTATGCATCTGACTTATCTGAGACTGAAGCTAAAGAGGAGATAATAAATTTGTGCTTAATGGGAGATCATCTTGGTCAATCTGATCAAGAAGAGGCATGTGAACCAACCTATTATCAAGTACTTGAAATTTGTGAGAAAATTCATGCATCATATAAGAAACTTAAGAAAATGCATGCTAGTTTGAAATTAGAGTTTTTGAATTTGCAAAAAGAGCATGAAAGTTTAAGCAAGGATCACACTCTACTTGATATCAATCATACGTCTTTAATTTATGAATTTGATGATTTATATAAGAAGAATTTTGAATTGATTATTAAGCATGATACTTTGAAAGTATCCTACACCTTGCTTGAATCTGATTTTAAAGTTTATACTAAAGAATCTAAGCATAAAAAGCACTGTTTGAATATTGATAATGTTATTTTAGAAAGTACTAACTTGAGATTTAAAGCTAAATTGAATACACTTGATAGAAATTGGAATACATCAACACTTGATCTAAAGCCAAAACCTAGGAAGATGCATTATAACCCAAACAAATTAGTAAATCCTTTCCTGGAGTTAGATGTTTTTCATGCGGTATATTAGAACACATTTCACACACTTGTACTGTTCACCATAGTACATATTGGGTGTGGAGACCAAAATTGCATGTTTCACAGTATAACACAAATGCATTACTTTCTTCTTTTCATAAGAAGGGACTTAAACTTGTTTGGATTCTGAAATTTGACAGTTGATGATTTTTGTAGGTGTGCGCTCACCAATGACCTCATGAGAGCATATGGTACTTGGACAGTGGAGGTTCCCGGCTCATAATTGCATAAACTTGATGCTTAATAAATTCTGAATTGCATGTTTACTACTCTATCGATTGTTATTATTTTTTATTTTAGTTTATTATATTTGCTATTATTTTATTGTTGTTACATCTCTGATATTTTTTGTTTTTCCTTTTTAGTTGAAATGATATTTTTTCCTTGTTTTTGGTTTTTGGAAATTTGTAGTAAATGTCTAAACATCCCTAAATCAGTTAAGGAGAGAAACACCATTGATTGTTTCCGTCCCTCTAACCTTCTTAATGGTGTAATTTTCTTTTCTAAATAAAATCCTACCTCAAAGTAACAATTGGACTTCGAAATTAAGATTTTTCTATCTTGATACAGTAATCTACCTTATATATAATGTTCAAAGTCTTTATATTACTTTCAAGTACTTTGAATTCTTGATGTTGCAGTTATCATATGAATTTGATTCTATTTTGTGGTTTATTCTTCCCTTTATTAGAGAGTGTGTTTTTCTTCTCTAATATCTAGAAGATATACTTACAACTAAGAATATTTAAGAGTTTTGAAAAGAGATCTAGCTTGGAAAATAACAAAAAATTGGCCAATGACGCCAAAATAGAAAATATATAATGATTGCAAAAAATTGAAAGATACACAAAGCGTATCAAAAATCAAAAGATGCGCAAATTGCTCCAATCAAATTGACAAGAGGCAGAAAATGATCCCATAAAAAGAAAAGCTTCCCTCTCTTTCAAAACTTTTAAATCTTAGAAGAATTAATGTGTCAGTTGATATTTTTAAATGCTTCATTTCAAATTTCAAGATTGTGACAAATTATTTTGGTATATTATTCTATGAGATATTTTTTTGGAACCAAGTTTTGAATGGATCTCTTTTTATTATCCAATTTGTTTGTTTTGTGTTAGGTATCTTATTTTCAAAAGATGATTTTACTCTGAGAGAAGTCCGAGCTAGGGTTAGCAGAATCGGATATTATACAATTTTGGATTTCGACAATGTTAACTCATTGGTCTTACAAGTCCTTAAATTCAATCACTTGGAGATTTTATCATATTCATGCCTTATTTTTTAAAATAAAAAAAATTAAAAAATAATAAAAAATACTTTTGTTTTCATTTTGTTTTTTTCTCTCCTTTCCTGTCTTTTTATTTTACTTTATCTTTTACCAGTGTTCTTAAGTTCTTAGTCCTTCTCTAATCATCTCCATCCATCATTTAATTTTAAACCTTTTTGTCACATCATCCTGGATAATATTTATATCGTCCTGGACGATCGGTTCAATTCACTTTGAAATTCAATCTAAACGGTTGATATGACTCTTATGTTTATAATCATATTGGATGATGCTCTATCATCTTGGACGATCTGATCGTCTTCTGCTTCTATCATTTATGATCGTTCTGGACAATTCTCTTCATCCTGGATGATATTCTTCTCTTTGCTCAATTTATAAAAAATTGGCCCGTACGATCCACATGTTCGTCCTGGACGATACACGTGGTAATACGTTTAAACATTTTAAAATCAGTCGGTTCGATCAATTAATGGTGATCGTCCAGGATGATCCTCATATTTTTCCATTACGATACATGTGACAATGTTTTAAAAGTTTTTAAATTCATCTGGTACAATCCATTATTGACCATCCTGGACGATCCACCTAATCGGCCAGGACGATCTTCTTTTTCAACGGCCGGATGACTCCTCGGGACAATCGCTTGTGTCTTATCATCTTGGATGATATTTAATCATCCCGAATGACTTTACCACTTTTTAACCACTCATCTTGGACTCAATTATTTAACCTGATCGTCCAGGACTATTCTGCGATCATCCTAGATGATCCGATCATTTCTTTATAAACCGATCCATTCAATCAAATTTTATCACACTCTCTTCATCCATCAAACTTACACTTCATATTTCCTTATTATTCCTAATCATGGCAGGAGGAAAGAGATCTCTCCATCCTTTTATGAGTTCCTCAAGGGCGACTCTAGACCCTCGCTTCATCAAGGCAAGCGACCAAGCTGCCTATTTGAGGTACGAAATAGCGGGGATCACTGTATCCCGGATTGTCAACCCTTAAATTCTCTCTTTTCCTATACTAGATTTGTTTACGCACACTCCCTAACCTTCCTTCTCACTGTCACTTTCCCTTTCAACTACGAGCTTCTTTTTGAATTTTTCACTAGCCTCCGCATAAATTCTTTTACTTCAATCAGATCCTATATGAATCGATGTCCCATCAAAAGCACATATCAAGATTGTTTATAACTTTTGTAACTTTCCACTACAGGGGATGAACTTTACACCCTATGTTCTGATCCTGACTATGACTGGGCTCTGGCTAACCACTTTCTAAGAAACTCTAATGCTCACTTTCACATTGGAGAGTCTAGTACCTTACTCAAAGATGCTAGGATAATCCAGCATGTCCTTTGCACCTCAATACTTCCAAAAGTTGGTGATTGCATTCATATCACTCCTCTTCTTTTGGTCACCACTTTTACATTTTGGCCTGTCATGAATTCATTGCCACTGATTTGATTTTTTGCTACATTGAACATATGACTAGTATTCGTGATCCAAGACATATGAGGAAGCCAAATCTAGCCCTAGGACATATCATTGCTTATGTCTTAGAATTAAAATACAACCTCCAATATCCTGCCCCACCAAATTTTTAGCCTGCCTTCTACTCAAACAACTCCTTCCATGTTCTTCATAGTACTCGTCTCCACTGAGGCATGAGGAAGCAGAGGGAGATGAGGAGGAGGCAGCTCCTACATCTGTTCCTGCACCTGCTCTGCTCTGCTAGCACTCTTAGCTGGATCATTTGGTGGAGTGATTCGACCAGTGGGAGACGTGATTCGACCAGTGGGAGACTTGATTCGAGACTTACGTTGCTATGCAGGAGCAGCAACATATTGAGGATGTTACTCATTTTGACTCCTACGTTGCTTACCGGCATCACCAGCACGATCAGGATATGGCTTAGTTTGGAGAGCAGTTCACCACTCTTTCGAGTTACTTTCAGCCATATCCACCACCACCACCTCTTCCTTCGGCTGATCGGGGCCATCCTTCTTTTAGTTTGCTTGTTTTTATGTGATGTTGTCTTTTCCTTTTATGTTGTTTTTTTTTGCTGTGTTTCTTTTTCCTTCCTCTTTTTTGTGACATCAAAAGGGGGAGTAGCTATACTAGTTTTTTCTGTTCTAGTCTGATTTCACTATTCTAGTTTATTATGTTTTTATGATAAAATATTTGAATAGTGATTATTTCTTCACCTGTTTCCTTTAAAACCTCTTTGAAATGCTTTAATTATTTTTATGTTTCCATCATCAAAAGGGGGAGATTATTATGAATCTATTTTTTAGGGAATATAACTTTGATGATAAAATTTACTTCTATTTCTCTACGACTAACTTACCTACTAATATTTCAGGTCTACAAGATTAAACTGCAATTTGAACCAGCTTAAGATTGGGTAGACTAGGTCTGAGTAAGTTTGTAAACTTTTCCCTTTCTTGAGTCTATTATAAACGGTATGATTCCTGATGCTAAGTAACCTTGCACACGCACACTTGGGGAAATTTTTTCTGTTTGATTTAGAGTTTTTTATTTTTGCTCATATCATCCGGGACAATCCAAATATTGGCCTAGATGATTCGTTAAAAATAGAGGCCCTAATTAAGGCATCTTTGTTAAGGCAATCGTCATTAAGCACATCATCTTGGACTATCATTGTATCAACCGAGATGATAGGCTCAAATTAGAAAGAATCAGCTGCTAGATCTATTTCAGTATTATTTATTTTTGGATATGGTCCAGGACATCATCTTGGATAATGCAACAAAGTTTTGCCTAAATTAATCTGGTAATTAAGAAAAGAAATTAAAGTTTGATTGATCGATCATATCATCCTGGATGATCAGCTCAAAAAACCTTAGTTTCTCTTGGACGATCAACATCATATAGCTTCTATTCAGGGCGATGCTCTTAATGATCTTCACGAATTTGAACTAATTGGTCGGGACGACCAAGCTATTTTTCCATCGTCCAGACATCCATTCAATGTGATTGTCTGGATGATATTCATTGATTTATACTAATCATACAGGATGATTTTATATCAGCTTGAACGATATGAATAAAAACCTTTTGATAGTCCCAAATCATTCAAGCTAATTGAGCTTAATTTGCACTGATCGTACAGGACGATAAAGTCAATTTGTTGTAATTAATGAGCTATTCCGAAGCTCTTCTATCTAAGAGCACTTGTTCTACCCATTAAAACATCTTTTGCTCCTATTTTGACCTGAGAGAGCCAAGAGGAGAGGGAGAGCAAGGGAAAGAGAAAGAGGATCTTGTGAGGGGGAGTTTGTGAGGGATTTCACAAAGGTTACTCTAAGCAAGGATCCGTCATCATCTTCTCTAGTCATCATCCTTAATTCCATGGGGGTTCTATATAGGTAAACCTCATGATCTGATCAGGATTCTCTGTTTGCTTCAGGAGGAAGCAAAAGTAGTTGGGTTCTCTACATGTTTTTGGAGGAAACAAAAGGAGTTGGGTTCTCTGTCTCACCTGGGTTGGTAGAAAGGAGGTTTGTAAAGGCTTCTTTGCCTTGCTGTGGGGGAAAAGGAGAGACACTTAGTTTAGTGCAATACTCGGAGGGCGCCTCCGGGAAGTGGACATAGGTCGTGTTGATCGAACCACTATAAATTTATGTGTTCTTTATTATTGCTTCTGCATTTAATTTCCATACTTTGATTTCTGTAGTGAATCTTAATTTTTGTATTAAGATTGTGTATTGATCGAAAGATTTTTTTAAAATACCAATTCCCCCCCCCCCTCTTGGTTAACCTTGGGACTAGTTCATAAGGGCTTAACATCCCTGTCAAACTTCCAAGTGTCATCAGAGCACTTTCAATACGTGCTCAACTTGAAAACCTACCATTTATAAGCTACAAAATTTATATAGGATAAAATTTATTTCGTATAGTATGAAAAGAACACTTAGAAATGATACATGATAATAAGAAAATCCTCCCAAAAATAAAAACATGACATGCTTTATAGTTAAAACAAAAATGAAAAACACAAAACTAAACACATAAAATGAACAAAACAAATAAATAAAAATAAACTAAATAAACATATATTTACAACATATTAAGTTTGCAAAATTTTTAATTTAAGCATTAAGATCAATCATACCTAATTTGATTTTTAAGATGCTAAATGTATCAAAGGCCAGTGTTTTTGTAAAAATATTTGCAAGTTGATTTTTTGTAGTTACATGATTCAATTCAATCTCTCCCTTAGCTACATGATCTCAAATAAAGTGATTCCTTATATCTATATGGTTGGCTCAAAAATGTTGAATAAGATTCTTTGAAATGTATATAGTACTAGTATTATCACAAAAATTTAGAATTGTGTCAATTAAAAATCCTAAATCAATAAATTATTATTTCAACCAAAGAACATGTGCCATACAACTACCTAAGAAAATGTATTCAGCTTCAGCAGTAGATAGGGCTACTAAATTATATTTCCTACTGGACTAAGAAACTAAATGTTTCTTATGAGTTGACAAGTTCAAGGTGTACTTTTTCGATCAACCCTACATCCTATAAAATTTGAATCAAAATTTCCAACAAATTCAAATAAAGATTTGTGATTTGGATGCAAAATCCCTAAGTTTTGAGTTTCAAAAAGATATCTCAGAATTATTTTTACTGGTGTCAAATGTGATTCTTTTAGATCAGATTAAAATCTAGCACATAAATAAACACTGAATATTATATTTGGTCTAATATAAATCAAGTGAAGCAATGATCTGATTATCCATCTAAATTTCTTTTGATCAATAGATTTTTTCTTAGAGTTCTTATCTAATTGAATTAAGGAACACATTAATGTAGTCACAGGTTTAGTATTATCCATTTCATATTTCTTGAGGAAGTCCTTAATATACTTTGATTGATTAAGAAAAGTTTTTTCTTATTTTGCTTTATGCTAAATCAAAGAAAAAAACTTAAAACTCACATTAAACATCTTAAATTCACTACTCATTATTTTTGAAAATTCATTACAAAGATTTTTATTTGTAGATCCAAATAAGATGTCATCAATATATTTCTGAATAATGAGTATGTCATTTCCTATCCTCTTAAAAAAGAAAGTGATTTTCACACTTTCTTTCACAAATGATCTCTCTAATAGGAAAGTGCTTAACCTCTCATACCATGCCCTAGGTGCTTGTTTACCTTTTTCAATTTAAACACATGATTAAAAAAATTTTAATTTTCAAAACTTGGAAGTTGCTCAACATAAACATCCTCTTATATATAACTTCATTCAAAAATGCACTTTTAACATCCATTGGATACAATTTAAAACCATTAAAACAGGCAATGCCTAATAAAACTCTAATTACTTCAAGTCTGGCTACGAAGATAAAAGTCTCTTCAAAATTAATTCTGTTTATTTGATTATATCCCTTGGCCATCAATCTTGCCTTATTTCTAAACACAAATCCTAAATCATTCATTTTATTTTTGAACACCCACTGAGTTCCAACAACACTTTGATTTGTTAGCCTTTCAATCGATTCTCAAACATTATTTCTTACAAATTGATTCAACTCATCTTCTATGGCCAAAATCTAAAAATCATCCAAAAGTGTTTTATTTATATTTGTGGGTTCAACTATCGATATAAAGATAGAATGGTTCACCTCTTTTCTAAGTCCATACCAAGTCCTAACATCGTCACTAGGTTCACCTAAAATTATTTTTTTAGTGTGATTCTTAGAAAATTTCCATTCTCTAGGAAAATGGTTTTCTTATTCCACATTTTCTTTCAAATTAATCTTTTTAATTCCTTGGGAGTTATTTTTAAAATGATCCTCTTCCAGCTTTAGATCTTCCAAAATGTTAGACCATCAAACACAACATGTTTGGCTTCTCAACTATCAAAGTTCTCTTGTTAAAAACTCTATAATATTTTCTAACACTAGAATATTCAAGAAAAATTCCATCATCAGATTTTGGATCAAATTTTTCTAAAGGATTTTTCCCATTATTATGAATGAACACCTTACATCTAAAAATTGTTGTGACTCGAACTCACAAGTTTTATATTTTTGATGATAACAAACATCTTTATATCTCATAGTATTTTTTATTCTATATTTATTTGTGTGGATACTAGCATTTTAGGAATACCATACAACATCAAACAAAGAATCAGAGCTCAAGATTTTGTTGAATAATGTTATGTTGAAAAGGGCCTATAATATTCATTAATTTAATTTTTGATTTCTTGAGTCAAGTCCTGTAAGGGAGTATGCTTGCTTGGTGACCATGCACACACACACTCAAGGAAGTGAGATATACTCAAATCAAGAAGATCAAGTTTTGAACTAATCATACTAGATGATTTTGGATCGTCTAGAATGATCCTTTGTGATCTTGGAAAAGAACCACCAATGCTAATTTAGGCAAAAATTTAAATTTAAAATTTTGTTCTAAATGTCCTGGATGATTTGATCATCCTTGAGGATTGATACCAATCATGCCTAAACTAATCATGTGATTAAGGGACTAATTATGGTTAAATTTCTCAATCATATCATCCTAGACAATCTGTATATCATCCTAGATAATGTTTGCCGACAAACTTGATTTTCCTAAATCGGTCAGGGAAAAATATCATAATTTCTCTTCTAATCATCCCAGATAATCCACAATATCATCCTGGATGATCTGTACATTTTGTACTGATCGTTCTGGACTATGCTAATATTTTTCAGGACTATCAGGTCAAATTCTGCACATCATACTGGACGATCCTGCGATCATCCAGGATGATTTTTGGCATCGAAATTGAGTTTTTAGGGTTCTATGAAGCCGTCTTTAAGCACATCATACGAGATGATCATGAGATCATCCTGGACGATATTTTACACCGAAATTGAGTTTCTAAGGTTTTTAGAAGTGCTCCTTTTTGGCATATCGTACAGGATAATCATTCGATTGTCCTGGATGATTTTTACCGACATACACTAATTTTAGGGTTTTTCAAAACCCTCTATTTAAGCTTTGTCAAGGCACTTGATATGTGTCTTTGGTAATTATTGAGGCTTCATTTATTTTGGAGAAAACTTGAAGAGATAGCTTGAAAGGTATAGAGAAAATGGTGGAGTTTGAGAGAGGGAGAAGATCCTTAGAGGGTGTTTCAAGGGAGTGTGGAGGGGGTTTCACACGGTTGCTCCGGCAAGCTTCCACCTTAGTACCATCGAATTCAAGGCTTGTCTTGAGGGAAGTTTTGGGAAGAAGAAGATCTCTTTAGTGTCAAAGGGCCCAGCTACTCCGCCATACCGGGGAAGGTGGAAGTGATTTTGTAAGGGCTTCTCTGCCTAGCTGTGGGTGAAAAAGGAGAGACACTAAGTTTAGTGCAATACTCAGAGGATGCCTCCGAGGAGTGGACGTAGGTCAAGGTTTGACCGAACCACTATAAATTTGGTGTGTTCTTTACTTTATTATTTCTGCATTTAATTAACCACTTTTTTTTTGTGAATTTTGGTTTGATTTGTGTTTGTGTTTTTTATTTAAAGAATTTTTAAAATACCAATTCATCCCCCCTCTAGGTTAGCCTTAGGCTAGTTCGTAAGGGCTTAATATCTCTAACTAACTTTCTAGTGCCATCAGAGCACTTTCAAGTGGTATCAAAACGATATTCATAAAAACTAAGTTTGTAAACGTTATGAATTTTGATTCATGGCTAAATCTGGTAATCATAATAATACGGAAGTGTATTCTATTACTCGAACACCTTTGTTTGATAATATCACTTTTGATTTTTGGAAAACTCGCATGTTTACGTTTTTACAATCGATTGACTATCGCATATATATACTTATTAAGGATGGTTATATACCTCCAACTGGTAAACTTAATAACATTATTATTCCACTTCCTTTTACTGAATGGATTCTTGATGATAGGGATTTAGCACAACTCAATGCAAAATATTTGAACTCTTTTTTCTGTGCTTTAAATTCTAAAATTATATTCTAGTATCCACGTGCATTATTGGTATGGAAATGTGGGATAAATTACACACCATATATGAAGGCACTAGTGAAATCAAGCAATCTAAGTTGAATATTTTAATGCTTGATTATGAACTATTTTACATGAAATCTTATGAGATGATCTTAGACATGTATACTCGGTTTATTCAAATTGTAACATTATTACATGCTTTAGGTAAGAAATTTTCAAACTTTAAAAAAGTTAATAAAATTCTACGTTGTATGTTTGATAAGTTTGATGCAAAAATTATTACTATTTGTGAATCAAAAATTTTGAATGAATATTCTATTGATAGTTTGGCTCACTCATTACCTACGAGCAAAGTTTAAGCTAAAAACTTTTGGATGCAGGTTAAACGATAGTGCTAAACGCTAAAAACATGGAGAAAAGAGGCTTAGTTAGTGACGAAAGCGATGACTTATCAAGCAAATTGGAAAGCCCACTAAAGCACAAGCATAAGCATCAACAAAAGTAGAATAAAGGTAAAAATGTTAAGAATGTTAAGATTTCTTCTGATGTTATTTGCTTTGGATGTACGTAACCTGGACATATGAAAAATCAGTTTCCTAATTTGAGAACTCTTTCTAGAAAAGAAAAAAGTAAAGCTAAGCAAATTATAGAAAGGGAAAATAATGAAAAGCAAAAAATCTCCTGGGCAGACCTGGCTTCTGAATCATCGGACCATGAGCAAGATGGTGTTTAAAAGCCTTGTTTATATGTTTATTTGTTTGTGTTGTGTTTTTGTTTTGTTTATTTTAAGTGTTTTCTTTTGTTTTTATTTTTTATTTATGTTGATTGTTGCATTTATCATTTTTTTTGTGAAGTTTTCTCTGATCAACACACACACACATCACCTCTTTTTTGTTTCTTATACACTTTAAAAAAACTAAAAATTAAAAAAAATATCATTTTTTCTAAAAATAAAAAACATACCTCCTGCTTTTCTTGAATCCTTATTTAAGTTATGTTTGAATTCTCTAAAAAAAGTCAAAAGAAGGAAACTCATTATTTTATCTCTCTATCTCTTTTCTTAAAGAGGTTATTCTACTTTTGATTCAAAATCTTCATCATATTAAAAATTGAATTCTAAAATTGATCTTTTTTCATCTCCTTACATTTTATCTATCATATTGGAATCTTTTGCAAGTTGTTAAATCCACCTCGTAATTTTCTTATTCAAGTAGTTAATTTTATCAATAGAATGGGTTTGCTTTAGTTTTTAAAGTTTCAAAAAGGTGGCACTTTTGATTAGAAAATAAAAAGTGGCCAATGACACCAAATCAAAAGATGCGCTATGACGCCCAATTAAGAAAGATACACAAAGTGTATCAAAAATTAAAAGATATGCAAAGTATGCAAAACAACTGACAAGAGGCATAAAATGAGCCCACAAAAAGTAAGCTTACCTTTCTTGTACTTCTTAAAGCTTAAGAAAACTCTCGATATTTTTGATACTTGAGCTTTGAAATCATGATTCCTGATTCACCAATTTTTGTATTAATCTTCTATTAGATATGTTTTATGAAAGGAGTTTTGAGAAAATAAGTATTTCTTTTTTAATTTATTTCTTGATTTAGATATTGGATTAAAAAGTTTTTGAACCTTTAAAAGGACTTGAGCTTGGATTAACAATTTCTGAATTTCTAACCTTTCTAGGTTATGCGTTGTTAATACATTCCTTACTAAGATTTTGAATAAAATCAAGAGGAAACTTTCTCATTTCAATAATATTTGATTTTTTTCTTCATCAGAATAGGGATCATTTTGTTTATTTTTTTATTATTCTGATTATTTGTGCCCCTCCTCTTTTTGATAATGTCAAAGGGGGAGAATGTACTGTTGAATTTGCTTTTATTTTTATTTTTTAAAAAAATAATAAAAAATTTATTTTTTTCCTATTTTTAAATTTTTATTCTTGTGAGAGGGAGTTTTAGAGATAATCCTTTTCGTTTGTAACTTCACCGGTAATATTTACCATCATAAAAAAGGGGTAGATTGTTGCGACTCGAACTCACAAGTTTTATATTTTTGATGATAACAAACATAATTATATCTCATAATATTTTTTATTCTATATTTGTTTATGTGTATACTATCATTTCAAGAATACCATGCAACATCAAATAAAGAATCAGAGCTCAAGATTTTGTTGAATAATGTTATGTTCAAAAGGGTCTGTAATATTCATTGATGTAATTTTTTATTTCTTGAGTCAAGTCTTATAAGGGAGTATGCTTTCTTGGTGACCATGCACACACACACTCAAGGAAGTGAGATCTACTCAAATCAAGAAGATCAAGTTTTGAACTAATCGTACTAGATGATTTTGGATTATCTAGGATGATCCTTTATGATCATGGAAAAGAGCCGCCAATGTTAATTTAAGCAAAGATTTAAGTTTAAAATTTTGTTCTAATCATCCCATACAATTCGATCATCCTAGATAATCGATACCAATCATGCCTAAATTGATCATGTGGTTAAGGGACTAATTATGGTTAAATTTCCTAATCATATCATCATGGATGATCTGTATATTGTCCTGGATGATGTTTGCCGATATACTTGATTTTTCTAAATTGGTCAGGATGAAATAGCATAATTTCTCTTCTAATCATCTCTGACAATCCACAATATCATCCTAGATGATCTGTATATTTTTGTACTGATCATCCTAGACTATCCTAATATCGTTCAGGACTATCAGGTTAAATTATGCACATCGTACTGGATGATCATGCGATTGTCTAAGATGATTTTTGGCATTAAAATTAAGTTTTTAGGGTTTTCTAAAGCCCTCTTTTCAAGCGCATCATACGAGATGATCTTAAGATCATCTTGGATAATATTTTGCACCGAAATTGAGTTTTTAGGTTTTTTAGAAGTGCTCTTTTTAGGCACATCGTATGGGACAATTCTTTGCTAAATACTTGATTTTAAGGGTTTTTAAAGCCCTCTATTTAAGCTTTATCAAGGCACTAGATATGTGTCTTTGATAGCCATTGAGGCTTCCTTTCTTTTGGAGAAAACTTGAAGAGATAGCTTGAAAGGGAGAGATGAAAGGGTGGAGTTTGAGAGAGGAAGAAGATCCTTGGATGGGGTTTCAAGGGAGTGTGGACGGGATTTCATACAGTTGCTCCGGAAAACTTGCACCTTAGTACCACCGGATTCAAGGCTTGTCTTGAGGGAAGTTTTGGGAAGAAGAAGATCTCTTTGGTGTCAAAGGGCCCGGCTACTCAACCGCACCGGGGAAGATGAAAGTGATTTTGTAAGGGCTTCTCCGCCTAACTGTGAGGGCTAAAGGAGAGACACTGAGTTTAGTGCAATACTCGGAGGGTGCCTCTGAGGAGTTGACGCAGGTCAAGTTTTGATCGAACCACTATAAATTTGATGTGTGCTTTCCTTTATTATTTTCACATTTAATTTTTGCACTTTATTTTTCTTTGTGATGAATTTTGGTTTGGTTTGAGTTTGTGTTTTTGATTTAAAGAATTTTTGAAAAACCAATTCACCCCCCTCCCCTCTTGGTTATCCTTGGGCTAGTTCATAAGGTCTTAACATCCCTAACAAACTTTCTAGTGCCATTAGAGCACTTTCAAAAATATGTAAATGAGACAAATTTGGTGTTTTCCCTTTAAGAAATTCATAGGGTGTTTTGTTCTATTTTGATCTAATATTCACCCTATTCATAATATAATAAGCTATACTAACCACTTCAGCCGAAAAATATTTTGGAAGTGAGTATTTTGCCAACATGGCTCTAGCAGCTTCAATGAATATTCTGTTCTTTCTTTATACTACCCCATTTTGCTGAGGGATCCTAGGTGCTGAAAAATTATGATCAATCCCTTTATCTTTACAAAAATTTTCAAAATTTTTATTTTTAAATTCACCTTCATGATCACTTTGAATTGATAAAATCTCACACCTTAATTTCCGCTGAATCGAAGTGCAAAAAATTTTAAATTCATCAAATGATTCACTGTTTTAAAATAAAAATTTAACCCAAGTGAATCTTATTAAATCATCAACAATCACAAGTCCAAACACTTTACCTTCTAGACTTACAGTGCTAACTAGTCCAAAAAGATCCATGTGAAATATTTCCAAAGGTTTGTTAGTTCTAAGATCTTTAATGGAATGAAAAAAGGACTTCACCTATTTTATTAATTGACATGCATTACACAGGTGATCTTTAGTAAAGTTTAGTTTTGGTATTCCTCTAACAAGTTCTTTTTGAATAATTTTCCTAAGATTTTTCATGCTAGCATGACAAAGTCTTATATGCTATAACCATAATTTAATATAAAAATAATTATAAGATTTAATACAATTCAAATTAAGCATGTATATATTATTTATCCTTTTTCTATGCAATACATCAATTCCATTTTGGCTTAATATACAAATAGCGGGAAAATTTTTACACTATAACCCTTATCACATAGCTAACTAATACTCAATAAATTGTACTTTAAGCCTTCTACCAATAGAATATTTTCAATGAAAAATTGTTCATGTTTTTAATCATACCTGTGCCTACCACTTTTCTAAAGGTATTATCTCCCAGTGTAACCTTGTTTCCATTTATGTCTTCAAACGATATGAATTATTTAGTGTCTCTAATCATATGCTTTGAACATTCATTGTCCAGGTACTAAATGCTATCACGAGATCTTGTATGAGAGAATTTCTATAAAATAATCAAACATTAATCTTGGGAATCCAAATAAGCTTGGGTTCTCCTCTTAGAAAAATTAATTTAGATGCATGTTTGACATGTTTTATTTTGTGCATCTTTAGTCTCCACACTAGATATGATTTATTACGAATTGTGCAAGTGTGAGATACATGTCCAAACATTCCATAAGAAATATATTTTACTCCAGGAAAAGACTTTATCAATCTATGTGTATTATATTATATTTTGCTAGGTTTTAATATTTTTTGCTTCTGATTAGGATTGAAAAATTATTCAGGTGTGGGGTCAATCATATTTTCCTTAAGTGCTTTCAATCTCTCTTTAAACAATGAATTAGTACTTTCTAAAATAACATTATTAACTTTTAAATAGTGCTCTATACTGTCAGATTCATTCATAAATGTTTTAAAATGATTTTTAAGTTCAGTGTGGGATGATTTCAGTAATTCAAGCTTTTTTTTTTTCAATTCATCATATCCATCCAATAGTTTCATATAGTTGCTATCAATCAGTGCATGATCTTTCCTAACGATTTCATGCTCCTTTTATAATTCAAGAAACTCTATATTCAACCAAGCATGCATCTTTTTGAGTTTTCTATATGTTATATGTATTTTCTCAGAAACATCAAATAGTTCTTCATAAGTTAAGTCACATACCTCTTCTTGGTCTGATTGATCAAGCTTATCGGCCATCAAATACAAATTGGTGACTTCTTTCTCTTCCTATGTTTCTGAAGAGTTTGAAGTTGAGTTCATCCAAAATGCTCTCTATAATATCCTCTTTCCCTTCCTCACATTTCTTTCTCCTCGACCTTCTCCTTACTAGGATTGGATTTAAGATTTGGGCATTCAGATTTAATGTGTCCAGGTTTCTTGCATTTATAGCAAATAATATCGTTAGGTGCCTCAGTATTTTTCTTGAACTTACCTTTATTCCACTTTTGATGTCTTATTTGCTTCCTCTTTAAAAAACTCTTGAATTATTTTATCATCAAGACAATGTCATCTTTAACCTCAGGTTGAGAGTCTCTGAGTCGTCCACTTTTAATGTTATGTTCTTTTCTTTCGCTTCTCACCTACATCAATTTGTCTTTTAGTCACTCCTTCCTCGTAAGCAATTAGTGATTCAAGAAGATTGTCAATAGAATAAATATTTAAACCTTTTGATTCAATTATAATAGTGATCTTTGCATCATAAGTAATAGGTAAATAATAAAATATCTTATTTACTTTCTCAACATTCTTTAATTCCCTACCTAAAGCAGACAATGAGGTAACTATTTGAGTGAATCATGTGTACATGTCAGTGATTGATTCATTTACTTTCATACAAAATAATTTATAATCATGTAGTAAAATGTTCAATTTAGATTGTTTCACTTCATTAGTTCCTTCATAGGTGATACAAAGTCTATCTCAAATTTCTTTTCTACTTTTACAGGTTAAGACATGCCTGTAGTCTTCATATCTAGGTGCATAGAAAAAAATGTCCAAATATTTAGCATTTAACTAAGCTAATTCTTTTTCTTATATAGTGCAGTCAATAAATAGTATTCAATTCTAATGCCATCTACAAGTCTAGTTGGCCTAGTATATCCTTCCTATACTAAAATCCACATGCGATAGTCAAGCAATTAAAAAACTTAGACATACTTGTTTTCCACAATTTGAAAGGGATGCTGTAAAATAATAGTGGTCTAGTGATCAAATATCTTTCTGGTGTGTTACAGTTTTTAAAAGTAGCTATAATCATTTTCAAAAAGTTGTCTAAACCTTAATTTTTGAAAGTAGTCTTTGATACCACTTGAAAGTAGACTTAAAGCAATTATCCTATTGCTAATCAATAGGGGGTGAATTGATTATTTTAAAATTCTCTTGGTAGATTAGAAAACAACTTCTAGAAAATTAAATCTCTGATTCTTTAAATATGCAGTTGTTTGAATATTATTTTCATAAAAGATTTTTTAACCAGAAAATATTAAAAAGCGTAAAATAAAAATGCGATAAAAAAATAGAAATTTATAGTGCTTCAATCCAACTAGACCTACGTTCACTCCCTGAAGAAACCCACTTAAGGTATTGCATAATTACCAAACTGAATCTCCTTTTGCTTGCACAGCAAGGTAGAGAAGCCATTACAAATCACCTCTCTTCAACTAATCCCCGATGCAGTAGAGTACCATCTTCTTTTCACACTCTTCAAGGGTCTATAAAGAACAGTCATCCTTTCATACTTTCCAAGTGTTGGCAGATAACTGTTATCCTTTTATACCCTCTTGACATCGATAGAGGACCATCATCCTTTCACACTCTCCAAGTACTGGCAGAGAACTGTCATTAATTTAGACCCTCCTGACATCAACAAAGAATCATCGTCCTTTCACACCAACCTGGTATCGATAGAGTACTGGATCTTCTTGAGAGTGCTCTGATGGCACTCAAAAGTTTGAAAGGGATGTTAAGCGCTAATGAACTAGTCCCAAGTCTAATCAAGAAGGGGGTGAATTGGTATTTTAAAAAATTTTCTCTAAGCAAAAGCAAAAAGTCAAACCAACCCAAAATTCACCATAAAAAAAATAAAGTGCAGAATTTAAATACGAAAAAAAAGCAGTAATAAAGAACGCAAAAATTTATAGTGGTTCGGTCAACTTGACCTACGTCCACTTCCCAGAGGCACCCTCCGAGTATTGCACTAAACTTAGTGTCTCTTCTTTTTCACCCACAGCAAGGCGGAGAAGCCGGTACAAACCTCCTTTCCACCAACCCTGGTGAGGTAGAGAACCCAACTCCTTTTGCTTCCTCCTGAAGCAAGCAGAGAACCCAACTCCTTTATCTTTCTCTTAAAGTAGATAGAGTACCCAACTCATTTTTCTTTCTCCTGAAGCAGGCAATAGACCTCTCTGAAACTCCCAAGGAACCAGGGACGACGATTGGAGAAGATGATGATGGATCCTTGCTTGAAACAACCTTTGTGAAACCCCTCACAAACTCCCCCTCATAAGACCATCTCTCTCTCTCTTGCGTTCCCTCTCCTCATGGCTCTCTCATGCCAGGACAATAGCAAAAGATACTCTCCTGGGTAAAATAAGAGGTCTTATATATAAGATCTTTGGAATAGCTCTTAATTGCAACAAACCGACTTTATCATCAAGGATGATATGAATATCATCTTGTATGATTAGTAAAAATTTAGGTCAATCAGCTAGGACGATTTAAGAAGATCATAAGGTTTTTATTCATATCATCCAGAACAATAGTCTATCATCCTGTACAATTAATACAACTCGTAGTATATGGTTCAGACCATCGCACTCAATGGTTGTCTATATAATAGAAAAATAGCTTGATTGTCCATACAGATCTCACGATTGTCCCTATTGATTAGTTCAAATCCATACATATCATCCAAAACATCGCACTAAATGGATGTTGGCCGATGTTTGATCGTCCACAAACAACTAAGATTTTTGAACTGATCATCCCGGCCAATCCTGCCATCATCCATATGATCGAGAAATCAAACCTTAATTGCTTTTCTTAATTACCAGATTAATTTAGGCATAATTTCACTACATCATCCAGGATGATGTCCTGGATGATGTCCAAAAATAAATGATACCTAAATAAATCTGGCGGCTAATTTCTTCTAATTAGAGCCTATCATCCGACCGATGAAATATTATCCAGAATGATGCACTTAATGATGGTTGCCTTAACTAGGATGTCCTAATTAGGGTTTCTATTTTTAAGTGATTATCCAGGATGATTTTTGGATCGTCCCAAAATGTTGTGACTAAAATAGAAAACTTTAATCAAATAGACATAAATTTTACCCTCTAAGTGTGTGTGTGCAAGGTTACTTAGCAGCAAGAACCACATCATTTACAATTGACTCAAGAAAAGGTAAAAGATTACAAACTGACTCATTCCTAGTCTACACAATCTTAAGCTGGTTCAAATTGCAGTTTGATCTCATGGACCTGAAATGTTAGTATGCAAGGCAATCGTAGAAAAATAAAAGTATTCGTTATCATCAAAATCATATTCCCTGAAGTTAGATTTGAAATAATCTTGCCTGTTTTGATGATGGCTAGCACAAAAATAATTAAAGCTGCTCAAAGAAAGCAAATTAACAAAAATAGTGTGAAACAAGAAATTCAAATTTTACAAAGGAACAATACAGTACAACTAACCAAAAAATAGTACAAACTAGAATAGAATAGCTACTCCCTCTTTTGACATCATAAAAAGGAGGTGAGAAAAATAACACATAAAATAAAAATAGGAGAAGACTAAAATAAGGGGAAAAAATAACATTACAAAAAAAAACTAAAAGAAAGACGACCCCTGATCATCCGAAGGAGAAGGTGGTGGTGTTGGCTGCTGAAAGTAACTGGAAAGAGTGGCAAACTGTTCTCTAAACTAGGCCATATCCTGGTTATGCTAGTGCTGCTAGTGAGCCACGAAAGAGTTAAAGCGAGCAACGTCCTCGATATGTTGCTGCTCCTGTGTAATAATGTATGACTCGAAGTGAGTCTACCACCAGTTGAACTGCTCTACAAGCTGATCCGGCTATGAGTGCTAGCGGAGTGGAGCAAGTGCATGAAAAGGTGTAGGAGCCACCTCCTCCTCTTCTCCCTTAGCTTCCTTGTGCTCCGGGTGGAGATGAGTACTGTGAAGAACATGGAAGGAGTTATTTGAGTAGAAGGCAGGCTGATACTTTGGTGGGGTAGAATATTGGAGGTTGTATTTGGATTCTAGGAAATAGGTAATGATGTGTCCAAAGGCAAGATTGGGCTTCCTCCTATGTCTTGGATCTATAATGCTTGTCAAGTGCTTAATGTATTGAAATATTAGATCAATGGCATTGAACTCATGATGGGCTAAGATATAGAAAGTGGTGATTAAAAGGAGTGGACTGATATGAATGTGATCACCAGCTTTTGAAAGAACTGAAGTATGAAGGACATGTTGGATTATCCTAGAATCTTTGAGTAAGCTGCTAGACTCTCTAACGTGATAAAAGAGATTAGTGTTTCTCAGAAAGTGGTTGGCCAGAGCCCAGTCGTAGTCAGGATCTTGACACAGGATGTAGATTTTGTCTCCTATGGTGGACAGTTGTAGGAGTTCTTGACAGTCTTGGTATATAATTTCGATAAGATGTCTATTCACATAGGACTGAAGAGCAGTAAAGGAGGAATTGATACAAAGGCTAGCAAAAAATTCAAACAGTAACTAAAAGTTGAATGCGATTGTGAGAGTGAGGTTAAAGGTCAGGGAAGTGTGTGCAAACAAATCAAAGATAGGATAGGAGAGAATGTGAGGGTTAACAATCCAGGATATAGTGATCCCAGCTATCTTGTACCTCAGATAAGCGGCTTGGTTGGCCGCCTCAGTGAAGCGAGGTTCCAGATTAACCCTTGAGGAACTACTAGAAGACATGCGGGAGCTCTTTCCACTAGCCATGAACACAAAAATAGAGAGTGCAAGATGTATTTAAGGAAGGTGTGTGAGAAAAAAAGATTTGAAGCCTCGGGTTTTAAAGAATTGGACAGATCATTCATGGACAATTGCATAATCATCCAGGACGATCAGGTGCATTAATTGCATTCAGGATGATTGGTAAAAAAAGGTGGTAAAGTCAACCAGGATGATCAAACATTGTCTAGAATGATAAGACACAGACGTTCATCCCAAGAAGTCAATTTAGACGTCCGTTGAAAAAGAGTATTGTCAAGGATGACTTGGTGGATCATCAGGGATGATATGCAATATTGTATTGTACCGACCAAATTTAAAGCGTGTGCCAAATTTCGCCAGGTGGATTGTCCTGGATGAACAGGTGCATCATCCCGGATGAACACCAATAATTGAGCAGAAAATGTGAAGATCGTCTAAGACAAAGGTAACCGCGCAGGACAATCACAAATAATTGAAGCAGATGACAATTAAATCGTCTAGGACAATATAAAATCTTCTAGGATGATGGAAATTAAAAATTGATATGTGGATGGAGATGATCAGAGAAGGTCCAAAAAAAATAAAAAACAATAGTAAAAATAAGAGTAAAATATGAAAAGACACTAAAAAATGACAAAAGGTCTGAAAAATAAAGTTTTTTTACTATTTTTAATTAATCAAAGCACAAATATGATAAATTCTCCATGTGATTGATTTTAAAGATTTGTAAAACAAATGAGTTAACATCGTCAAAATTTGAAAATAGTAGAATATCTGATCCTGTCAACCCTAGCTCGGACTTCTCTTAGTGCAAAATCGTCTTTCGAAAACAAAAGACCTAACTTAGAAAAACAAATTGGATAAGAAAAAGAGAGCTTTTCAAGACTTGGTTTTAGAAAAATATCTTATAGAATAATATGTTAAAGTAATTTGTAATAATCACGAAATTCAAAATCAAGCCATTGAAAATATCAAGTGACACAAAAATACTTCTAAGTTTTAAAAGTTTGAAGGAGCAGAAAGCTTACTTTTAGTGGCTCATTTTATGCCTCTTATCAATTTGGCGCACTTTGTGCATCTTTTGATTTTTAATACACCTTGTATATTTTTCTTAATTTGGCGTCATTGCGCATCTTTTGATTTAGCGTCATTGGCCTTTTTTTTTTGCAAGCTATATCCCTTTTCAAAAACTCTTAAATACTCTAAGTTATGAGTATATCTTCCAGATATTATAGAAGAAAAACTCACTCTATAATATAAGGAAGAATAAACCAAAAAATAGACTCAAAATCATATGATAAATGTAATGACAAGATTTCAATGAACTTGAAAGTAATATAAAGACTTTAAGCATTATATAAATAAGATAGATTACTGTAGCAAGATAGAAAAGATCTCAAATACAAAGTCTAGTTGTTAATTTGAGATAGACTTTTGTTTAGAAAAGAAAATTACACCACTAAAAGACATTAGAGGGAGGGGAATAATTAACAGAGTCTCTCCCTTTAACTTATTTAAGGATGTTAGACATTGACTACAAATTTCTAAAAATAAAATAAGGCATAAAATATCATTTTAGCCATGACAAAAAAAAAATCGAAGTAAAAACATCAAAGATAAAGATATTACAAAATAAAAGCAAATAACAATCACTACTCAAAAATAAAAATGAACGAACAAAAAATAGCAACAAACTATAAAATAGGATATGTGCAAATTAGAATTTACTAAGAAGCAAGATTATTCAATTAAGAGCCGTGAGCCTCCGTTGTTTAAGTACCACATGCTCTCACGAGTTCTTTGGTGAGAGCCGCCCTACGAAATTATCAAATATTAGATATAGGAACCCAAATAAGTTTGAGTCCCTTCTTATGAAAAGAAAAATGTAATACATGTGTGTTATGCTGTGAATCATGTAATTTGGGTCTCCATACCCAATGTGTACTGTGGTGAACAGTGCAAGTGTGTGAGATGTGCCCTAACACGCCACATGAAAAACATCTAATTCTAGAAAAAGGATTTGCTAATCTGTTAGGATTATAATGCCTCTTGCTAGGTTTTGGTATTAAATCAAGTGTGGGTATTTTCCTATTTTTCTCAAGTACATTCAATTCAACTTTAAACCTCAACTTAGCACTTTCTAAAATATATTGTAACCTCTCAAACAGTGCTCTGTATGGTCGGATTCTTCAATATAAGTTTTAAAATCAGATTCAAGTGAGGTGTTGGATGCTTTCAATGAATCATGCTCAGCAATCAACCCAGAATGCTTTTTATTTAATTCATCAAAACATCAAGTAATGCCATGTGATTGCTATCAATTTGAGTGTGATCTTTACTTAAAATTTTATGCAATTTTTATAAATTTAAAATTTTCAATTTTAGACTAGCATGAGTTTTCTTAAGTTTCTTATATAATGCATGAATGTTCTCACAAACTTCAAGTAATTGTATATAGGTTGGTTCATATACCTCTTCTTGATCAGACTGACCAAGAGGATTACCCATTAAGCATAAGTTTGTTGTCTCCTCTTCAGCTTCAGTCTCAGATGAGTTAGATGCATAATCTGCCTAGAAAGCTTTTTAGAACTGCTTCTTGTCCTTATCTTTTCTGAACTTAGGTTTCTCCTCACTATTCTCCTTACTTGGGTGATCCTTAAGTGTAGGATAATCAGCTTTGACATGTCCAGGCTTTCTGCATTCAAAATAAACAACATCATCAGAACTTTTATAATTTTTGTTATCCTTACCTTTGTTCCATTTGTGATAGTATTTATAATTCTTCCTTAGAAAGATTTTAAATTACCTCATGATTAAGGCAACATCATCACTTTCAAACCCAGAAGAATCAGTGCCCATTTTATTGGCCTTCAGCGCCATAGTTTTCTCCTTTTTTCACTCACCTATATTAAGTTCTCTTTGGTTCACTCCTTGCTCGTAAGCAATGAGTGATCCAAGTAAGTTATCAACCGAATAAATACTCAAATCTTTGGATTCAGTAATTGTAGTGATCTTAGCATCAAAGGAAGAAGGCAAGCATCTTAAAAATTTATTCACGCTTTCATAGTTAGTTAGCTCTCTTCCTAAAGAATGCAATGAAGTGATAATTTGAGTAAACCTAGTATACATGTCAGAAATAAATTCAGTAGGTTTCATATGAAAAAGTTCGTAGTCATGCAAAAAAATATTCAACCAAGATTATTTAACTTTATTGGTTCCTTCATAAGTAATGCACAGTCTATCCCAAATTTCTTTACTAGTTACACAAGCATATCATCTTCTGATTTAAAGCATAGAAAAAGCAATTCAAACATTTCGCATTCAGTTACGCTAAATCTCATTCATCAAAAGACCATTCAGTAAAAGGAAGTTCAGTTTTAATGCCATTAATTTTACGTGACAGAGGTGTATATCCATCCATAACAAGCATCCACATGCAATAATCAATTGATTCTAAAATGTAGACATGCGAGTTTTCAAAAATCAAAAGGAATATTGTCAAACAAAGGTGGTCGTGTAATAAAATAACCTTCCATAGTATTACGATTACCAAATTTAGCCATTGATAAAAATTCAAAAAGTTTTCAAACATAATTTTATGAATCTCGCTCTGTTACCACTTGAGAGTGCTCTGATGGCACTCGAAAGTTTGACAGGGATGTTAAGCCCTAATGAATTAGTCTCAAGGCTAAGTAAGAGGGGGGGGGGGGTAAATTGGTATTTAAAAAAAAATTAGCAAAAACACAAACTCAAACCAACCCAAAATTCATCATAAGGAAAAATAAAGTGAGGAATTTAAATATGGAAAAAGCAGTAATAAAGAATACATAAATTTATAGTGGTTCGGTCAACTCGACCTACGTCTACTCCCTAGAATGCCCTTCAAGTATTGAACTAAAATTAGTGTATATCCTTTTGCTCCCACAACAAAATGGAGAATTATGTACAAACCTCCTTTCCACTAACCCAGGAGAGGCAGAGAACCCAACTTCTTTTGCTTCCTCCTGAAGCAGGCAAAGAACCCAACTTCTTTTGCTTCCTCCTGAAGCAGATCAGATGCTGAAGTAGACCACTCTAGAACCCCCAAGGAACTAGGGATGATGACCGGAGAAGATGAAGATGGATCATTACTTGGAATAATCTTTGTAAAACCCTTCACAAACTCCCCATCATAAGATCTTCTCTCTCTCTCTCTCTCTCTCTCTCTCTCTCTCTCTCTCCCTTACTCTCCCTCTCCTCTTGGCTCTCTCAGGTCAGGACAGCGGCAAAAGATGCCTCTTGGGTAAAATAGAGGTCTTATATAGAAGAGCTTCGGAAGAGATCTAAATTGCAACAAACTGACTTTATGGTCCATGATGATCTGAATATCTTCCTGTATGATTAGTACAAATTTAGTTAAATCAGCCATGAATATTTGTGATGATCAAATGGTTTTTGTTCATATCATCAAGGATGATAGTTCATCATCCTGTACGATAAGTATAAGTCATTGTATATCATCTTGACCATCGCACAGAATGGTTGTTTGGACGATAGAAAAATAAATTGATCGTCCAGGCCAATCTCATAATCATCCCGACCAATTAGTTCAAATCTATGCATATCATCTAGAGCATTGTACGAAGTAAAAGCTGGCTGATGTTTGATCATCAAGGAATAATTAATGTTTGTGAACTGATCGTCCCGGCCATTCTTACGATCGTCTAGGATGATATGATCGAGCAATCAAACCTTAATTGCTTTTCTTAATTATCGGATTAATTTAGGCATAATTTCATTACATCATCCAAGAAGATATCCAAAAATAAATCATACCTAAATAGATCTGGCGGCTGATTCTTTCTAATTTGAGCCTATCATCCTAGTCAATGAAATATCATCCAGGACAATGAGCATAATGAAGGCTGCCTTAACCAGGATGCCATAATTAGGGTTTCTATTTTTAACTGATCGTCCAGGATAATTTTTGGATCATCCTGGACGATGTGATTAAAATAAAAAACTTTAATCAAATAGACAAACATTTTTTCCTCCAAGTGTGTGTGTGTGTGTGCAAGGTCACATGGCATCAGAAACCACATCATTTATAATTGACTCAAGAAAAGGTAAAAGATTACAAACTGACTCATTTCTAGTCTACCCAATTTTGAGCTGGTTTAAATAGTAGTTTGATCTCGTAGACCTAAAATGTTAGTAGACAAATCAATTAAATAAAAATAGAAGTGTTTGCTATCATCAAAATCATATTCCTTGAAGTTAGATTCTCAACACTTCTCCTTTAATCTTCTCGAGTAACTTCAAAGAAGTAAGGAAGAGATTCAAAAAAACTATTAAAGAAATCCTTACCTTTGGGCAACCTTGTGAACCCTTCACAAATTCCACTTGCATGATCTCTTTCCACACTCTTAACACTCTCCCAAAGCACTCTCACACTTGCTCTTAAAGAAAAATGAAGATGTATTCATTCCAATCCAGTTTTAAGGACCTTATATATGAAAGACATGAAAAACCATCCTGAAAACTAAAATTTTCAATTTTGATCGTTCATGGTCGTACACTACTATCGAAGATCATTCATATAAATAATTCAAAATTTTCTTATAAGATCCAGTAGAAACCAATTTCATAATTTGATTGACCTACATATGAACTGACATCGTATAGTATGATTAGTTCAAAATTGAACAAATTCATCGGTACAATTCAGTATGAACCAATTTCATACTCTGGATAATGTACTGTATAAACCACAATCGTACATTATGATATGCTTTAATCAAACCATGTTTCATCTAATAAGAAAATGGATGAGTCCATTTTATACTCTAGAGTCATTTTCATGATCCTAGGATTGTGTAGTACAAACAATTCAAAAAATTTACTTGTTTGTATTGATGAAAAGATATGCAACCATTTTGTACTATGGACATCATGTGTATGAACCTATACAAAGGTTTAAAAAATTAGATGTTTGCTGTGACAAACTTGTATGTATCTATTTCGTACTATATAAGTCATCTATATGAAGGAAACTTTATACAGTACAAATAAAACTTAGAAAACTTTCCTAGAATGGTTCGATTAACTGCTTTATGAAGGAGCACTCACATCAAATCATCTTGTACCATTCAAAATCATAAAGTATGATTATTTTTTTAAAATAACAAATTTTTACACTCCCCAATGTGTGTGCATGGTTACCGAATTACAATCACACTCTCTCAGACTAAATAAAAGTATAAAAAGTATAGACTCAAATTATAATAAATCATAATCTAATCTATCTTAAAGTCTTCAGCAGTCCGGAGTATAAAATCCCTGAAATGTTAGTACACCCAAATAACAAAAGCAATATTTTTAATATGTTAGCAGAAGTAGTAATCAATACAATAATATTTGGAATCATCAAAAACACAGAGAATATTAAAATATAGTTATGAAAACTAAGTTGCAACATGTCCTTCGATGCAATAGTACAAAAACTTGAAATTCAAGTTGATTCCATTCTAATTAAGCAAGCTCCTCGATACATACATCTAGAGATTGAACAGTACGTTAATTCAAAAGAAAAAGGTCTAATTTGAATATGCATTGGCTATTGAGATGTGAATAAGGCATGTCCCAAAGTTAAGTTTTCCTTATCTATATCCAAACTCATGGTGGATATTTCCTTTTCTCATGTTGTTTTCTTCTTTATGGATAGCTCATCTAGATATAAAAAAGTCAAGATAGCCAGAGAAGATGAGAGAGAAACTACACTTAGAACCCTTATAAGGAACTTTTATTTTAAGGTGATGTCAATTGGCCTGAAAAATATTGGCTTAACCGACTAGCGGGCCATAACCCAAATCTTTGAGGAACTCATTCATAATCAAGTAGAGTGCTATATCGATGAATTGGTCATTAAAAGTGAAGTTAAAGAAGCTCACCTATATGAATTAAGATTTATTTTTAAGCTGTTGCACCACTACGATTTCAAAATGAATCCCTTGAAGTGTACTTTCAGTATTACTTCTGTAATTTTTTTGGGTTTTATAGTGAGGCATCGTGAAATCAAAATTAATCCTGCTAAGATCAAAGTTATCTTAAGTATGTCACCTCCTAAAAACTTCACTCGGTTAAGGTCCCTTCCAGGTAGATTAAATATATAAGAAGGTTCATTCCAATTTCCTAGAAGATGTAATCCTTTTTTTAACCTAGCTAAAAGGGACTCTAAATTCATATGAACTGAGAAATATCAAAATTCCTTCTAGATTATTAAATAATATCTTACAAATCCCTCAATCTTGGAAACACCTGTTCTAGGGAAACCACTTATCATCTACACTGTGGCCTTATATGAGTCATTGTGTGCTCTATTGGCTCAAGTTAATGAAGTGGGCGAGGAAAATGCTCTCTACTATCTATGCCGATGACTCATTCTAAAAAACAAGCCTTCTTACTCACAACTCCATCCACTAGTTGGTAAGATATTAATATTTTAAGTGTAAAATGTATTTTAAAATTGCTCTAAATCCTCAATATAATGAGCCCCCAAACTCTAGGCATTGAAGGATTATGATACTAAGAGCTTAAGTTTTAAATTTTGTTAAATTTGGAGGAGCATTTTGATAGTTATGATCAAACAAAGTTTTAGTTCAATTTGAACTAAAATCATTCTTCTAACCTGAGCCTTCAAATCATCTAATCGAATGGAATAAATTAGAACCACGAGTGTGATAGCTTTAGGGTTCGAATGCAGGTTCTTCACTGAATGACATGGAAAATGAGGCAACTTCAAGATGCTCTGATCTAACCAGACCAGATTAGATGGCTCACATCCATTACCTACATGGATAGCTGGCATGCCAAGGCTTGATATGTGCCCTTCCATGCATCAAACGTTAGTGGCAGTCTAATGAGTGTAAATAATGTTATGTTTTATATGTCAAATTATGAGTGAAACAATTTTGATTTAGTTATGTTTGTGCATGAAAATACAGAAATGCACAAAAATTTAAATTATGATACAACTCCATGGTGTTGGACACTACACCACTCTGATATCATCATTGACATCACCGAAACACCCAATATGAAAATTATGGCACCTAGTCACTATTTAACAGCATCACAACATCAGAGAATTTAGCACTATAAAGCTCAATCCTTGTCTGCACAGCATCATGTGCTAATTTATAAAGCCACTAAGTCAAGGGGAGCGCCATGTTGATGCAAAAATGCTCAATCGTCAACATCAAAGTAGTGTTATAGTTGTAATGGCTCAGGACAAGATATGCTAGAGAAACAATGTGTCTATTCATTAAAAATGGGTCCACCTAAGCAAGCACCACATTAGAGTAAATACTTTAACACTATGTCATTAATTTATTTTAATGCAAGTGTCTCGAGCTAGAATCCATTTTTTGTGTTTTTCACTGCAAGAAAATCATCTATTACCGGTGGAATTTTCTGGCAGAAATTGATCATTTTCTTGTGGTTTTCGAATTTACATGCAATTTTCTGACGGAAAAAATTCCGTCGGTAAAACCTGCATAGGAAAATAATTTCAGGCGGCTTTTTGTGGCGGAAAATAATTTGGGCTACTTTCCGACAGAATTAAACCACCTATAAATTAAAAAAATAATAATGAAAAAAAAAATAGTTTCATAGGACCCCGCCAGCCCCAGCCCCTCCCAGAACCCTTCCCGTGCCCACGATGCCCGCCAGCCAGCCCGAAACCCTTTCCGCGCTCGCAAGCCCGCGGCCCGCCTGTGCTAGCCTGCTCCCGTGCCCGCGCATGTGTGCCCCAGTCTGCCCACATGTGCCAACCTGCTCCTGCACCCACTCCCTCGCATGCGTGCGCCAGCCCGCCTGCTCCCACAACTGTCTGCCCCGATAATCAAATTGCATACCTCTTCACCCGTAGCCTCCCACCCACGCGCAAGTCTGACCAATGCACTGTCCTACAAAATGTCCAAAATCATGTATTTTTTTATTTATATTAAAACATATTGAATATTACAATTAAAACTAGTTTATTTAAGATTATTATTTTAATTGATAATGAAAATAAATTAGTTAAGTAATAATTAATTAAAATATGTTATTAAATTAATAAAAAAATTATTAAATTAATAATTAATTAAAATAAACTATAAAATTATTAAAGAATTAAATTATGAATAAATTATATTTTTCTAAGATTTTTATATTCCATCGGAAATGTCGCCTGAAAAGCCGCCGAAAAAATATCCATCGGAAAAGCCGCCGGAAAATCTGCTAGAAAATTTGTCAAAAAATTTTCTAATAAAATCATCAGAAATCCACCAGAAAGTTCACCGATAATTTGCGATTTTCCTATAGTGTTTCTATAAATAAATCATTTGTAATGTTAGTAAAAGAATTCAGTAACTTAGTTAATTTTAGTCTTCATAGTGCTTCTCTATATTTTCTTGAATGACAACTGAGGGAATTTAGGGAGCAATAGATCCACTTCATAAGAGTGTTTAGTCAATGTTTATGAAAGCAATGTTGTAAGTTAAAGGAGTGTAGGGAAGATCATTGAACCCATCTGGTCATGCTAGCATTGGAGGTTCTCAAAAAAAAAAAAATTTCTTATAAAGTACCCAAATATTGAAGAGAGATTGCCTACACATCCTTTTGAGGTGAGTTTTAAGCATTACAGATTGAGTATTTTGAAAGTGTCTAACTGTTTTAAAAGATTTGTATTCATCATTAATCAACTAAGAGTTGTCAGAAAAAATTCTATGCTCATTAGAAGAAAAGTTTCATTATTACATGATGATAATAAAACATTGTGAAGACCTGAATGCTATGAATTTAATAAGTTTATGAGTTCATAATAAACTAATAAATTAAAAATTTATTATTTTCAATTCTCTTCTATCTAATTCATCTAATGTTTGTTGTTGAGCACAGAGAGATATTATATAATTAAGTTTGAGAGAGATCATTGCAATCTCAAATCTTTTGCTTTTTAAGAAGGTATGGATTAGCTGATGGGCCACACAAGTGATCTCATACTTGGAGTAGTAGAATTGGGTGTAGTGTTTCTCCATCACCCATTAAGAAGAGGTTCTTTAGGCTAATGGTGGCCGATAAAGTGAGTATTAAATCTTTTTGTTAGAGATCTCAATATACGTGCATAGGTTTTATTGCCAAAAAAAACATAAAAATTGGATTGTGCCACCTTGTTCTCTTTACTTTATTCAACATCTTTACTCTTTATAATAGTTTATTTCATGCGCTATGAATGATGATTTTAATGATCATAATGTTATCTCTTATTTATGAGTCTCTATATTTCATGTTACTTGTATTATGTAGCAATTAATCCATTACTAAATTATTGGTCTCGGTCTACGTAATATTCAGAGACAACTTAAATTTTAGCTTGTGGACTGGACTTTTTCAAAGCATAAGGAATAGTTTAAGGGGTTTTTGATTGGTTTAAAAAGGAATGCGGTGTAAAAGAAATGTAAGGTAAAAAGAATACAGTGTAAAAGTAATACTTGGATGAGTGTAAGTAAATTATGTTGAATAATTTTTTTTGTTTAACTCAAAGCCAAATTAATATAGTGTAAAATACAAATATGGTGGCGGTTGGCTGGTGGTGTTGGAAGGTGGCTAAGGGTGGCGACGACTAGTGGAGGCAGGTGGTAGATTGTGGCAGCCGGTGGTAGTGGTCAAGCTAGCTTACTTGAGGTGTAAACATTTCTCGCTCAAAATTAGGCGAGAACTGTTTACCTCAAAAATGACCTAAATTGTTTTATACTATACTGATTATACTTTACTTGGCATTTTTTTTCACCCAACCAAACTCCCATTTTACTTCCAACCAAATAACCCCTAAATGGAATCAATTTTGTTGGATGTAGAAATGGTGGCATGTACGGTGACTAGACTTCCATTTGCTTTGACATATTAAATTAGAAAAATATGGCTTAGTTGTCTGAAAAATTTTCTCAATTAAGATTTTTCTTTTACTGTTAGAGGCAACCCTAGAGTTATAGTTTTCTTTACTAAATATAATGAAAAAATTAAAGTGAAAAAAATATAATGATGAAATAATATATTTTGCATTTTAATTAAATAAATTTAAAATTTTAATCCTTGTTTACTAGATAAATTTTATCTTTTTTTTTCATGAAAGACTATTTAAGATTATTTGATTCTCCTCATAGAATGATCAAAAATAAGATGCTCTCTAGTTTCAAAATAATAATAATAATTAATTGTAAATAAATTGATTGTTATTGTAATTTATCTTTGAGGAAATTTATAATGAGCCATGGAACTAGATGATATAGCAATTTCATGAATAATAAAAATTAGAGAATTGAAAACTATTATATGCTTTAATTGCTTGATGCCTTTCTCCATAACTTTGTTTATTGATTACATATGTTGTACTGCGAAAATAAGGGTTCAAATGATTCAAGTTGAGCTGAGCATCAACTTAATTGAGCTAAGTTTGTTTATTCTTAATGAGCTCAAGGTTGGGTCATTAAAAAATTTAGAGACTTGAGCTTGGCTCAATTCTAGGAGCTTATTTAGAAAGCTCAAGTTTGAGTTGATTGTTGAGCTCGATTTCTTAGTTTTAAATTAAAATTTTTTGTTTTTGTAAGAGTTTTTATTTTTAATATAGAATTAATTTTAAAAAGTTTAAATTTATTATTTAATGCAATTTAAATTGATTTTTAAATATTTTTTAAGTAAATTCGCATGCTCAATGAGCTTATCAGCTGAGTAAGGCTAAGTTCAAGCTTGAGCTCATTTAATACACGAACTCAGGTATAGGCTCTAACTAAAACTCATAGAAAACTCAACTCATAAGCTTGTTAACTAGTCATGCTCAAGCCAAATCGACTCACTTATACCCCCCTACATGAATGCAATTGTAAAGCTCTTCAAAACAAAGCCCAAGTGTTTAATTTACAACTTTCTTACTACTTTGCTTTTTTTTTTAGAATGAAGTAATAGTTTCTATTTGTCTACAATATTTTCATTGATTTGAAGAAATTTATGTGCGAGGGAGCTTTTTATTATGACAACTTCTTAAAAAATTATTTCTCCCGCATCAACTTTGAACCACCTTTAAAATGCTATAGCCATTTCAGACATACCCCTAGCCTTTAAATTTAAGCAAATCATGCATTAGATCCTTGCATCCAAAAACCTCTGAATGACTTAATTTAAATTTTATACAACCTAGAATATATTAGTTATCATTAAAGCAAGCACATCATCTCATTAGCTCATGCGTCCAACATATACTATCCCTCAGTGCCTTAAAGATATCTAAATAAAATCGAAGAGATATATTACTAGATTGATATCATCAATAAGAAATATATTAGAAAATCTACATAAATTTTTTATCCAAATAAAATGTTTTAAAATAGATTTAGGAACAAATAAATATAATAACAACACTGAAGGATTCAATTGACAAAAATATTAAAAAAGTTAATTAATCCTCCAAAATTTCCTAATGAATGGTTGAGATGCATGACCTTCACAATCCTTTCATGATTGGTTGAGACATTAGCATTGCGAGGTTGACCAGAAGGAACAAAAGGGGTTGGGGGCATCTCCAAACTCTGAAAGTTTGTTGTGAACATTTGAATAACTTTATTCATTGATGGATGCTCTGTTGGATTCCACTGTACACACCAAAGTGCAATTATGGCAAGCCTTTTCATAATTTCTTCATTTCTCTCCATTTCCATAGTTAATCATCGATTGTTGTTATGGATCAACTTATTGTATATCAACTCTAGAAAATAAATTTCACTGTGGTTCCCAATTGTAGGATCAATATTTTTCCTCCTTCCGATCATTTCTAACATAAGCATTCCAGAACTATATACATATGATTTATGAGAGAAAAATCCAAAGTTTCTAGAGTAGACCTCTGGTGCTATGTATCCCATAGTGCCTCTTGCAGTGCTTATTGTCACAATGCTTTGATCCAAAGTTTCTAGAGCAGGCCTTTGGTGCTATGTATCTTATAGTGCCTCTAGAAGTCTGCACCGCTTATATATATAAAAAAGTTTACATATATTTATGTTCTAAGAAGAGTTATCTAGTGATATTTAATATTTTTTTTCCATTGAGGAACACATGTATATTGATCGAGTATGCCAGATTAGAAGTGAAACATATAAGATGCAAAGAGAAAAGAAATCAAATTAACTCATCAAAGTCATTATGAAGCATATATATATATATATATATATATATATATATATATATATATATATATATATATATATATATATATATATATATATATATATATATATATATATATATATATATATATATATGCCAACACCTTGATAAGGGTTTAAGTTGTAACAACCCACAATAGAACTACACTTCACTGCAGAGTGCAACAATAATAATCATAACATTTCCATCATTTACCTCTGAACTCTTTTGAATTCATTTCAGATTTAAATAAAAGATCATATAACATCATTCGGAATAATAAAGGAAGCATCTAATAATTCCCCAAATTTCATCACATCAAAGACTTTGTACAGAGCCATTTAGGAAATCCAAAACAATTCAAAGTAAATCAACATTAAAACTTCTTTACTAACCTTAAGAGTAGATTTTAACTTTTAAATAAACATTAAAAAAAACTTAAATACTTGCGTATCAAACTTCTTCCACTTTTCCTTTCCCTTTTCCTGTAAAAACATCCAGTAAAAGATAACTGGTAAGCTATGAGGCCCCGTAAGTTATGAACCTGAAAATAGTATTAAACTTGCATGTTAAAATTTTAAAATAATAAAAATGAATGAAAATAAACTACTAGAGATACTACAAATATTTCATTTGGCATTACCTTTAACTGTTATCTTATATCCATACTGAATATCAATTTTTGTCATCAAAAGATTTGGCTATTCTTTCATAAATAAATTCAATGAAGCCCAGTAAAATCTGGCATTATCGTTTTTGAATTCCATAGAGGTCCCTTTTGCCTGTTATGCAGGTATCATTTCTTTTGGGGTCCCTTTTTCTCCACTTACAAGGTAGTTATATATTTGAGAACCCTTTTGTCCCAACTATCCTTGTAAATCATACATCATATATATATAGCCAAACTTTATGTTAAACTGATATTCAATATACTTTATGACATAACTCAAGCTTGCAATGTTGCTTTCATAAAGATCTTTATATGCTACTCATTTGTATAATGAAATAGTGTATCATATGTTAAGAATGGAGATTCTTTCCAAAATATTTCCAACTAGCAAAATCTTTAATGAAACATAAGAACTCTTATTTGAAACTCTCATGATGCAAATATATAAGAGGTCTTTCATATATGGAAACCAGGTAGGAATATCCTTTAGCTAGAGAATTACTTGTAATGCATATTTTTCTTGCATTCATTCAAATACCAATATACAATGTAAAATTAACAAGAATTACATTTAAAACTTTAATTTGCATTACTTACCTTCTAGACGGTCTGCTTCTTCGATACCTTTACTTCTTATTCTTCTTCTATAATAAGTCACTTCAAAGCCTCCTCTTTGCATAAGACTATATAATTGATATCACCCTAAATTATAATTTGCATAAGAACCTTACTAGATAGAATTAGTATAAAAGATAAGGAAAATGTAGAATTCTTACTTTTTTCTATCTTCTATGATTTAGTCTTCTTCAATTCTAACTTCCTAGAATACCACTCAAAATCTCTATTACTTCATTTTAATTTTTCTACTGGTTTTTTTCTTCTACACCAAAAAATTATATCACGCGATGAAACATTACTTACAATTTATTCCCTCAATGAAGATTCTTTCAAAAGATCAAATCTCTTTAAATACTTTTGCTGAATTCTAGATGACTAATGCAAAAATTTCATGTTACCTGTACTCTACTATCGTTTCTGTGCTTTTTGCTGACAGGAGAATTGGTTATACTCTCACTATTGATAGGCGAAATTTTGTCTATCCTGTGACTTGCGAATTGTTACAGTTCGCAGATGGCATCTCTCTCCGCCAAGCAATTCTCCGCCTAATGCTACAGTCCCGGGAAAAGTCTTCCGCTGAAATGCCTTCAGTTTCTCTACATAGCCAATGGTGGAAATAGGGATTTTCAGAATTGCTTGTGAAATAACTTCACTGCACTGAATTCCTTCCCAAAAATATTCCAAAGGTTCTCCACGGGAATGCAGATAAAGCCAATGGGAAGTGGGTCCCACTTATAACTGCTTACATCCAAAAGCCTCTTCTGAATTTCCTTTCTCTTCACTGAACCGTGAACTGACTTTCTTTTTACTTGGCTTGCGGGAAACTGATCGTATAAAGATCAGTGAATAAGGGGATAAGAGCTGCTCTCTCTCACATCCTTTCACTATAAACAAGCATCTATCCAGATACATTCAAAATAATATTTCTTAACAATAATATTCCTTAACATTATCATTATTTAATTTTTTTTCAGTAATATTATTACTGATAATACAATAAAACTTTAATTTGAATTGACGGATTACTTACCTTAATTAGGATATTACACAAGTTCCTCATTTAAAGTACGATTGATATGATCATTTTGAATCCTCACTTTGAAAATATACTAACCAACCCACTTCTTATCAAGATTTCTAGCCCACTCATAGAAATTTGTTAAAGTGATCCTAAAATGACAATTGGTTCTCTCATGATTACATAAGTGACCTGAGAAGAACCTTTATTTATTCAATCTATGCTTTCAATATATTTTCCTTAAGCTATCTTAAGGAAGACCACTTTCATCTTCAACCATGCTTGTTTAATGGACAAAAAAAATGGCATGGGCATTTAACTTTTTGATCAATTATTTATAAGTGTAATGGGCTTGATTATGAGAATTATTCCAATAAGTTTATAGGCATTGATTTTACACAAGATACAATCAATCTTAAACACTTCAATATGCCCTAGAATTTATAAGATCATTTGTTGATTATCTAACCAAACTTCCTATAAAAGGTTTAAACCATCAAATCATAAATGATTTGACCATAAAGGTTTAACATGCTTATTATCGACCTGATTAAGACTCTTGACTTGGCTTGATATTCTAGCTATACATATTTACCTAGTATTCCTACAAACATAGTTACTTTCATTAGTTGAGTCTACAGCTAATTCAATAATATCCTTTTGATTGTGCTTTTCACTCCTCCTGCCTAGTAAAATCATGTTATTTAATTTGACAGTATTACTTGTCCTCTTAACTATATTATTTTGGCTAAAATAATTCTTTATTTGGTCTTATTCTTTTAACTGTACAAGTCCCTAACACAATTATGCTTTGTGGCTATATTCATCTTTATACCTTAATATGATATTGCTAATTTTTTTGGATCTCTCTAATTTAGTCATGCTATTTTACCTAAATTGATCATTAGTGTAGTACTAATTATACTATCCTACTATTGGTCATACACTCGTGATTAGATCTCATTGATGTAATCAAAATCTTTTGACCAAGCCAACCCTTGGTTTTTTCATGCACCATTGGCTAGGCCACAACAAGAAAATCGGCTGATACCTGTGGCTAAAATTCATTGGGAATCATAAAAATCCACCAGAAACTATGCATTTCCGGCGACAATTCAGTCAATGATAAATCGTGCATCAAAATCCTTATTACAGGCGGAAACTTTCCACTGGAATGGTTTCCAGCAGATTTACCAGAGGAATATGGTGGTATTATTTGTCATTTAAGAGTCATTATTACAGGTGGTTTATCCGCTTAAAATTATAGTTAAAACTTTTTGTCGTAAATTCCAGCAGATAACTCATCGGAAAAGTTTATCGGACACAAGCCAACCAAAATTTTTGACGGGTTTTTTGTCGGAAGTTCCTTTGGAATATTTCTTCTAGAAATACAATACATTTTCAACGTATCTCCATTTATGGATGATATTTCGCCAAAAACCCGCCGCAAACCTGTAGCATAAAAATAACACATAAATCATATTCATTCAAACATTGAACATAAACAAATAATTTAACACACCAACTGTGGAATGAAAATAGGGCTTTCTTCAACGGGATCTAGAGAAAATTCTGACGAAAATATTTTGTTGGGTTTAAGTAAGCAAGAAGATTATCTACCAAAAGTTTTGCTAATAATTTTTGGCATATTTTTTGCCAAAAAAATACAGCTGGTTTTACTAAAATAGACGATTATTTCGCCGAATTTTTCATCTGTAATTTCTAGTTGAATTTCTGCTAGAAAACCCGCCGCTAAGTTACAAGCAAAATATCTACCGGTTACACCACGCTTCTACTGGCGGATCTAGTTCCACCAAAAATTTTGTTCGTAACCTAAGGTTTTGCATTAGTGGGCATTGTCATGGCCATATTACTCTAGCTAAGTCCTTTCCATGGTAAAATTATACTCTTTTTTTTTTTTTGAATGTCGACGAAAGAGTGATTGAGTTCAAAAACAAAAGGATATTATTCCTTTATTATTATTATTATTATTATTATTAATATTATTATTTATTTTATTTTATTATTGTTATTCTAGTTATATTATCAAGAAAAAGAAAATGAAATTGGATAAACAAGAAATGAAAAAAAAAAATTTCTATGAATTGGGCTCTTAATCTCTGAAATATATATTCTTTATTCATTTTTATTTTTATACAGATTTTACCTTTTAAATTATCATTATGCAGCTTACGTCATAGTTAAGTATAAAAGTGTATAAAAACTTTCATTTGAAGCAATTAAGTACATGAAGTCTACCGAGGAATAAAATTTCCTGCTCTTGAAGCAGTCAAACTTGGCTGCTTGAATAGTCTATCAAAAATAAAAAATTCCGGGCCAATTAAAAATTAGCAAAATTAATGGTAGAATTCAATTGGCTTCTAAAAGCCAAAAGTATCATTGCCTTCCCATCATATTATACAACCATTCAATTATTTAAACTTAGATGGAGAAGCCTCCTCACTTGAAAGAGGGACAAGTACGAGAAGCTCATCGGATGGCATCACTTTTCAATTTGTTTTTTTGTTTGATTTTCTTCTCTTTCTCTGAAATAACCATGAGCCATGGCAAAAGAAGTTGCTCATCATCTTGCGGAAGCCTCCAAAACATCAAGTATCCTTTCCACCTGAGAGGTGATCCAACTGAATGTGGCGGTTCTGATTTTGAACTCAATTGCGAAGGCAACAATACAATATTGGAGATCCACCAAAGCAAGTATTATGTCAAAGATATATCATATCATGATTCTACAATTACACTTGTTGATGTTAATTTGGCACATGGCAACTGCAATCTTCCAAATGGATCAATATATCCAGATGAGTATAACGAAACATTCTGGGTTGATCAGGTGGATTTTGGTTTACAAGGTCAAGCCACATTTATTAACTGCTTAGTAAAGATCAACAATCCAAATTATGAAATTGTGCCTTGTCTCAGCAATAACAACTCAACCATCTATGTGCTATTTAATGCTTATGATGTTGGGTTTGTCGAAGTAAATTGCCAATTTCTATTCACAGTTCCTATGATCCAAAACACAGTTCCTATGATCCAAAACGTTGATCAACTTAGTATGTTAGATCAACTAAAACAAGGTTTTAGGCTGAATTGGCGTCCTTTTATTAATTCAATGACAGATGCAATTCACATTTGTGCTAAAACTGCGGGACAGTAAGTATGTAGACTATTACACATACAAAATTTCTATTATCCATCTTTTAATCTTTATTTCCTAATTGCAGTATCGATTTTATTCAGAGGGAATCAACAAATGTTCTTAATGGAGAAAAAGTCATGTCCATATATGATGTGATAAGTCCTTTCCAATTTGAAGTTGATTTCTTGGCATGTCTCCATGAAAAACAATACCACCATTCAATATTAACTTTCTATGCAGCATCAGTAATTATTATAGTATTGGACATAACACTCCTAATATTAGGTAGGAATATGTTTTTGAATAAAACTTGGAATTATTTGTAAAATGCTAATGGCAGTTAAATTTCATTCTTGCAGTTTTGTTAATGATTGGAAGGTTTCTATTTTCACCGTTATGTGTTCTTTCATTCCTTGCATACAACTTATTCAAGCTTATCAAGCCTGTTGATAACATTGAGAGGTTTTTGCAAAATCAAAATGCCCTCTCACCATCAAGATATTCATACAATTATATTATCACAATTACAAGCAACTTCAAAGAGAAGTTAGGACAAGGAGGATTTGGGTCCGTCTATAAAGGAAGGCTCCCTGGTGGTTATTTGGTTGCTGTGAAGATGTTGCGAAAATCCATGGGTGATGGAGAGGATTTTATTAATGAAGTATCTACTATAGGTAGGATTCATCATGTAAATGTAGTGCAACTTGTTGGATTTTGTGCTGAAGGATCTTATAGAGCTCTGGTTTATGAGTACATGGCTAATGGGTCTCTTGATAAATATATTTTTTTCTTCAAAAAAGGAAAATAGAATCCTTAATATGGACAAGCTTCTTGAGATTGCCCTGTCTGTGGCCAAGGGGCTTCATTACTTACACCAGGGGTGTAATATGGGGATTCTTCATTTTGACATCAAGCCTCATAATATCCTTCTTGATCATAAATTCACACCAAAGATCTCTGATTTTGGCTTAGCAAAGTTGCACCCTAAGGACCATAGTCTTGTCTTCATGAGTGCTGCTAGAGGAACAATTGGATATATTGCACCAGAATTAATATCAAGAAGTTTTGGGACTATTTCTCATAAATCAGATGTATATAGCTTTGGCATGCTTCTAATGGACATGGCTGGTGGGCGTAGGCATAATGACTTGAATGCAGAAAATTCTAGTCAAGTTTACTATCCTTCATGGATTTATGATAAGCTAAATGAGATAGAAATGTCTAAAAACTTTGGCATTTTTGAGATTGATGATTTCGAGAGGAAGCTATGTAAGGTGGGGTTGAGCTGCATTCAGACACGACCTGTGGATCGTCCTTCCATGATTAATGTTGTGGAGATGCTACAAGCTGATGTCGATTCCTTACAATTGCCGCCAAAGCCTTTCTTCTCTTCTTCAGATCCGGTGCCTTCAATAAACATTTCTATGGATTACTCTAAATCTGAACTATCAATTATTTTAGAGAATATGTAATCCATGTGAAAGGTGTATCACTTTTGAGTATGTACCACAAAATTTCATAATGGGTTATTTTTTATAACATTTTTTATATTCTATTAAACCGTGTGTTATATCTAAATGTGATGAGGATTATAACTTACTTTTGTCAAAATCAAAGCAAAGTTGCTGAAAATATGTTATCTTTCCCTAAAATATAAGAACTCGTTAAATGCATAATTTGGCAGAGGTTACTATATTCAAAATTTTTATTTAGGTTATGTTTCCTTTGAAGAAATTGAACGGGTTGAGATGAAAAGAAAACGAAATCATAATCATAAAGAGAATAAAATTAAAATTAACACCCACTTAGTTTGTCGAATAGAAATTTAATCTTGGAACTTTTATATGCAAGTTGTATTGTAGAAATCAGTATCTTAAGAGCGAAGGTATTTTTTTGTTTTGTTTATGCTACAAGTTTCCGGTGGATCCTTTGTGCTAGTATTTTCGGTGGATAATCCACCGGTTTACCCGTCGATAGAATTCCAGCAAAATGGGTCGATGGAATATCCGCCAGTAATTCCGTTGCAACAATTCTGCCGGAAATACTAGCGGATTGAACATCGGAATTTGTTCAAAGAAAATAACGTGTTACATTAATTTTGTTTGCCTGATGATCCACAGAAAATGTAATTTTGGCGGAAAATTCTGCTAATTTAGATTTTCTGATTCGCAAATTATACCATTATATAGATTTCCGCCTGAAATTCGCTGGAAAAGGAACATTTCCTACAGATTTTCCTTGTTAACGGAAGAATTTGTCCGTCACTAACAAGCAATTTTCCTATACTGAAATCAATCAGAAAGTTTTTTTTTTCACCTTTTTCCATTAATTGATTGATGAGAAATTTAGGTTTTCTTTCATGAGAGTTAGACATATTTAAGTCACAATGATATTGTCCATTAATTAAATGTTCCCCAATAATTAAATGCACGTGAATAAAATTTAAAAAAAAAATTATATCATAAAAATTTAATTACTATTTTTATAAAAATATAATATTATGAATTTTATCACTATAAGTAATACTAATTATTAATTATAACAATGAAAAATTTTATACTTTTCTTAAATATGTTTCAAACAAAAAAATAAAATTTTTTTATTTATTTTACTTACCCGAATATTAAATCATACTTGATATCATAATATATAACCTCTAATGCAAAATCTAGCACATAATTTAATATAAGATGATTTAAGGCTTAACATTTCTTATGCAACCAAATATGCAATATAAATTTTGATGAAACAAATTATTATAAAAAAATGAAATTTTTATGAGAAATGATAAATTAATATTAAGATAAACCTTTTTCATCGAAGAAAATAAAATTCAATGCTAATAAATAATTTATGTCATGGTACTAAGAAATAATGACAAAAATTAATGTAAGGGAAAGCTACCCATTTGAGTGAAGATCAATAATTCTCAATAAGAGGGAAAATATATAGTTAAAAATACTATATCAAAAGTTCATACAAAAAACCCTCTCCCAAAATTTAAAAAAATTAATATTCATCAAAATTCTAAAAAGAAAATGATTTACACATCATTAGTTTTTGTTGAAGATAATTTATTTTTATTACATGCTCAAATATCATCTATGAACAACAAATTATCAAAGTTCAACTACAATAAAAAAGAGCCCTAATAGTATACAAATAGCTACAAATAAGCTCCCACTAGCAACATGTATTAAATTAATGGAATCATAAATAAGAAATCTCATAATCACAATTTAAAAAATACCAGACTCGAAAGTTTAAATTTTAAATAAAATTCAATTGAAGAATTCAATTGGAATATCTAACTTTATGCAGCAAGATCACTTTCTATACAAACAAGCTGAATTATAGAGAATAATTTTGGGACATTTAAAGAGAAACAAAAAGAAAAGTAAAAAAAAAGTATCTTACTTGTATTTTATAACCGGCAATGCAAGAAAATGATTGAGTTTGGTGGCTTTTTCCAAAAGAAATCGGCGAATATTTGTCGGAAAATTACATTTCGGCGAATTTTGGACGGAAAGTTTTTTGCCATTTAAACGTGCAGGAAAAAAATAATGGCCAAAATGGAAATTATCACATGAAAAATAAAAAAAATTTCTTGGCAAAAATCATTTTTCCTTTGCTCGAATTCTACCTGCCAACCCATGCTTTCTTGTGCTCGCCCGTGCTCACTAGTAACTACCAGAGGCATGGCCGCCAACCTGCTACCCACCTACCTACGCCCATGCCAACCCAGCTACTCGTGCTAGCCTCTAGCAGCGGCCTGTTCCTACCCGTAAACCCACTACCCACAAGTGTGTTATGGTTCGAATCTACTACTTTAGGAGACTATCTAGCACCCATCCAGTCAGCCACTTGCAAAATCTAATTGAATTATTATTCTTTTTTGTTTAAATTATTTAGCACATTATATTAAAATTAATAATTAATTAAAAAAAAATATTAATATTCTTGTAATATAATGTAGTTTAATTAATTTATTTGCATAGATACATAAATTGATTTTTTATTTTAATTTAAATTTTTGTTAGAAAAATAATTAAATTAAAAATATAATCTTTGCTAATATTTTTTAAATACTCATTAAATATTATTTTTTATTAAATAATATTCAGAACATGATATTTTTTATTTAAGATTATTTTTTAGTAATAATTTTTAAATCCTTAAATTATATATTAAGATTATTTGTTATTAAAGATTATTAAATAATAAAAATTTTAATTCAAAATTCTGGAATTTTTTGCCTCTATTAAAATTATTTAACAAACTTTATGAAATTATACAACAATATTTATTAAATTAGTTAATTTGTAAATTAAAACTAATTAATTTAACATAATAATAATAATTAAAACTATTTATTTAATTTATAAATTTATATTTTCAACAAATTTTAAATTCCGTCATAAATATTCCAACGAAAATTTTCATTGGAAATCCGTGGAAATCTTTTGAAATATTTTACCAGAAATCCATCAGAATTTTAGGTCGAAAACATTGTCAGAATTTTAGGTCGAAAACATTGTCAGTACTTTGTCTTTTTCCTATATTGTGGAGATGTTAGTTTCACTTTCAATGAAATTTCGGTCAAAATTTTTGTCATTCTTGCTTCTTTGGGCTATAGAGCATTTGCTTTTATAGTGTTTGCTATAACCAATGTATTGACAGCTAGTAGATTTGAGTTTGGAGAAAAAGATTGTTGTGATTCTTGGAAGAATTTATGAAGGAACTTATATCATTTTATATGTTAAGATACTTCATAAAAATACTTTCTACTATCTTATGCTTCTCCATTTTGTCCAAATTGCAAATGAATTATGCTCCTAGCATTCAACATAATAGGTGTATTGACTTCCAGAGAGCAATAAATGTTGGTAGGGGGATAAGGTATACAAAGAGTTTGTGAAGCTGAACTGAAATGAAATGAAAAACCTAAGAATTATGCATGTCATACTATCAACAACAACATCAAGCCTTTGTCCCACTATGTGGGGTCGGTTGTTTTACTACGTGGCATACTATAAAAAGTAAAAATTATGATATTTAGCTTGAAGGAGTTTTTGCATTACAAGGTTCCCATACTATTTGGTTTGAAATCAATAGAAACTAAAATGCACTTCATATGAGTTAGAAGTCATATTCTCCCAAAAAAGATGACTTAATATTTGATTTTCAAAAAGATGGATGCTTTTCACTTTTGTAGTATCAACCAAAGGTAAAGACCCTTGAGAGAGCTATAGATCCTCATTTTACCTGGATTACATGAGAAACTAACAGCCTTATTATGATAAATCATATATCTTGAAATATAATTACTAGTAATAAAGAGTTGCAAGAATAAATAAAAGTTTGTAGCTTTGCTTAGTGAGTTGATGCTACAAGATAAAAAAGAAGTTAACTGATTCTAAAAAATAGATAACTATAAGTAGCAGTAAATGATAATGAAATTAAAGATTTTGGCAAATGCTATCTTTTTTCCATCAAATAGCCATAACTTTACAAATATAACAAAGGGCTACAAGTTACAAAGCACAGTGTTATAAGAACAAATAAAAATTGCATGATTAAGCAAAATGTATTCCAAATTATTAATGTAGAACAAATTTGTGAAATGAACATTTCTTTGTTTTGAATATCCACTTATTAAAACATATAACATAAATAACATAATTATGAGATAATATCGAAGTCTTAGAAAAATGCTATCTTTTTTCCATCAAATAGCAACATAACTTTACAATCCAAACTTTGATGTAAAGATCGAACACCTTAATCAATTAGGATTTTTGAATGTATAACTTAAAATTAATGTCCTTGAAGAATGCTACATGAATCATTTGAGAAGAAATAAAAAAAAACACAATAGATAATCTTGTAGAAGAAAAAAGTTTTTATTTTGTAATGAAGCCAATTACAAATCTAATGCATAATAGCTCTTAAAACTACAACAACCACAAGCACTACAAGGAAAAATATGAAAAAAATGAAGACTGAGAAAGATGATAAATTATTACGTGCGGTCATCACACCATCTTGAAGTCAATCAAGATATGCCACATTACCTGATACACAACAGTACATAGAAATGATATACAGTAAATTGGCAACGTGGTGTGTAATAATTTCATGAGAAAGAGAGACAAAATAAAGAGAACAAGATGCAGGCCTTTCAGGTGACAACATGTCAACATGTAACCATAACCTCAATGGCTTCTGCTTGTGATTGTTCCCATTTATCAATCAGCAAATATATGCTTAGATCAGGTACGTAGTACAATATATCATTCATAGTCATTAAAGATTAATTACAAATTTCAATGGTTCAGGATTTTCAGTGATTATGATACCAAATTCAACTCTCCCTGTAATTTATTGTTTTTGGATTACCATTATTTTGATTGGATAACATATCAAAGAAGTCTTTGATTTTGTACAAAAAAACAAAACTGATGCAGATACGAAACTTATAGATTCTCATAACCAAAAAAGGCTAGATTGTCATAGGAGTGCTACTATTTAGACCATAAAATTATTCAAATCCACCACCCAACAATACAAACTATGAAATTAAACAATGTATGAATTAATTGGATGTAAAATTTTTAACAAACAGTAGAAGAATGCAAAAACAGGGTGATTACATAATAGAATATAGTTGAATAATAGAATTTTGTTGATAAAAAAACTAATGCCACAAAAATGTTGGAGCACTTGACTAATTGTTGATAAAAAATAATTGTAACCTTCTACAGAAAGAATAAGATTTATTTGAAAGTTTATAAATCTACTTATTACCTTTAAAAAGTTGACCAGAGCGGAATCCTGATTGATTTCCATTTCCAATAGGAACAATGATAGAATATTTACCATGTTGACCTCCCTTTTGCTTGAACCCTTGGGTCAAGGCAGTTGACTTTGTCAAATTGACCAAGTCAGGCCTCAAGACCACCTCCCTTGGACTTAGTGGATCAGACCCAACCTAGTGGGCCCAATCTCATGCCCAGGGTCAACCTGGTTGACCAGGTCAACCCAGGTTGACACATTGAGCCTAATTCAATTTCAAACCCAATTCAAACTCTTCTTCGACTCAACCCTCTCCCCCATTGGGTCTTATTGACTAGGTTGAACAGGTCAACCCTTGACTTGGTCAACCATAGTCCACCTTAGTCAAATTTGACCTATTTAGGACAAATTAAGGCCCATTAATTCAATTAAAATCTTTCCTATTGTTCTCTCTATCAAAGCACGTCTAATTCAACATCTTTTCCCTCCTAATTGAATATAGATTCAATCCTAGCCGTCCTTGATAGGTCTAGGGGATTTAAATAGAAGAAGTTAGTGTTCTTTAGACATCATTTTGCAATCTCTCTAACTCCAAGCCTCTTTAAGCCGTGAGACTTCGTGTGAGAGTTTCCCTAACCCTTCCCCATCTTCTACAAGCAAAACTTGCCATTAACACCTCGTAGGTGGAGAGATCTTCAACGAACCAAGCCGAAGGACCTTCCAAAGCTTCTCCAACTCGATTCATAGCTTGTTTGGAAGTGGTTTTAACTAGAGAAATATACGATGACAATCTACAAGCTCAATCGTGTCAAAATCTTGAAGATCCAACGATTAAATCTCTAAAAAACTCTAGACCTATGTCACAATAATTAAACCTAAATAAATTTTTCAAAAGTGCGTCTTAGAATGTGATATTGGTCCCCCAACAATGCTCTTCACTGGTACTATATGTGCCTAAAGTTTCATTCGATTTGACCAAGCCGATCAATCAAACGAAGCTAAAAACAACACCTAGGGTTCTTCCATAACGTGCATTAGATGTACGTTTTCTAGACCATTGATTTCGTGATCAATGATCCATATCAAGTCGTTCGGTCATCCTGTCTGATCGTGTGGATAATCCTGCAGTTTTGCCCTCTGTCCGGTGTGATGCAAGCCGTTCATTCCTTACCACAGAAGAACGAACAGCCGAGACACGCTCTTACACGATTAGTGTCGTGATACTTATTTTTGTGCCGCCATAATCTTGCCAATGATTGTGTGGCGTCATAATCATATGCAATGATTGAAAATCGCGTCTGCAGTTTTGAATCGGCCAATCGGAGCTTGCCACGTATGCTGCCGCCGTCGTTTAAATTATAATTAATTTTAAATTAGTTTTTTTAATCTTTTTTAATTCAGATTTGATTAAAAATTTATTTAAAATGTTTTTTAAATCCAAAAGTTATGTATTTTATATCCAAATTTTCTGAAAATTTATTTCCTGTAATTTAAAATTAATATTTTAAAAAATATTATTTTTATATTAAATTATATTAATTATTAATTAATTCTGATATTTAATTAATAAATAATCATAAATAATAATAATAATAATCTATATTATTAATTTTAAATTTTTTTTTTAAAAGTTATCTTTTTTATCTCAGAAATATGTTGGAGATACATTTTTAATTTAATGTTGAAATTAAAATTGTGTTATTTTATGTTTTTATTTAAGTGTTATTTATTAATAAATATTAATAATGATTATTTAAAAGAATGTAAATGTAAAATATTATTTTATTTTCTGTAAAATCATAAACCTTTTCCTAAAAATTTTATTTATTTATTTTCTATTTTAAAAATTACATTTAATATTATTATCATGTTAAATAATCATTAATTATTTAATTATTTATGTATTTATATTATTAATTAATAATTAATTAACTATTTTCTAAACTCATAAAAATTAATCTTATTAATTACTACAAAATCAGAGAATATATGACATATCTTGATTAAATATTTAATTGTTATAAAATAATTATTATGAATTATTATATAATTAATCTTTTAAGTAATATCTAGTAGTATAAATTATTTTAAATAATAAAAACATATATAACTATTTATTTATTTTTGAATATTAGAGAATCTTTACATTAATTACTTAATTTTAAATTAATCTTTTTTTCTATTTTAGATTATTTTAATTAATTAAATATCAAAATTATTTAATTAGTAATTTAGGGAAACTCTCACACGAAGTCTCACGGCTTAAAGGAGGCTTGGAGTTAGAGAGATTGCAAAATGAGTCTAAAGACACTAACTTCTTTATTTAAAGCCCCTAGACCTATCAGGACGGCTAGGTGAATCTATATTCAATTAGGAGGGAAAAGATGTTGAATAGACGTGGTTTTGATAGAGAGATCAATAGGAAAGATTTTAATTGAATTAATGAGCCTTAAATTTATCCTAAATAGGTCAAATTTGACAAGGTGGACTATGGTTGACCAAGTCAAGGGTTGACCTGTTCAACCTAGTCAATAAAACCCAATGGGGGAGAGGGTTGAGTCGAAGAAGAGTTTAATTGGGTTTGAAATTGAATTAGGCTCAATGTGTCAACCTGGGTTGACCTGTCAACCAATTGACCCGGCATGAGATTGGGCCCAGTAGGTTGGGTCTGATCCACTAAGTCCAAGGGAGGGGTGGTCTTGAGGCCTGACTTGGTCAATTTGACGAAGTCAACTGCCTTGACCCAAGGGTTCAAGCAAAAGGGAGGTCAACATGGCTAAATATTCTATCATTGTTCCTATTGGAAATGGAAATCAATCAGGATTCCGCTCTGGCAACTTTTAAAGGTAATAAGTAGATTTTAAACTTTCAAATAAATCTTATTCTTTCTTAGAAGGTTACAATTATTTTTATATCAACATTAGTCAAGTGCTCCAACATTTTTGTGCATTAGTTTTTTTTATCACAAAATTCTATTATTCAACTATATTCTATTATGTAATCACCCTGTTTTTGCATTCTTCTACTGTTTGTTGAAAATTTTACATCCAATTAATTCATACATTGTTTAATTTCATAGTTTGTATTGTTGGGTGGTGGATTTGAAAATTTTATGGTCTAAATAGTAGCACTCCTATAAAATCTAAGCCTTTTTTGGTTATTAGATCTATAAGTTCGTATCTGCATCAGTTTTGTTTTTGTACAAAATCAAAGACTTCTTTGATATGTTATCCAATCAAAATAATGGAAATCCAAAAACAATAAATTACAGGGAGAGTTGAATTTGGTATCATAATCACTGAAAATCCAAACCATTGAAATTTGTAATTAATCTTTATGACTATGAATGATATATTGTACTACGTGCCTGATCTAAGCATATATTTGCTGATTGATAATGGGAACAATCACAAGCAGAAGCCTTGAGGTTATGGTTACATGTTGACTTGTTGTCACCTGAAAGGCTTGCATCTTGTTCTCTTTATTTTGTCTCTCTTTCCATGAAATTTTACACACCACGTTGCAATTTACTGTAATCATTTCTATGTACTGTTGTGTATCAGGTAATGTGGCATATCTTGATTGACTTCAAGATGGTGTGATGACCGCACGTAATAATTTATCATCTTTTCAGATCTTCATTTTTTTCATATTTTTCCTTGTAGTGCTTGTGGTTGTTGTAGTTTTAAGAGCTCTTATGCATTAGATTGTAATTGGCTTCATTACAAAATAAAAACTTTTTTCTTCTACAAGATTATCTATTTGTTAGTGTTTTTTTTTAATTTCTCTCAAATGATTCATGAGCATTCTTCAAGGACATTAATTTTAAGTTATACATTCAAAAATCCTAATTGTTTAAGGTGTTCGATCTTTACTTCAAAGTTTGATTGTAAAGTTATGTTGCTATTTGATGGAAAAAGATAACATTTTTCTAAGACTTCGATATTATTTCATAATTATGTTATTTATGTTATATGTTTTAATAAGTGGATATTCAAAACAAAGAAATGTCATCACAAATTTGTTTTATATTAATATTTGGAATACATTTTGCTTATCATGCAATTTTTATTTGTTCTTACAATATGTGCTTTGTAACTTGTAACCCTTTGTTATATTTGTAAAGTTATGGCTATTTGATGGAAAAAAGATAGCATTTGCCAAAATCTTTAATTTCATTATCATTTACTGCACTTATAGTTATCTATTTTTTAGAATCAGTTAACTTCTTTTTTATCTTGTAGCATCAACTCACTAAGCAAAGCTACAAACTTTTATTTATTCTTGCAACTCTTTATTACTAATAATTAATTTCAAGATATATGATTTATCATAATAAGGCTGTTAGTTTCTCATGTAATCCAGGTAAATGAGGATCTATAGCTCTCTCAAGGGTCTTTACCTATGGTTATTACTCCAAAAGTGAAAAGCATCCATCTTTTTAAAATCAAATATTATGTCTTCGTTTTTGGGAGAATATGACTTCTAACTCATATGAAGTGCATTTAGTTTCTATGATTTCAAACCAATAGTATAGGTTCCTTGTAATGCAAAAACTCCTTGAGCTAAATATCATATTTAATTTATAGTGTGCCGCGTAGTAAAAAAAACAACCCCCCTAATGGACAAAGGCTTGATGTTGTTGTTGATAGTATGACATGCATATTTCTTAGGTTTTTTCACTTCATTTCAATTCAGCTTCACAAATTCTTTGTATACCTTATCCCTACCAACATTTATTGCTCTCTGGAAGTCAATACACCTATTATGTTGAATGCTACAAGCATAATTAATTTGCAATTTGGACAAAATGGAGAAGCATAAGATAAGTAGAAAGTATTTTATGAAGTATCTTAACATATAAAATGATATAAGTTCCTTCATAAATTCTTCCAAAATCACAACAATCTTTTTCTACAAACTCAAATCTACTAGCTGACAATACATGGTTATAGCAAACACATAAAAGCAAATGCCCTATAACCCAAAGAAGCTAGAATGACAAAATTTTTGACCGAAATTTCATTGAAAGTGAACTAACATCTCCACAATATAAGAAAAAAGAGCAAAGTACTGACCAAGTTTTCGACCTAAAATTCTGATGAATTTCTGGCAAAATATTTTAAAAGATTTCCAATGAAAATTCATTGTAATATTTATGACGGAATTTAAAATTTGTTGAAATAAATATTTATAAATTAAATAAATAGTTTTAAATTATTATTATGTTAAATAAATTAGTTTAAATTGACAAATTAACTAATTTAATAAATATTGTTTATATAATTTCATAAATTTTGTTAAATAATTTTAATTTAGGCAAAAAATTCAAGAATTTTGAATTAAAATTTTATTATTTAATATTCTTTATAAAAAAAATAATCTTAATATATAATTTAAGGATTAAAAAATTATTATAAAAAATAACTTAAATAAAAAATACAATTTGTGAATATTATTTAATAAAAAAATAATATTTAATGAGTATTAAAAATATATTGCAAAGATTATATTTTTTGTTTTAATTATTTTTCTAACAAAATTTAAATTAAAATAAAAATCAATTTATGTTCTATGCAAGTAAATTAATTAAACTACACTAATTAAAAGAATAATAATATTATTTTTTAAATTTATTAATTTTAATATAATGTGCGAAATAATTTAAACAAAAAAATAATAATATTCAAATAGATTTTGCAAGTGGCTGACTCGATGGTGCTAGATAGTCTCCCTAAGTAGTAGATTCGACCCATAACACGCGGGTAGTGGGTTTACAGGTAGGAACGGGCGCTGGTAGGGCTAGCATGAGTACTGGGATGGCTATGGGTGTGGGCAGTGGGTAACAGGTTGACGGCAAGCATGGCCGCTGTTACAGCACGACAAGCATGCGAGCACAAGCAGGCTGGGTTAGTAGGTAGAATTCGAGCAAAGGAAAAATAGATTTTTGCCAAGAAATTTTTTTATTTTTCATGTGATAATTTCTTTTCGCCATTATTTTTTCTCCTACACTGTTTAAATGGCAAAAAACTTTCGATCCTAAATCCGCCGAAATGTATTTTTCCGACAAATATTCCCCGATTTCTTTTGGAAAAGACACAAAATCAATCATTTTCTTGCATTGCCGGTTATAAAATAGCAAGTAAGATACTTTTTCTTTTTGTTTCTCTTTCAAATGCCCAAAATTATTCTCTATAATTCAGCTTGTTTGTATAGAAAGTGATCTTGCTGCATAAATTAGATATTCCATTGAATTCTTCAATGAATTTTATTTAAAATTTAAACTTTCGAGTCTGGTATTTTTAAATTGTGATTATGAGATTTCTTATTTATGATCCATTAATTATAATACATCTGCTCGTGGGAGCTTATTTGTAGCTATTTGTATTATTAGGGCTCTTTTTTATTGTAGTTGAACTTTGATAATTTGTTGTTCATAGATGATTTTGAGCATGTAATAAAAATAAATTATCTTCAACAAAAATATACTTGATGTGACGTAAATCATTTTCTTTTAGAATTTTGATGAACATTAATTTTTGAAAATTTTGGGAGAGGGTTTTTTGTATGAACTTTTGATATAGTATTTTTAACTATATATTTTCCCTCTTATTGAGAATCATGATCTTCACTCAAATGGGTAGCTTTCCCTTACATTAATTTTTGTCATTATTTCTTAGTACCATGACATAATATTTATTAGCATTGAATTTTATTTCTTCGATAAAAAAGGATATCTTAATATTAATTTATCTTTTCTCATAAAAATTTCATTTTTTTTAATAATTGTTTCATCAAAATTTATATTGCATATTGGTTGCATAAGAAATGTTAAGCCTTAAATCATCTTATATTAAATTATGTGCTAGATTTTGCATTAGAGGTTGTATATTATGATATCAAGTATGATTTAATATTCGGGTAAGTAAAATAAATAAAAAACTTTTACTTTTTGTTTGAAACATATTTAAGAAAAGTATAAAATTTTTCGTTGTTATAATTAATAATTAGTACTACTTATAGTCATTAAATTCATAATATTATATTTTTATAAAAAAAATTAATTAAATTTTATGATACTATTTTTTTTTAAATTTTATTCACCTTAATTTAATTATTGGGGAACATTTAATTAATGGGCAATATCATTATGACTTAAATATGTCTAACTCTCACAAAAGAAAACCTGAATTTATCATCAATCAATTAATGGAAAAAGATGAAAAAAAACTTTATGATTGATTTCACTACAGGAAAATCGCTTGTTACTTGTGGACAAAATCTTCCAGTAACAAGGAAAATCCGTTGGAAATGTTCCTTTTCCAGCGAATTTTCGGCGGAATTTATGTAACGGTATCTCGGGTGTCGGAAAATCTAAACTGACAGAATTTTTCCGCCAAAAATATATTTTCTGCGGATCTTCCGACAAACAAAATGAAGTTAACAAGTTATTTTCTTTGAACAAATTCTGGTGTTTAATCCGCCAGTATTTCCGGCATAAACGTTGCAACATAATTACTCGCGGATATTCCGCCGACCCTTTTTGCTGAAATTCTATCGACGGGTAAACTGGCAGATTATCTACCGAAAATACCGGCACAAAGGATCCACTAGAAACTTGTAACATAAAAAAAAAAAAAAAAAAAAAAAAACCTTCGCTCTTAAGATACTGATTTCTACAATACAACTTGCATATCAAAGGTCCAAGATTAAATTTCTATTCGACAAACTAAATGTATTTAATTTTAATTTTATTCTCTTTATGATTTATGATTCCGTTTCTTTTTCATCTCAACCCGTTCATTTCTTCAAAGGAAACATACCTAATAAAACTTTTGATATAGTAACCTCTGCCAAATTATGCATTTAACAAGTTCTTATATTTTAGGGAAAGATAACATATTTTCAGCAACTTTGCTTTGATTTTGACAAAAGTAAATTATAATCCTCATCACATTTAGATATAACACACGGTTTAATAGAATATAAAAATATATAAAAAAATAACCCTAATGAAATTTTGTGTATACATACTCAAAAGTAATACACCTTTCACATGGATTACATATTCTCTAAAATAATTGATAGTTCAGATTTAGAGTAATCCATAGAAATGTTATGAAGGCACGGATCTGAAGAAGATAGAAAGGCTTTGGCGGCAATTGTAAGGAATCGACATCGGCTGTGTAGCATCCCACAACATATACATGGAAGATGATCCATAGGTCGTTGTCTGAATGCAGCTCAACCCCACCTTACATAGCTTCCTCTCAAATCATCAATCTCAAAATGCCAAAGTTTTTGACATTTCCATCACTTTAGCTTATCATAAATCCATGAAGGATATAAACTTGACTAGAATTTTCTGCTTTCAAGTCATTATGCCTACGCCCACCAGCCATGTCCTTAGAAGCATGCCAAAGCTAAATACATCTGATTTATGAGAAATAGTCCCCAAGGGCGGGGGGGGGGGGGGGTAGGGGCGGGGGGGGTGTGTGAGGGGGGGGGGGGGGGGGGGGGGGGGGGGGGGGGGGGGGGGGGGGGGGGTCGTTTGATATGGGGGGGTGCGCGTGGGGGGGAGGGGGCGGGGGAGGTGGGGGGGGTCGAGTATTAGGGGAGGGGGGGAGGTGGGGGGGTGGGGGGACGGAGGGGGGGATTGTTGCCCTGGGTTCCTACAGCACTCTATGAAGACAACTATGATCCTTGAGGTGCAACTTTGGCTAAGGTACCAAAACCAGAGATACTTTGGGTGTGATTCTTAATGATCAAAGAATGATATTATGAAGGCTCTGATGTCATATAATGGAAGAATCCCCAAGTGATTAACACGCACCTGGTGAGAACTTAATTGAAGGCCCCTTGGGCCACAAGAACAGGGCAATCCGGACCACGAAGCAAGTGCAAACTAAAGGAAATCTATGTTTTTCATCAGCATTCTACCTTGTTTTTGAAGAAAAAATATATTTTATCAAGAGTACCACACATTAACCCCCAGATGTACATACATAAAGCCGGAGAGCTCTATGAAATATAACCCTAATCAAGAGGGAGGGGGAGGGCAGCCAAATGCCAACTAAGTTTGCACCTACATATAATCCATGGAAGAATCCTACCTTAATAGATAGAGCTTCAATAATTAACTAGTCAATAAATAAAACTCCTCATCGAGCAAATCCAACCCATTCGGGATTTTTCGCAACATCATTCACAGCAACGCAAGATAACCCACCAACAGAGCCTCCTTATAAAAAGGAACGGACACGCACATCTCTTCCACTGTCCTACAACAACCAGGAGGGCTCTATTGAAGTATGCTTGAATTGTGCAAATCTACTATTGTATGCACATTCAATATGCATGTGCGTAGGTACGGGTTCTATATGGACATTTGGTCAAACACCCCGTCTCAATGTTTTCATCCAGTGAACTTGATAAAGGCTTGGCATGATGAGTTGTATGTCAAACGGGCCAAGAAAGCACTACCGCAAACGAGCAAACTAGCAACCGATCCACACATTATAACAAACACTGTCCACGCAAGCCCATAACCCGCCACCCCCCCCCCCAGCCGAAGATAGATCCGCGATCTACGCTCTGTCATTTTACCCCACACCACCAATTTACCCCACCGTAAATACCTAACCCCCCCCCCAACTATCCCCATAATGTCCCTAGTAGACCTCAAACGGGAATCCAGTATATTCCAGAACCGCCACCACCCTCACATTACCTGATGCGTGCCACGTCCCGAACCACATGCCACAGGTAGGTATACGTATTAATCCTTGGCGGCCCATGCCCCGCGGGACCCTCCCCCTTCCCTGGCACGTCCTAGCGGCCCGATATACTTCCAGCACCGCTTCCCTGGACAATGATAGGCCAGTGAATCAAAGTTGAGTGAGCACGTGGCCTATTTTACGCTCCAACCTTAATAACATGTTGTTAGGAATAAGTTCCCGGGTCTGGAATACTTGCCACGGGTCGATACGGCGTCCACTAACTGCCCTCCATGCTACCACGCATGGCACTCCGACGCCCTATTATAACATAATTACGACAACTACTACCAACTCCAACAAGACCGCTTTACTGTGTTATAAACGCTAGGGTCCCAACCAGTCCATGCCCTCTGACGGTTGAAATAAAAACAAAGGTAAGCGCGGCATATCAGCCGGCCTCAAAACACGCAATTATGTATCCGAGTTGATCCCGCACCAATCTCAGTTTGCGTTATCCACGTTAATTTGGAATTCAACGGCACTGTAGTTAATAGGATCAAACCTGACCTGTGGCCATCTCCCTAATGGCCCAAGATCGCCCAACCATGTATAAACTACAGCCGCCCCCCCCAACAAACGCCAACCCTCTCTCCACGCACAACATGAAGTCGTGTAAGGTACTAAGCATGTCTGGACTCCCCGGCCCCACTCTAACATCCATAAGGCTTAAGAATAGCTGTGCAAACTTCTCCGTGTTCCGAACCACCCAGTATGTAGCTTCTAGACTCTTTAGACCTCATCAGCCAATCCCCGACAGGATCAATGTTTAACCAGAATGTTTCGTTATAATCATCATTACGCCTGGTATATATTGCTTGGCCAATTGGACGAAATTTATGCAGAGTTGCCCTGGTTGCCAAATTAACATCCACAAGTTGTGAAATTGGTTTAACGCCTGCCTAGATCTCTTCTAAACTAGCAATAGCCACACACCATCGGCCTTGGCTTTAGGATGGATCTCCAAATTGTATGCATTAGAGTGCCTATCTTCTGGTGCACTTGAGTCACAAATCAGTAAACCGCCACATATCAGTAAGTTGGAAATCTTAACCCTTCTCTAGGTGGAAAGATAAAGCCATGAGAATGTTTTTAGGAAGGCTATAACCCGCAAGATTAAAAGGAGCAACTTCTTCCTGTTTGCCATAGGCGCTTCATGGTTATATTCAGAGAAAGAGGAAGAAAATTACGCAAGCCAAAAAAACAATGAAAATGTATGCCATCCGCAAAGCTTCTATCGTTAAACTATGTCCTCTCTCTTCAAGGTCGAGGAAGAGGCTTCTCCTCTAAGTTATTTTTAAAAAATAATAGAAAAGTGAGTTGTATAAACTAAAGATGGGTAAAGGCCATGATAACTTTTTATAGTGCTTTGTCAGAAGCCCATTAATTCTAAGGCGCATGTAATAGATTTGACTGAGTGTTATTAATTGGCACCGTGAATTTCTTTTTATGTTTTGATAGATCGGGTATTCAAGCAAGATAATCCAAGTTTTTGACTAGCTCTTTCAAGAGCAGGAAAATTTTTAATTCCTCCGGAGTATGAGAGCTTTCATGTACTTCTTAAATATCATGCATTCAAGATGAAAATATTATACACTTTTATTACTTAACTAATGACGTAAGAATGGCATAATGATCAATTTATAAGGTAAAATCTGTATAAAAAAAAAAAGGAATTACAGAAAATTAGACTATTTCAGAGATTGAAGAGCGCCAATTCATAGAAATTTTTTTTTTTTTTTCATTTCTTGTTTATTTTGTCCAATTTCATTTTTTTTTTTTCTTTAATAATATAACTAGGAATAACAATAGATAACATAAAAAATAAATACAATCAACCCCACATCAAACCTCCTCCTAATACCGTACTCCTATCCTTTTTGTTTATGCACACAACTCCCACCTTTTCCGAGTCGACATTTCTAAATAAAAAAACGATTCTAGCTATTAACCATGGAAAGGACTTATCTCGAGTAATAATGGCCACCATGACTAAATGCCCACTAAATTGGGCAACACAACCTTGCAGGTTACCGTCGCCCAAAAATTAAGGTAGCCCACTCACCTCCCTACGCCTCGTTATTTACCCACCGGACGCGAAAAAAAGCCAGTACACATTATCGCGTCGTGAAATCTAAGCATGAATCCCTAACACGCCCTACCCGCTGCCCCCTACGTCGCCCATCCACGTCACAAAACGTACCCCCCCTCTGACAAATTTAGGCCACCATCTACCGCCCCTACAAACTACGCGCGGCCGCCCATATAAGGGACGGCCCCACTTCTTGCAATACCAATCACACCCCCCACCCACTTAATCGACCGCCAAGATACCATGAGCTCGGGATAGTAGTGTGTTTGTATGTGTTCGTGTGTTGGAGGGTGTGTGTGTGGATGTGATGGGTGATGTGGGGGGTTGCATGGGGGGGGCCCGTTGAAGAAAGACCCTATTTTCATTACCGTGATGGTGATGTGTATGACAGATGGTATTGTAAACAATATTTGATATCATTACCAAGTAGAGCAGAAAGATGCAATCGATACACAAAAAAAACTTCCGTTATAATGAGAAATACCCCCACCAATCCCCTGTCCCCCCCCCGATGAGAACAAAAACCATCTACACACCAGGATATCGGTGAGCTCGAAAAAGTCGGGCCCAAGCACCTCCCTGTAGTGGGGGGGGTAGGAATATGTGTCTGTGGAGATTATGGAGGGACAAACCGTAAAAATGTATAGTGTAAATACACGCACGAAATATACAAAGGCACACACTATCCGACCAAAAAGGAGCCCCCCGACAACCCTAAATGGAAAGATGCATTAGCCGATAGGGAACTTTTCCGCGATAGAGTAATCTCTGGACATAACCGACACCACATATTATTACCTAAGCATTTTCAACGGTGGGCACAAGGCTGTAACAGAGCGCGCGCTGTAAACTTTGAATGCCGTCTTACCTACTTCCCCCACCGCACCCCGGGCCCGCCTGTCACATTCCTCAAGTGTTTCCCCCCCCCCTCTGCATTACGACCATAAGGTGGTAGTTTGGGTGTCCCCGTGTCCCGAGTTACTCGCCTGTCTAACAGGCATAAGTGCTTCACTATTTTATCCTTGCCGTTGAATTGACGCCGCCAAGCCTGCGTATTCCTTGAGGCTTTGTCTATGCTTCACCCGGAACTGAATTTTAGCCACAGGAACTCCGCCCGATTTCATGTTGTGGCCTTGCCAATGGTGCATGAAAAACCCAAGGGATTTTGCTTGGACAAAAGATTTTGATTACCTCAATGAGATCCTAATCACGAGTGTCAGACCAATATAGGCTAAGACTACCTTCGACCATCCCGCTCCATACTCACATTTACGGTACCCAACGTCCTGACACCATTGGCGCTCGCCCCAACCACAATCCGCCCTCTTACCTGAAAACTGGAAAACCGCTGCCTCAAGCCCCCCCGCCATCATTGAGTTCCGGGACATGTCCCGAACCCCTCCACCTCCCCCCACCCGCAAATCAATACACGCCCCACCACCCACACGAACCTCTTCCCGCGACCACCATACCTCCAACCGCACACCAATCAAAACCGCAGCTTCCTGGCTTCTATTCCCCTCCGCCCACCCCCTTCTCATCTATCCACTGCATACGCCACCTCCCTCACCAGTCCCTACTCCACATAAAATACGTAGCCACCACGGACCAGACAGACCCTGCACTCCACACCCGCCCGAGCTGTCCCTCGACGAACCACCGGATCGCACCTCCTCCATAACCGCCCTAACTGGACCCACACCATAACATCAAGATCCCAGGATACCCCCCCAAAACACACGGTCCCGCATAGGAATCTCTACCTCCTCCACCAGTCTCACACCCAATCATCGTCCACATAGCCGGTGTATCCGCTAGGCTAGTGCCGTCAAGGAGGAACCCCGACCCGAGGCCACACCCCATGACCTAAGAGTGTCGCACCAGATCTTCGTCACCACCCGCCCCTACCACTACACCCACCAATCCCCCCCGTATCCCATCCCCC